>VDFB02270651.1:286807804-287150290 GCA_007258455.2 Sequoia sempervirens | reverse complement strand
AAAGCTAACTTGTAATTAATACAAAGTTCCATTCATTCAAATTGCAAACTTTAATAGTAGATTGAAAATCATCATTTAAACAAAACATAAGATAAAATTTCATTCCTTGAAAGTTTTCCAAATCAAATAATTAACCCAAGATAGATACCATTCTGGAGCACAATATGAAGTAGATTTAAATCTGGCTGCTTCTACTATTGGTGAAATAGATAAACAACATTTACAAATCTGGAAAGATCACCAGTGTACAAAAAACCCATGTCTTTGAATTATCTCCATCTATACTAAGGAAATCTTGAAGGTACATCACCTCCCACTGCTAAACTTAGCTCCTACTCTACTTCTGCTCTTGAGATTTTCTATCTTCTAACCCTAACTTGCTAACTCTTAACCAAAAAAGAAGATCAAAAAAAGAAAAAGATTTGGATCCCCTACAAAGAGGCAAAAGTGCCATACTTATACATGCGCATCAAAATCGTCGGCCCCATTTTAGGGTTTACAAAAATGAGTCAGTTCCAGAAGAGTTTGAACAAATTCAAGGATGCATTAAATGCATATACTTTGTTCATGTCGGCGAAAGATCTCCTTTAGGCATCATTTCTAGATCTTTTACAAACACCATCATTAACTCGTAGCCCTCATGTCCGCCATTAATACATCACGTGCTTCATCCTCGACCTCAAAAATTGCTCCCGTAAAGCTTCTTTGAATGTTTTGAAGCACTATAATTAATGTCGATCTACTTTTTCCAGCAGACATCATTGGAAAATGTGTCTTAAGCTTACTGATGTGAAACCTATGAAAAAGAAAAGTCGATGTGACATGGAGGCTCGCCAAGACCTTGCTCTGACTTGTTGGTCTCGCTGATGGATGTGTTCGTGTTGGGTGTAGGGGAGACTCTTGCAGCTCATCATGACCTCTTTTCGATAGTTGTAAGCTATGTCGATAGCACTAGTGGAGCATTGTAGCATCGAGGAGACATGGCTAGTGTCTCACCGACATGCAATTCTGCTTGAACGACTTTCCTCTCAGCCTGGAACCTTCACAGGTTGACTTCTTTGAGAAACAGCATCAAATTCTCTTGACATGCTTTAACCTTGCAAAACAATGCCTTCATTAGTCCTCTAAAGCATAGAAAATATCATCATTCATCCTACCCTTCATATATCTTTCATTCAATTATACCTAGCAAAAAATAAATTCAACTCTGGCGGAGGCGGAACCAAATCCGAACCAGAAACAACACTTACTTTTAATACCGTCGAGGTGGAGCCAAGATGAAATCGGAACTAGGACCAGAGTCGGGATGGGAACTGAACATGGAAATAACAAACATTTCCAAGTTCAGCCCACATTCTGGCTCCGCGTCTGCAAAAAGCAAAGGAACCGAGACCAAACGAGGAACAAACACAGAAACAAACACAGGTGGGATCAGAGCAAAAACTGATCCCTGGTGAACCACAACGGGGGTGGGAACGGAACCAAATCCAACACTGAAACTTTTCCAAGTTTCAGGTTCGGATTCCATCCTGACCCCGCCTCCGACAACATACAAAGAGACAATGAGGAAAAAGATGAGAGAAGAAAAAGAAGGGGAGAAAACACCCCATGACCAAAAGCAAAGAACAAAGGAAAAACAAACAAACAAGACCGGTGGAACCAGGACCGGAACGAAACTAGAACTAGAACTTAGAAAAAGTTTTGAAGTTCAGTTTCGTTTTGCATCCCGCGCCCACTAGAAGAAACAAAAGAACTGGCGGAACCAGAACTAGAAAGGAACGGAAACCAGAACTTGGAAGAAATTCCAAAGTTCGGTTTCAGTCCTGGTCCCGCGTCCACCAGAACAAAACTGAAAATGCCTAAGGCAGAAAACAAAAGGCAGGGAACAGAACAGAACAAAGGGGGACCCATTTTAAACAAGTTTAAAATGGGGTGGTTATGTAAGGCATAACAAAACCTTGTACAAGAAGGTAATTTAATTTAATTTATTTCATTTTATTTCACTTTATTACTATTTTGTAATACTAAATTATTTATTTATATACATGAATGGATGTATGTAGATTGGTCAAATTATATGGACACACGCAAGTTATAAAATAAAATTTTGTTTGCAGGACATGCGTATGCTATTGTTGCACTTGAGGGAAATGAAGAGGAAATGGAATAATGGTTGGCTCATTGTGTGGAGACTAAAAATAATTTAATATCACCTCAAGAAGATGATGATGGATATCACTATCCAACAGGTACAGTGATCCCCTTAAGACACCCCCTTAAGCAAATTTTGATAACAATTTTTTGATCCCCTCAAGCAAATTTTTAGAACTTCTTTGATCCCCTTAAGCAAATTTTGAGAACTTCTTTGATGATGGCTATCATATTATCCAATAGGATCAGTGGTGGTTGTTGGCACTTGGCTATGAAAATACTGATAAGGAATAATGGTCAGCCTGCATTCGAAGATTATGAAACACATAAAAATATTATACACTACTCATATTTGGTGGTGGCAACAAATATAAAACTAGATCAGTATCGTGAAAGACCTACAAATAAAGAGCTATGGACAATTTCTATGGAAGAGCATGAGACAATCATAGATGTGTTGCACAAAAGAGAGGATGTTGATGGTACAATGGAATAATTAAATACAGGTAAATATAGTTTTAGTTTTATATTGTCCTTTTAAATAGATTAAATACATGTTTTGATATTGCTCGAGTGTGTTATCAGTTGAAATTGATTTAAATTTCCCTTTTATAGATCCTTAAGCCATCATCACAAAAAGGATATTTCATGTTGATTCAACCTAGACAACATGGAATTCTTGGTAAAAATAGGTAATTATTAGTTAAATTATATTTAAATGCATGTTTTGATTATATATTGATATTGCTTGTACATTAATAGTTAAAATTGATTTATTATCCTTTTTTGTATCCTTAAGCCATCATCACATTGATCTCATACTTTGAAACAAAAAGGAGAGGATGCAGATTCAACCTACACACATGTATGGAATACTTTTAAATACAGGTACTTGAGCTATGTACATATAGATAGTTTTATATGAATTAAAATATGTATATTTTGATGATTTCATTGATATTGCTTATACCATTTTGATATCAGGTGGCATGAAGACCTATTACATTCCAGGCACAAGTTTCAGATGTTCTTGAGATGACAACCAAATTTTGTAAACATTATTTTGAGTTGACAGATATGTACATACATACTTACAAAATTAAACATTTTATACAAATTACAAATACATGTACATACATAATTATACTCTATACTTTTATGTATCAAAATCAATGTTCTATAGATTTTTTTTGTTAAATGTGCATGTTTTCCTATTTTGAAACTTTAAATTTGATTGTATAATCATTAAATATCATGTATATTATTGTTTAATCAATTATATCAATTGCGATTAAATATGAGACGTGCACTTTGAAGTATTTTATCCCCTTAAGACATCCTATTAGGACATATCCTAAATATTATACTTAATTATATCATTTGTTATGATGAGTCACCCTACTTTGAAACTTTAAATTTGATTGTATAATCACTAAACAACATGTATATTACTGTTAAATTTGGTTGCCTTGAGCAACTTCACCAAATTTTGACAACTTTTTTTATCTCCTTAAGATGTCGTATTAGGTCATATCCTAAATATTATACTTAATTATATCATTTGTTATGATGAGTCGCCCTAAAGTCTAATACTTGTTTATATCACTTATATTTATACTTAATTATAATCTTCTTTGATCCCCTTAAGACATCCTATTAGGACCCCTTAAGACATCCTATTATGACATGAATTAAATAAACATTGACACTATTTAAATTGTATAGAATGTGATTGTTATGATGAGTCATCCTAAATTCTAAGTTAATTATATCAATTTCAATTAAATATGAGACATGTACTTTGAAGAATTTCATCCCCTTAAGACATCCATAGGTGAAGATGTTTGCTATTATTTGATTTGTATTTTGAAATCATTTGGTTTAGGATGATGCCAATTACATGGAAACTTGTAGATTAACTTAGAGGAATAAGGTTGTAGTATTTTTGTTGGATGCTATTATTTGTTTTGACAACTTATAAATTAGTGTTTTTTGTGGAACATGAGGTCAAGAGGAATTTTCTATTCTTAATTTTTCTCTAGCACTTTGCATGATTTGTAAATATGGTAGTACATGATTTAATTTAAAAAATTTAGCCTATTTTTGGATAATTAAGTTGTAAAAGAACTAGGAAATATGGTGTATACTTATAGAACAATTTTTTTGGAAAAAACTTGTTGCATTTTGATTGGTATTTATGTTTATTTTATAGAATTTATTAATTCTTTTGTTCTCTAATCTTGTATGGTATTGTTTATTTCTTAAAATTTCACCCTTTGTGGTATATAAATGGATTGTTTTTGTTTGTAGATTATGATTTATTTTCTTATTTTATTAGATAACCTATGTATTAGGACCCCTTAATACACCCTATTAGGACATGAATTAAATAAGTGAACATTGACTAATTATCACTAATTATTGAATGTATATTATTTTTTTTTATTCAAGGGGTAAACGCATTTAAACCGGAGCTATGAACTAGAATACAACCATTCAACAATACCACCCCAACAGGGTTTGAACCTTGGTGGAAAGAACAACAATTCCACCTTTAAACCATCACACAATGCCAATACCGGCTATTGAATTTATATCATGTATATCATGTATAGATCACTAAATTTGTAAATTACAAATATTGAAATTTCCTATTAATTTCAACTTTAATTTCATATTTGTATTTAAAATTAAACAATAATAAAGTCCATTATTTACAATATATTAAGTCCATGAAACCAATATATATTAAGTCCATAAGAGTATAACCCATGAAATAAAGTGGACATGAAACAAAATATTAAGTCCATGAGAAACCAAATATGTAGTCCATGAAATAATCAAATACAACCCATGAAATCATGTCTAACTCATATTGTCTCTATAATCAAGAGATCTCTTCACACCATGCGACTACGCGGATGACCTGAACCACTCTGTACAAGAGAAAGATGAAATCAGAGGTGAGACAATTAAAAATTATTTAATGACAATTTAATTTACAATTCATCATCAAATTAAATTACCATGGTATTTGGCTCTGGATGCTCTAGTGCACCTGGACCGACCTCTAAATACTCTGAATCTATCTACATATACAAGAGAAAGAAAGTTGAAATTAGATGAAAGTCTACAATTATAAATGATTTAATTCAATTTAATTTATAATTTATTGTATTTAAATTGTACCGTAAGTGGTTGTGCACCCTCTATTCCAGGACCTGTTTGTGCATGCTCAACTACAAGATGTGTCTCATGCTATAAAAGAAAAATAATTTAACATGTATGAGCTCATATATATATTAAATTAAATTAAATTTATTCACAATGTATAATTTATAATTGACTTTAAATATAATCAAAAATTTAAATTACCATGATATTTGGTTGCTTTGTGTGTTCTCCTTGAGGTGTAACTGTGACTGATTCAGGGCAGAAAGTGGCAGTAACAAAGCCCTACAAGGTCAAATTTAAAGCATGTATACTTGAATTAGGTTGTAATATATATTCAAGTTTGCACATTTTGTGTAGAAACTTTTTTAAACCTGAAATTCAGATGCCTCATGAGTATTCGTGACATCTAGCCATCGTTGATGCTCATCTAAGACCCCATCCATAGACCTAATAGCATCAACAACATTTTGCATCGTAGATGCAAAATGCCTCAAAGGTAGTGTGATACATTCTTCATTATGAATAACGTTGATTTGATCCTGAATGGATCTAACATTGGCATCGATCTGTGCTTGCAAGCGAGCACCATCGGTTTTAGGTGTGGAGGTGGTGGGGTATGAGGTGGAGTGGGTAGAGGTGGACGTGAAGGTGATGGAGATGGAGGGCATAGAGGTGGATTATGGATATTATTGAATTGATCCATGATCTCTAAGATATAAATGAACCTACATTAGATTTGTAATTTCAAAATGTAAGATACGTGTTTAGGAAATGCCCTTAAACCATTCAATATAAATGGCCTAATTGAATACAAATGATAAAATGTGTAAGCCTCATTTATGTCTAAGGCATGTTACTTGAATGAAAAAACAATTAACTATTAATATAGGATGGCTAATGGGATCTACGTATGAATATAGGATTGCTTAAGGGGATCTATGTATACAAAATGACATGGCTTAAGGGAATAAAATTTGGTGAAGTTTCCCAAGGCAACCAAATTTCATTAAGGTCCTAGGACAAAATGAATGCTTTAGGGTTTAGGTTTTAGGGTTTAGGGTAATAGGATGGCTTAAAGGGATCTATGTAGTAAGGTCCTAGGACAAAATGACATGGCTTAAGTGAATAAAATTTGGTGAAGTTTCCCAAGGAAACCAAATTTCCTTAAGGTCCTAGGACAAAATGATGACTTTAGAGTTTAGGGTTTACAGTTTAGAGTTTAGGGTTTAGGGTAATAGGATGGCTTAACCTAGGGATCTATGTAGTAAGGTCCTAGGACAAAATGACATGGATTAAGGGAATAAACTTTGGTGGAGTTTCCCAAGGCAACCAAATTTCATTTTAAGGTCCTAGGAAAAAATTAATGCTTTAGGGTTTAGGGTTTAGAGTTTAGAGTTTAGGGTTTAGGGTTTAGGGTTTAGGGTGAAGTTTGGGTGGACCTTGAAATATTGGACTTGCAAGTTAGTGAACAACATTTTCTTATGGAACAATTTATTGAGATAGCTCTTGTTTTGACTAACCAACCTCTCATGAAATATCATTCATATTATAATCTTGGACAATCTTATTATTGTTAAATTTGGTTTCCTTTAGAAACTTCACCAAATTTTGAGAACTTCTTTGATCCCCTTAAGAAATGTCATATTAGGACCCCTTAAGACATTGGTTTAGGGTTTAGGGTAATAGGATGAAAATTAAGGGGGTTATGTAGTAAGGTCCTAGGACAAAATGACATGGCTTAAGGGAATAAAACCTTGGTGGAGTTTCCCAAGGAAACCAAATTTCATTTTAAGGTCCTAGGACAAAATGAATGCTCTAGGGTTTAGGGTTTAGAGTTTAGAGTTTAGAGTTTAGAGTTTAGGGTTTAGGGTTTAGGTTTTAGGGTTTAGAGTTTAGGGTTTAGGGTTTAGGGTTTAGGGTTTAGGGTTTAGGGTTTAGGGTTTAGGGTTTAGGATTTAGGGTGAAGTTTGGGTGGCCCTTGGAATAATGGACTTGCAAGTTAGTGAACAACATTTTCTTGTGTAACAATTGATTGAGATAGCTCTTGTTTCAACTAACCAGCCTCATGAAATCTCATTCATATTTTAATCTTGCACGATCTTATTATTGTTAAATTTGGTTTCCTTGGGAAACTTCACCAATTTTTGAGAACTTATTTGATCCCCTTAAGACATCGGTTTAGGGTTTAGGGTAATAGGATGACAAGTAAGGGGGTTAATATTTTTGATCCATCGCAAGAACATTAGTTTATGAATATTTTATTTTATGAATAGATTGACTATTTCCTTAGATTACTTCTATTATAGAGGTATTTTCCCATATAATTATTCACCAAGTTTTATAATGCTCTAGAGCTAGATACCTTTCAAACATGGGTTTGATCCTAGGCTTCACACATATGTTTACTCATTGAAGATCCATAAAAATAGAATATACATTGAACTACCATATAAGTATATAAGTGATCATAAAATTATGTTGAGGTCTCTACTCTTCTAGTGAGGAAATTTAACTATCTACTCAATTTTTAACAATCATGGTTTAAATTGTAACATATTATGCTATAGTATCATGTTGTAAGATAGTATGAATCATAATAGATGCATAAGGACCATATTATTAATTCAATTAAGCATAATCTGTAATAGAAACACGTAATTGAGCATAATCCATAATAGAAACACATAATTTATATCAATTCTAACGATCCACTAATCCCATAAGTAAAGTTTAACATATTATTTTCTAATCTAATTATATCTATGTTCATAACGTTTAATTGATTGTGTCTCTTGACACACCTCTCTAACTTAATGAATACACATTTAAATGTATAATATTTTTCAAATCCTATTTCATTGTCAATATCAAGGACCCTAATTTACTATGTATCAACCTAAATCTATCGAATAATTTCTTCCATGGGCATGCCTACATACTTGTCTCCATACAATGCAAATGAAATTTAAAACATTTAAGCAATGAAAATGAATTTAAATTCCATTATAAAATATTCTTAAGCTTGAAATCAATGTTTTCAAATGCAAATTTTTTTGTTTGATTTCAATTTAGGGTTTTCAAATACAATTTTTTTGTTTCAATTCAATTTAGGGTTTCAAGAAGAAATTAGGGTTTTAATGCAATTTTTTGTTTCATTTCAATTTAGGTTTTCAAATGCAATTTTTTTGTTTGATTTCAATTTAGGGTTTCAAAAACAATCGGTTTTGAAATGCAATTTTTTTTTCATTTCAATTTAGGGTTTTCAAATGCAAATTTTTTGTTTCCTTTCAATTTAGGGTTTTCAAATGCAATTTTTTTGTTTGATTGAACAATTTAGGTTTCAAAAGCTCTTTTTTTTTCTTAGGATATGATTTAAGGTTGATTTTTTCATTTCTATTCAATATCTTGAGGGTTTCATTCCATTTTTTCTTCTTCTTCTACAAATCAACATTTCTTCTATTACAAGTAAATAAAAATACATAAAACGCTAAATAAATTGAAAAAAAACATACTAAAATCTATCATTGTGTTAAAAATTTCAAAAAAACATGAAAAAAGCAAAAAAAAAATGGGGGTGGATGCTTACCTGAAGGTTGTTGTCTGTTGTGCAAAATTGGGATCTCATGCGTTGAAGAAATGATTGAGTTTCATTTATTTTTAAAAATAAATACCACTTAAAAATGGGATCGCATTTTGTAAAGATCAGGATCCCATTTCCTGAATGTTGGTTCAGGGCCCATCAATAAACGAGATCCTGATTTTTAAAAAATGGGATCCCATTTAGAATTTAGGCTCGAGATCCTATTTTTTTAAAATGGGATCCCATTTATTAAAAAGCGGGATCCCATTTTTTGCAAGTCGGTTTCAGTTTTTTCCTAAGGAAAAAACTTCCACGTTTCATGGACTCATCTTCTTTCTCATACCCGTAATACAACTACTACATGGAAAGGAGCAACAACTAATGTTATTTATCTCTTTTATGATTAAGTGAAGGTCCTTTTTATATTTTTGTTATTTTTGAATGAGAATAACCAAGACCTCATATTGTTTCTTGCATGTTAGGCTCTATGGGGACATGGATACCTTGTTCTTTTACACCACATCCTTTTCCATTATAACCAAGTTGTTTCAATAGTTCATAACCTCTTCCGTAAATGGCTTCAATTTCTTTCAAGGAAGGTGGTTTCTCATAATCACTTTCATCATATGTAGATGTGTAATTTATGTTTTATTCTTTGCTTTAAAGGTTGTGGAATCTAGTGTTTTTTATGATTTAGTGATAGATTGTGTAGATATAATTGCAACTTCTTTCTCTTTTTCTCAATTTTGATGGTGTAATCTTGAATTCCCCCATGAATGTAGGTGTGAAATCTAATGATCCTCAATCATCATCCAACAACTTTGTTGTTGATGAAAGAAACTCATCTTTGTCCTTACTTTGTAAAGGTTCCACTTTTGCAATTGGTGTCAAATGTTTTAAGAGGATTCTTCATTATTGTTTCAGTTTTTAAATAATTTTCAGATTTAGGATCAACGTTTATCGTGTAAACCTTATTGTTGTAAGTGTATTTCATTAAACGATGAAGTGTTGAAGGAACTCCTTTAATTTCATGAATCCATGGTCCACCCAAAAGAATATTGTATGAAAGGTCATGGGGCATGACATGGATGGGAGTTTGCAATGTAACCTTACCAACCTTAACAAGTAATGTTATCACACCAAGTGGTTTTTTTCCCACATTATCAAAACCACAAATAGACAAATTATCTGGTTGAATTTTAGTCTTGTCTACTCCAATTCTATTTAAAATATCTACACTACAAACATTAATCCCCGAACTATTGTCAATAATGGTACGCCTAATCACAACCTTGTTAATAACAACCAATATCATTAAGCATCATTTTTTTTTTGCATTTCTAAAGGAGGTAATTCATTTTAATGTAAGACAATATCCATATTGCTTGAATTCATACCCTCAATTAAGGCTACTACATCATTTGTTTGCACACTAGGAGGGATAAAAAAAATTTGCAAATCATTTTGAAGCATACCATGATAAACAAGTGATGTTTGAATCAAATCCCACAAGGATATCTTATCAGGAGTGTTACGAAGTTGCTCCATAAGATCATACTCCTTTCCACCATATTGAGGTAAATGAGGGGAACTAGGTAAAATAGGTTGTGGGAGTGGGATAGATGAAGGAATGGCTTGTATTTGTCTTGATTTCTTGTTATTACTTGTGTTATATGTAGGAGAAACTATGTGATAACTTGGTTGTTGTGACACATGATTACTATTAAGTTGTTTGGCAAAGTTTAGGATATGGCCATGAGGTTTAGGAAGTCTTATAATAAGAGGTGACTTAAGAGGTCCAATAATTAGAGGAATTTTAGTTGGTCCAAAAGGAGTTTTATGAGGTACAATAATCAAAAGAGATCTAAAATTCAATTGTGTGTTCATAACCTCAATGGATTTGACTTCTTGTTGATGATCTTCTATTGAGGGGGGGTCTATTGTCACCTTACTATCTTTTGGAAGAAATGTATCAATGATTTAATCTTCTTGCACCATAATGTCTTCCCAAGTAGGAGAAGTATTGGGAGAGAAAAAAATGAGATTTTCATGATTCTCAATGATTGAATCCTCTAACACCAAGATACCTTCTTCTATGGGACAAACACTTGTGCACAAAAAAGGCTCTTTGGGCAGAATTGGATCCTGTCTACAATGATTTGAACTATGATTTTACAATAATCAGAGGTGATTTCAATGAAATTTTGAAAGTGAGGGATAAAAGTGGGGGTGTGGTTAGGAAACTTCAATCACAGGTGGATTTTGAGCACTTTTTTGAAGGAACTCATTGATGGAGATTCCCATGGGTGTTAGTCATTTTACCTGGACAAACCGGTGTAAAGGATTCTGCTACATTGCAGAAAAATTGGATAGATTCCTCTTTAGAGGAGACTTAGGGGCCTTCCCCTTCACCTTGGAGAGCAATATTTTTCCCATATTTGGATCTGACCATTTTCCATTCAATTTAGATATTCTTGGGGAGAAGAAGCCGCAAAGATGCCCTTTCAAGTTTGAGTGTATATGGTTCAAGGGCCCAAATTTCAAATCTCTTGTAAGTCAATGGTGGGAAGAAGGTAATTTGAGCGGCTCTAAAATGTTCAATCTTGTCACAAAGTTGAATTCGGTGAAACAACGCTTGAAGGTTTGGAATAGAGACTGTTTCAAGAACATATTCACTGAGAAAAAAGGATTGAGGTTGAGTTGGAGAGTTTGAATGAAGAAGTCCTCAGGAAAGGGATGGACAGTATTTTGCAAGAGAAAGATCTGCTAAATTAGTTGGGAGATATTCTAGGAAAAGAAGAAATATTTTAGCATCAAAAATCAAGAGAAATGTGGCTGATATAGGGGATAAAAAGACAATTTTTCATAACATCAGCAAGGAAAAAAGAGAATGGAATAGAATAACCTGCATCAAGGTGGATGATGGTAGTACTTTGGACAAAGAGGAAGATGTGATTGCTACCACTGTCAACTTCTTCCATGATTTACTGAATTAATGGCAAGGTTCTAATTTGAGGGAACAAAAGTGTATGCTTGATTGTATACCTAAGCTAGTCTCAAAAGTGAAAAATTCAATGCTAATGAAGAAATTCATAGAAGATGAGATCAAAACCACCTTATTTCAGCTCCACCCTGAGAAAGCACCAGGCCCAAATGGTTTCCCACTACTTTCTTCCAACATTTTTGGGATATTGTTGGGAAAGATGTGGTGGAAGCAATTGAAGATTCTAGAAGTTTAGGAAGGGTCTTGAAATAAATGAATAACACCTTCATTTCCCTTATTCCAAAGAAGGAGAAGCTAGAAAAATTGGATGAATTTAGACCTATAGTGCTCTACAACACCATATACAAAATTCTAGCAAAAGCAGTAGCTAATCGCTTGAAGCTACTTCTTCCAACTATAATTTATGATAAACAAATAGGGTTTGTTCCTGGAAAATATATCTTTGATGAGGTAATTATAGCACAAGAAGTGCTACATTTGGTGTCCAAAATAAGAAAGCAAGAAATGCTGGTCAAATTAGATATGAAGAAAGCCTACGAAAAAGTGAATTGGAGGTTTTTGTTTAAGGTTCTTGAGGCCTTTGGCTTTCAAAGAGAGTGGCTAGATTGGGTCTTCAATTGGATCACTTATCCCAGATACTTGGTCCTCATCAATGGCTCTCTTGAAGGGGTTTTTGGTACCCCTAGGGGCCTCGGGAAGGGGGAACCCCTTTCTTCCTTCTTATTTATCATTATGGCTAAGGCTTTAGGCAAGTCTTTACACAATGCATCAGGTGATGGAAGACTCAATGGAATTCAAATTACAAGCAACATGCATGTTGTCACACACCAACAGTTTGCATACGATTCCATGTTATTTGGTGATATAAGTGTTGGTGAGGCTAGAACTTTCAAGCAGATCCTAGATTCATACACGATGGCTTCCAGGCAGGAGGTAAGTCTTGAAAAAAATGAGATTTTTTTTTCTTTAATACTAATGTTGTAAGAGAAAATCAGATCTTTTGAACTCTAAACTTCAACAAGGGTCGGCTTCCAAGTAAATACCTTGGTATGCCCCTAGCTTCAAGGCTTCAACATGGGAAAATATGTGACCTACTAGTAGAAAAGACAAAGAAAAAACTTGCCAGTTGGAAGGGAAGATGGTTCTCTTGGGTAGGGCAATTGACCATGGTCAAAGCAGTTATTGTTGCACTACCTACTTACATGCTCTCGTACCTTCCATTATCAGCAAATGCAAACAGAAGTCTAAATCAGAAAATGAGATTTTTTTCTAGCAAGGAAACTTGGAACAGCGTAAGTTCCATTTAATAAGTTGGGATCAGATCTGCAAGTCAAGGGAGGATAGTGCCACAGCTCTAAAGATTTTGGAATTACAAAAGAAATCCCTGGGGACTAAGCTGGTTTGGAAAATTTCCACGAATCCACAGTTAAAATGGGTGAGAATAATATAATCTAAATATATTGAAGGGGGCGAAACAAGCATTTTCACCAACAAAACTCTTCCATAGGGTTCAAGAATTTGGAATTTTCTAAAGAGGTGTAGGGAGCTATTTTCTAGAACCTCACATGGGATGTGCATGATGGGCAGTATGTTCTCTTTTGGGAAGATTCATGGGGTGGTTTCCCAAAGTTGTTGAACAAAGGTGATTTAGAATAGGTTAGAGTAGCCACAAAGCTTGCTTGGGGTATTCATGTTATGGATTACATGTGCTTCACGTTTGTAAATGGCTACTATGAATGTAAGTGGAAAAGTGTTAGGTCCTTCGGCCTAAGTGATGTGGCAATGAAAGCCTTTGAAGAGGTTGTAAAATACAAATCCTTAAATCTGAGGGTGGGTAAGGACAAGCTAAAATGGCTTGGGTCCCCATTAGGTAATTACAGTGTTGGAGAGGGATACAAGTTGGTATCAAGATCAGCCACAATTGAGGAAAATTTTCCCACTGTTTTGTGTTGGAACAAAAGTTGTCTGCCTAAGGTATGGATTTTTCTTGGGCTACTATATAGGGCAGAGTCGTGATTGCTAACAAGCTTATGAAGCTGGGGTACCATGTTCCTCTAAGGTGTGTACTATGAAAACAAGAGGAGGAAAATAGAGACCACCTATTTCTTCATTGTCCATTTATATCTCGTTGTTGGCAATGGCTCGGTGCCAAGATCCATTGGTCTTTTGCCCTATCAAGGGATCTAAGAAACATATTTAACTGTTGACCTATCATTAATAGAAATGCAATGTTCTATGTTATGTTGTTGACAATTTCTTCCCTTCTACTCTGGGAGGTGTGGAAGGAAAGGAACAAAAAAAAAATTCAAGATAAATAAATGAACATTACTTCCTTTCTTAATAAGATAGAAGCTAGCATTGTGGAATTTTTCAACTCAAAGATTAGAAAGATGACTCAATTGAAACTTAGTTTTACTAGCTGGGGCACCCTCATGCAGAAGAGTTGGAATGGTATGGTGATTCTTTCCTTTGTTGGAAAAGGTGGGTCTGCTTTGCAAGAAGAGAGGAAGAAAACCAAGTGGTGCCCCCCTAAAGAGGGTCGGTATAAGCTCAATTTTGATGGGGCTTCCAGGAGAAACCTCGACATTTCTGAAGCTAGTTGAATAATCAGGGACTGGAAGGGGAATACAGTTGGTAGATTTTCCACACCACTTCAACCTGGTACCAATAATGTTGTTGAGATGTAGGCAGCTCTTTTGGGTATCAAGTTAAGTTTGGAGCTAAAAATCTCCAATATTGTGGTGGAAGGTGACTCATTAGTGATAATAAATGCTCTTTGTTCATGAACAATGACAAACTGGAAATTGGGGGCTTTTCTAGATGATGCAATCAAGCTGTTAGAATGTTTCAATTACACATTGAATCACACCCTTCGGGAAAGCAATCAGGAGGCAGATGTCTTATCCAACAAAGGGTCTGGTGGTTTTTTCATCAAGGAACTCAACCTTCCTTCAAAGTTCAAACTAGTGACAGTTTAATTTTTGTGGGTTTGTATCATTGTATAAGTTTTGGTTGGTTCAATTCCTATAGGTTTCTCTTTGTGAACTGGCTCTTTTGGGACATGCAAGTGGTAATGTCTGGGGTGCTCGGATAATTTAGTGCATTCTCATTTTTTTGGGACTGGTGGGTGTTATAAGTTTTTTTTTTTTTGCACATGTTTCTGGTTGAAACTCGTGTGGCTTAAATCCTTTTGTTCAGTGGGATGTGTTGATGTAATTGAATCATTTATTTCTATGTACATCCAGTCCCCTCAAGGCTATTAAATCCAGTGTCATTCTCATTGTGTGCACTTTGAAAGGTTGTTTGAAAATGGTGCTTGCTTACACCCCCATCATTCTCTCAACTTCGTGCAAGAAAACAACTTTTCGTGGAAGGATATCTAATAAAAGGCTTAAGGGAATCATCAAGGTGCACGAACTTGGGGTTTTGGAGGTGGTCAAACTAATTCTGGGTGAGAAGTATTTTTTTTCCAATGAATTATATTGGGTAAATTATTATATTGCGTCTAGGTTTTTTGCTGGTCTACTAGACATTCATCTATCAAAAGGCATGGTGCAATATATGACGACAAGGATTTTCAATACGAACCTATTGGTGGGCTTGGAAGATATGGTGTCAATGGCTTAGTTGGGTGTGGGTATCCCACGTCCTGGGGAGTTGTAGTTTCTTCTTGTTCTTGGCCAAGATCCTAAGCGGCTTTCTTTTCTACTGGACTTAAGCGGAATGGAACTCTGGCGAAATCGTGGACGTGTGTGATGGGTGCAAATTTCCTCAAGCAACTGTTGGGTTACAAGCCCCTTGGCGACTACGAGTGGGTTGGGGATTTTATGACTTTTCTTCACTGTGAGTTCCTACCTCCTCCACATGCGGTTCTTTTCCCATTCTAACTCTTTTTTGTGTTCCTACATTGTATTATGGAAACTTCTTCTTCGGCTTGGTTTTGGTTGCTCTCGTCATCTCTATGGAGCTTGTTGGGCTCATTTTTCTTGCAGTTGTCCCTGGGTTTGCAAAGAATGTGTCACTCATTGTGGGGCTCATGTTTGTTCTGGTTGTGGTGATTTTTTTTTTGATGGGTCTTCTCTAGTGAGATATGTTGGATGCATGGCTTCAGCCATCTACTATTTTGGGGTTTGGGGAAGCAATTTTAGGGAAAATAAATTTTTGTATGGCTTCTTTGGTGCATTGTGTTGGTGGCATGGCTTCAGCCATGTGCTATTCTAGGGTTTGTTGAAGCAGGTTTAAGGAAAAATTAAAAATTTGTATGGCCTTATAGTCGGTCGATGGTGTGATGAGGATAAATCAATCTGGAAATTTTTGTAACCTTTTTTGCAATATAAATAAAATATCTCTTACGTACCAAAATATATATATATAATATATCAATAGTTTCTTTATATGGTTTCAACTAAACAAATATCCATTTTGTAACAGATATCCATTTCTAATGGATATTTGTTACCATTTCACTTTGGTTCTTACCATGGCAACATGTACTTTTTAGTCGACCCTATTAAAAGTCAAAGCAGAATTTTGTGTTTTTGGTCAAATAAAAATGCCTTTTTTGTCATAGCACCACTTTTTTGATCCCCATGATCCTACACAAACCCTTTAAAAGTTGACAATATTGATCATTCAATGCAAGCTATTTGGAAGATATTTGAATATGAGAAATACTCAATGAAGTCAGGAGTTGAGGCCAAAAAAATTGTTCTCAAAGAGAGTGGATTGTCTTATAATGCATTTATGAATAAATTTCACAATATCATATCCACATATCCAACATTGTCATGGTGCAAGATGGAAAGCTAATAAATTTCATGACTCAAAGAATTTCTTTCCACCAGGTTGTATTCTCTCTATTGTAGATTTCTCTGAGAACTATATAGTTAGTTGGTTTCAAGACTTTTGGATAAACTGTGTAAAAAAATGCACACAGTTTATCCAGAAGTCTTGAAACCAACTATTATGGACTGTGAAAACAAAATGCTATTATATAGTTAGTCCTCAAACTGAGATTCAAAGTTAATATTATCATTCAGAGAAAGTTGCAATCTTTGTAAAAATTTGTTATAGGCATGTCGAGTTACGTGTAGATAGTATATAAAGTAGCATAGATGAATGAATTAGAGGTTCATTTTCATATCAGTGACGATACAGGTCATGATAGAAGCTATGTAACCCACTGTTTCATAATTTTTTTTGAAGACCTAAGACAACGTGATATAAATGCTTCACAATAGTGGATATGTTATGATGGATATGCTAGTAAGTGTTGATTTTTTAAATTATATAATTATTTTTATCTACTTAACTTTAAGACTTGAATTGTTCAATTACTTATATGTTGTCTACACATATAGTTTTTTTTTACTAATTTGGTTTGAATAAAATTGTTTGTAACTTCATAAGATAATTTAAGTCTAAAAAAGCTTTTAATTGGTTAAGCCAACAACATGCTAGACGTAACACAATTTTTTTATGGAATTTTATGAGAGTGGACATGGAAAAGGAGAGCACAATGGAGTAGAAGCATGTGTGAAGCGTGCACTTCACCAACATGAACTTGTAGGTAACACCATATGGAATAGAAATATTTAAATTTTAAATCTTTAAATTATGAAACCTCTTAACCTGAGAAATTTTTCCAACATGAACTTGCAAGTAATTCCATATAGAATGAAAAATGAAATTGTTGAATGGTGCAAAAGTCATTTTGGCGCTTGTGACTCAATATACAACACATGCTATTTTTGGGAAGTTAAAGGTACATAGTTAAATTTGTTATTTGAATTTCAAAGTGTACATGAAGTGAATTTTTAAATAAATGTATACACTTCTTAATTGGATGTTTGAAATTTATAGATATTGATCGATCAAACCCTTATAATTGTCAAACAATTAATGGTATTAGAAATTTGCATCAAATCATGGCAACAGGACATAGCAGGCCTCTTGCGATTCAAGTGAGAGAAAAAATATTTTTTTGTGTTGATTTCATTAAGACCAATGCAAATACTCTACAATGTGAGAATATTAGAGATGGGTATGTTTCACAATGGTGAATAAAATAATTAGTATCAATGCCTCCTTTTGAAGATAATGGCATTGTCGATGTCTACGATCCTCAATATTCGGCCGATTATGAACATGTATCTGATTTAGTTGTTACAGGTAAATTTTAAACTTTTAAATTAAATTTTAACTTAAAATTGATTTATATTCTACCTAAGTTGAGCATGTTTATCTATTTATTCAAATGGTTTTTAAATTAAAACTCTAATTTGAATCATGCATTTCCATATGTTTAGTACATGGTGTGTATAGAAGATATTTTTTATGTTGCAAATCCTGACAATGTGGAAGGTGTAGATTATTATCTACTAAGATGTACGCAACCAAAATGAAAATTGGTAGAATCAATCACCGATGGTTATGGAAAATAGTATCCCATTAGATCGGTCATTTTTGAAGGCATATATTATCAACAAATAAAGATAGATAAAAATGGTATTATATTTATTAATTATATGCTAGGACAAAAGGTTCTACATTATAGTCAGTTATAACAACAAAAATAAATTTTGAAACTTTACCAAAAAGAGGACGTGGCAAACAAAAGTGGAGGTTGTATATTGAAGATCATGAAAATATTTTTTATATAATTAAAGATAGAGAGGATCCAGGTTATATGTACCAAGAGCTTTAAGTTATTTATGTACATATATATTTTAGATATGATTGGATATATGACTAGATATATGCATGTAACATTTGGACTAATTGGGTTCTCGAATATGTGATGGCTCTGCAATAGTCGTGTTTGGGTGGGAGAGTACATGGGCTAGGATTTTTGAAATCCTCTTATCTGTGTGATGAGGGTAATGGGGATCCTGATGAGGATGGCCTATTTTCCTTGTTGGTTCTTCTACTTGTTGTTGGTGTGCTACTCCTAGCACTTTCTCCTATGTCTCTCTATATTGTGTGGTGGCCTGGGACTTTGGGTGTTACGGAGGACCTTTCTGTGGACCCTCCTTTTGTTTTGTCTTACGGTGAGGATGCAGTGCTACTTGGGTTCCTTTGGCCCGATTGTTTGGTTTCGGGCTCCTCCTGGTGGACGTCACTGCTCTTCCAAGTGGTTTTTGTAGTTGTCAAGGTTTCCTTTGTGTGGCTTGATGTCCCCTCCTCGTGAGTGCTTCTCCTATGGTCGATGTTGTGTTTTTTTATTTTTTTGGGACTCCTTGTGTGTCCTCTACGGATCTCAAGCTCTATCTGATGAAGATCTTTACAAGATCGTGTTTCTCTATGGGCTTGGGCATTTCTTCGGTGGTTATGTCTGCTATGGCTATTGGGTCTAGTATTTTTCTTGTTGTGGCTCTTGTAATTTCTGTGCTGGTGGTCTTTGCTCCCAGCCATGTGTGGGGTTCGTGGTGGGGGATCTTAGTGGTCTTGAAACTGCCTTTGTGGCCTTGTTTGGAGCTTGTTGAAGCTAGCGTGTTTATTGGGTCTGTTTTGGTACAGTGCCTTGTTTCATCTCTCGGTGGTGAGGAACGTGTTCCTCTTTCCATTGTGGCTTTGGTGCAGAGGTTTAGCTTGGCCTTTGCAAGCGATGAAGTTGTCTTGGGCTTCCCTTTGCAGTGCAGTAAGTTTGGATATGTGCTTGGTGACGCTGGGATATTCTCTACTTTTGTTGGTGAAGTTTTGGTGGGTGTTATTGATGCTGGTATAGTGTTGGCTCATGGCCTCCTTTGCGTGATGGCCCTTCCAGGGTCTCTATGGGTTGTCGTGCGAGTGAGGGTTGGTCTTAGTGACACTCCTGCTATTCTCCAGCTATGGCATGGAGTTGGGATGAGTGCTTGCCTTGGCTCATTTTTCCCCTGCTCTTGTGGCCTTTATGTGTGCAAGGGTTTGAGTTGTTTCTGGGCCAAGGATTGTGATTGGTTGTTGACTAGTGCTATGTGGTTGGCCAATCTTTGCTAGAAATTTTCTCTATTGAGGGTTATGAAAGTTAATACTTTCTATGACTGTGTCAGACTAAAAAGGAGCTATTCGGTGGGGGCTATCTTGAAATCTCTTTTGGGGATCTTGTTGGCTCAAACTACCCTATTGTTTTTAGGGGTAAAGTGTACGGTTGTCGCCCTTTCTTCTTTTCTTGATTCTCTGTTTTTGGGTCCTCAATTTTGGCTCCTTTAGAGGTGGAGTTTGCTCCTGTTCGAGGTGGAGGTTGTGGACTTGGGGAGGTGGAGACTGCTCCTATAGAGGTGGAGTTTGGTTTTGATGGTGGGGATTGTTGTTGTTGCAAGGGTTTGTTGTTGTCTTTGGCTCTATTCTTCCTTCAAACTCTTTTATTGAGGTTGAGAGATTTTGGGTTGCTAGAATTGTGGCTTTGGTGCTTCAACTTATGTTCATTCTTCCTATCTCCTATAGAGGTGGAGATAGGGTTTGCTGGTGGGTTAGCCTTCTCGAGTGGTTGGAGGAAGGTCTACTGCAATCCTGTTGCTGGAGGTGTTGTGTGGCCTAGTTGTTCCAAGTAGTCTTTTGGGCCTACAATGTGTGGGTTGTTTCTTGTTTTCTATAGGACTATTTTTTTCCTAAGTGCTTGGTTGCTCCTAGTTGTAGTGCCAAGTTTGGGCTATTTGTCTTTGTTTGTCTCAGGACTGTTGTTGGTTCTAAGTGTTATGTCTCTCCTGGTCTCTACTGACCAGGTGTTGTTTGTGTTCTTCTGTGTTGTTGTGAGTTCATCGCTAGTTCTGTTTGTTTTTATTTTTTGGTGTGTCTTAGCTCTGTATAAGGTTCTTGGTCCTTTCAAAACCTTGTTTCCTAAAAGGCCCTTGTGGCTCATTGTGTAAAGGGTACGATGTCCTATAAATGTTGCTTATCTTATCAAAAACATTTGGACCTAATTTTCAAAATATTTTTATTATATATATTGAATTTAAATAATTTTTTATTACATGTGGTCATCTAAATTAGGATTTTTTGTTGGATTAGATGGATATTTTCAGGCTCAATCAAGTTTAGATATAGGTCAATATATATGTTGAATAATTTTCAAATGTATATAATTTGATAGACATTGAATGAATTAGTAGTTTATGAAGCTTTTTTTTGTGATCTTATTTGCTTATAAATCTTTCTTAAGGTGTATTTATTGCAATCTTTAAAGCCCATTACAATTTTTTATAAATTTTGTTTAGAACTAGCTAAACTAGGTACAATGGTAGTAGGTACAAATATTTTCTATAGTAGATTTATAAACTAGTAGATAAGAATATTTACAAGTAAGATCTACCTATGATCATGTGTCAATAAAATCTATAATTGTCACATAATTTGAAATAGGATAAGGTTATTTAAGTTTTCATATTCATATTTTCCATAATGTAAAAGAGACCAAGAATATGCTATATGGTGTTATTAATGATTATTTTCCTATAAGAGAATGAAACACCTAAGTTATAATTGTTAGAGTAATCATGCATTAGCTAATAATTGATTAGTATTTAATTAATTATTTGTCTAATTTATTCTCATGCAATTAAGCTAACCTTAGGAGTTCTTTATTCAGTTAACTAAGTGTTTTTTTGTTAACTGAAGTGAGCAATTACTAGGGTTGCTCCTATATAGCACTCAACCCTTATTGTATTATCATGTTGACTTTGATATTTACTCTGGAGATTACTCTTCTATTCTCTTGAACTCTCAATTTTTTATGTTTTTGCAATCCCCTTGTCCTTCAATTTACTATGGACACTCTTACATTCTTGTTTCTGGAGGTTCTTCATTTCGGCACCATATCATTCATAATTCAACAAAAGTATACAACTTCTTTGTGCTTCAATGATGTTCTACATGTTCCTTTTCTCATGATATTGTTTCAATTGGATGCTTCTCAGTCCTTCACACCTTAATTTGGAGGCTTTTTAGTCCTTCATTCTCCTTTCTCTCTAATTGGATAGGGGTTTTCTCCCACTGTGGTTTTCTCCTTTTCTCTAGTTTTTGAGATCTTTTGTTTGTACATGGGTACGTCACCAAGCCTTGTTTGTCGGCACCCATCATTTTCTTTTTAGGGCTTTTAGCTACTCCCTAAGTTCATCTTAAGGGGGGTGGTAGAGCAATCATGCATTATCTAATAATTAATTAACCTTTAATTAAATATTAGTCTAATTTATTCTCATGCATTTAAGCTAAACTTAGGAGTTCTTTATTAAGTTAACTAAGTTATTTTCTATGTTAACTGAAGTGAGCAATTATTAGGGTTGTTGCTATATAACACTCAACCCTCATTGTTACATTATCACTCAATATATTTTCTCTTTTGTTCCCTTGAACTTTCAATCTTTTAGGACTTTTATTTTTCCTTGAAGATTCTTGAGGTTCTTCTATAGCTTTTTCTTGTTGAGGAATATTGCATATATTTTTTGTGGATCTCTTGCGAGGAAGGTGTCTTTGTTCATTGTTTGATCTTTTGGATCATTTTTTTTCACAATTCTAACATGGTATCAACAACCCTAAATGGTAAATGGATTAGATCAAAACAAGTGTCAACATCACATGCAATGAGACGTCAGATCTGGAATCCCCTTTTTTTTTGGAAATTTTGGAGATGGGCATCTTTTGGTGCATTATTGTGTGAAAAATACCTCACCATTGGATTTAGAGTTGTTGAGAAAGTTAGATTTGGATTTTGTTTGTCCTGATTTGGACTCCTGAGGTCAAATCTACGAGGGTTTGAAGCAATTGCTTTTTTCAGATCCAGAGGGTAGCTGCATTTTCAATGCATTTTGGCACAAAAAGGAGCTCGTCATTGCATTTAGGGGGCTCATTCAATGAATTTTTTCTATAAATTCACTTATTTTTGGCATTAGGAGCTTCTGAGGAAAAAAAATGTACAAGGGCCCGTACAACACCTATACAACCGCCGGCATGACTTTCAAGAAAAAAATTTGAAGTTGGGTGTGATTTTTTAAAAAAATTATTTATATTCTTGGTTGGCACATTTATTTCTGTGGGAGGCATTTAATACCTATACCCTACCGCATGGTAGGTATTGTCCATTGACAGGCTTTTAGCCACTTGGTGGCAGCAACCTTGTCGGTGGCGACCCTACATATGCCACCTAACAGTAAAAAAAGACTGGCGGCCATTTTTCCAAGTGGGCAAAGAACATTTTCTGGCAATCTTCAAAATTTTGACCAATCCAAAATTTTGCAGTGGTATTTTTGATTTTCTAGTAACAACTTCATTTTTTCGGCATGCCACATCACTTTTTCCCAGCAAGTTCGATTTTTCCCAAGCCCCGAATTTTTTTTCCATTTGAAGGGAATATTCTACGCATATTCATGTTGATGTTGGCATGACATCATCCATATGGATGCTAACATCAGCATGACATCAATCATATGAATGCCTATGTAGGGCCCCTTCAAGACCCCTTTGTGCCCTAAAGGGGGTCTTTTTTTTATTTTGGCCATAACTTGGGCATACACTATTAGATTTTGGAAAACAAGATATCATCAGAAAGTTGGTTCCACCAACTTTACAGTGGCATAAGTCTCACCAATTGATTTTTCTACTAATGGATTCTACAACCTATTGAAGTTATAAATGTTTTTTTTAGTCTCAAACTCATAACTTTTGACTAGTTTCTCTATTTTTCGTGATTCCGACGGTGTTGGAACCATCCTTCAAATATTTTCACATTTATCCATGCACTTTTCTAGATTGCTCTCCAGGTACATTTTATTTAGTTTTTTGTGTTTTTGCACTCTAGTGAATTACTTGGACGTCTTAGCTCTTGGAAACTTTTTGTTTTTGTGGGATGAATAGTTTTTGGTTTTTCTATACATATTTCCATTATTCTATCCTATTTAGACATTATAGACATCTTTTTCATTCACATTCTCTCTTGTAGACGTATTGAGATAAAGTGTCATTATGGTGTATACTATTTGGGGATTTTGCACATCCTATTGTGCCTTTTGTATTATCACTATGATATAAAGTTCCATGGGGGGTTGATGTTTTCCTTTGGTTTTCCATCACACCTTTGTCAAGTGAGTGTCCCTTCCACGATAGTAGTGAATCCTAGTGATTCTTGCCTCATATGTGTTTTCCTTAGTTTGCACACCCTTTTATTTGTAGGTTGTTTCTCCTACATTCACTTCTTGGTTTCACATAGTTTCAGTGTTCCTGTCATGCCTCTCTCTTTTTATCATTATGGGGTGTTTTCTATTGTTGGTGCTAATGCTTCCTTGGTTTCATGGTTTGAGTGATCTTCGTATCTAGTTCTTATTCCTATGTACTTTCAGATGCAGTGTACAACAATGGTTGGTTACATGTATTTTAGTGAGATGGATCATCTACCATATGGACACTCTTGCATTTCTATTTCTAGAGGTTCTTCATTTCAGCACTATATCAGTCATCATTGATAGCACTCTACAGCTTCTCTGTGCTTCAGTAATGTTCTACATGTTCCTCTTTTTTGGGACATTGTTTCGATTAGGGGATTCTAAATCCTTCACACCTTGATTTGGAGGCTTTTTCATTCCTTCATTTTCCTTTATCTATTTTGGAGAGTATTTTTCTCCCATTGTGGTTTTCTCCTTTTCTCTAGTTTTGAGAAATTATTTTGTTTGTACATGGGTACCTCACTAGGCCTTGTTTGTTGGGACCCATCTTACATTCTTTTTATGGTTTTTAGCTACTCCCTAAGTTCATCTTAAGGGGGGGCATTAGATTAATCATGCATTAGCTAATAATTAATTAATCTTTAATTAATTATTAGTCTAATTTATTCTCAAACACTTAAGCTAAACTTAGGAGTTCTTTATTTAGTTAACTAATTGCTTTTCTATTAACTGAAGTGAGCAATTATTAGGGTTTCTCCTATATAGCACTCAACCCTCATTGTATCATTACTCTAGATATTTACTCTCGAACTCTCAACCTTTGAGAACTTATTTTTTCCTTGAATATTATTGAGGTTAATTTTGTAGTTTTTTCTTGTTGAGGAATATTGAACATATTGTTTGCATATCTCTTGCGTGAAAGGTGTCTTTGTTTGTTATTTGATCTTATGGCTCATGTTTTTTCACAATTCTAACAATAATTAAAAGAATCTAATGCCATTTTTATTAGATACATAACTAAAGATGTCATGTTTTAGAGAAAGTTCAACATAAAATGAGTTGATAATGATATACTAATTTTAAGCCTTAATTTTTAATTGTATGATGAAATCCATTATAACTTATAATGAAATAACCAATATTCATGCAATCACAAACACCACAAGTGTGATATTTTAAGGATTTTAAGATGAATATTTTTGTAGTTAAAAATATAAAACCGCCATATTATATGCACATATTTTACACTTAACTCTTTATCAAAGCACATCCAAGATCTCACCAAGTTATTCAAATTTAAAGGGAATAAAACAAAGATGCACATCACCATTAAGGTTTGGAACCAATAGAATAAGTAGGCATGATCCTTTGATTGATTTCAAATTGAAAAATTATAACCTTCATTAGGATTTCCCACACTAAAAATTTAATAGTTGAATTTATATA
The DNA here is from genome assembly GCA_007258455.2 of Sequoia sempervirens. Lineage (NCBI taxonomy): Eukaryota > Viridiplantae > Streptophyta > Pinopsida > Cupressales > Cupressaceae > Sequoia > Sequoia sempervirens. The sequence goes on along the minus strand of VDFB02270651.1, from coordinate 287,124,804 downwards.
AATCATAATTTGGGAACCTAGATCACTAATTCAAAATCATAATTTGGGCAGATCCAACACCTATAATTTTATTAGAAAATGAAAATTGATTCATTAACAAATGACTTGGTTTTCTACTAGTTTGAACCATTTTTTCCAAGTGAATATCAAAACAAGAGCCCTTGGAAGCTAAAATAGAATTATAAAATAGGAAATTTATATAGGTTGGAATCAATTTTGAATGTGAATTTACATGATAATGAATAATCATTTGAAATCCATAGAAGTTGATAAAACTAAGATTTGAAATATTTAGGAAAGAAAAAGATGGCTTTTCTATTAAGGTTTTTAGATATTAAATTCTAATTTGACATGTAATAGATTTAATATAGTTTTAAAGTTAAACAATATACTCCTACTATAAATAAATACAATCTAAATTTAATCAATCTTATTCTAAATTTACATTAAATTAATATGTACTCTAATTTTGATTGAACATATAAGAAAAAAAAAATTAATCTAAGGTACTTGCTAAATAAATAAGAAAATACACAAATGGAATGAAGATGTAGTTGTGGAGATAAAAAGTAAAATTGGTTCTCAATTTGGATCCTTTCACTAATTCTAGAGCAAATATAGTCAAACCAAAAGGTTTGACTAACTTTGAGTAGTAGTGAAATGAAGATGAAATTGAATAATAATGGATATGAGGTCACATGGCTTGGGATGACTTTATATAATTTTTCAAACTATACAAATTAAGAAAAGATCAAGAAAGAGCATTATAAAAGAATGAAATACAAGGTGAGGATTCTAGCATTGTAATTTTTTCACTTTGAAATAATATGAACCCACTTTATTTTAGCAATTGACAATATTGAAATCTTTATATCTATCATGTAACTATTAATATAGTAATGCAATTATGCACAATAGTTTAGAACCAAAATCTATGAGATCATAATAAGTATAGTCATGTAACTAAAGATGTAACCATAATAAATAAATTTAATTTAATTGGTCGATAATTCATTATAACTAGAGATCGTTAATTTAAATAAACCATATTCAAACCATAACATGAAAAATCAAAATATAAAATGTATATATAAGTGTATAATGTGTTTCAAACAATAATAAGAAACATAACACATGTGACACACCATAACAAGAAATGTATATATATAAGTGTACATATAACATGTGACAAACCATAATGTAAAATTTATATAATGTGACAAATCATAATAAGAGTTTCATAATGTCTAAAGATATATAACACGTGTGTGCATGTAAAACAACTCAAAGAGGAGGATGTCTAATATGACTAGTATGGTTAGATGAATCTGATCCCTATCTCGATCCCTATCCTGATCCATGTCTTGTGCCCTGTCCCAAGCCCTACACAAGAAAGTACATATAATTTAATTTAATACGCGTGCATATGTAAAGTTATCTAAAACTTACAATGTACAAGTTCAATGTATCAAGTAATTTAAATATTATTTATGTACCTCAAATGTATAATGCATAGGATCGCCAGCATGCTCCAAACCTCCAAGCTTGGAAAATCATCATACTATTGGAAATTTTCAAATACATGATTTCAATCAAGAGTTAGAACTACTTTAAAATCAATTTTATTTCATTTATATGTGAATTTTTTGAATGAAATTTATATATAAATTATTCAAGTACATGTGTTGCATTTTGGGGAGTTATACCAATCTCACTGATCTCACAAGAATGCAAGGACATCATGGGGATACTTGTACATGGTACAGTACTAGTGCCAAAAATAAGTGTGATATATGTGCCAAGAACAAGATCAACCATAGTAACCTCAACCTAATCTGGAACATACTAAGAGCTTGGACAAGTTGTAGGATCAATCAAAACACATGGTACAGTACAAGTGCCAAAAAGAAGTATGTTATATGTTCTAAGAACAAGATCAGCTGTAGTAACCTCAACCTAATCTAGAACATGTTGAGAGCCTAGACAAGTTGCAAGATCAATTGGAACATGATGCGTAGGGGTTGTAGGATGGTGTGGAATATCTTGGTACCCTCCTATTCCATGTGAAGTTACCTCCCCTCAACTCATCAGTGTAGCAGAATGTCAACGTCTAATATGGGCCACTACAGTATCCAAGTAGATCCCTTGCTCCTCACTAATGAACTTGCATATTGCTAGTAAATTAGTAATGGAGAATGCACACACATTATGCATAGTTGCATCACTCATATGTGCCACATCCAATGGTGATGGTAGATCGACATCAATAAATGGATCATAAGTATTGTTACATCCCAATTGTGAAGTTACTATTTACTATTACTACATAGAGTAAATATGAATGTAATCTGAATTTTGGAGATGAAAATATTATGCTTGTACCTTGTTATCAATATGAATGTTATCTCATTTGATGCTATCTCATTTGATATTACCTCAATTGATGTTATTCATGGTGAAATACTGCATCTATGTGAATGGAAGGTTATTGAATTATTATTATTCTACCTTTGGAGAAGCTTAAATGTACGGTATATGTTGTGAACAATTGACTATCATAGGCATGTGTTAATGGTTGTAGGTAAATATTCGTTCCTCTAGGTGGAGGGAAAGTATCACTTGGGAAAAGATCTTGGTTGAATAACCGTTAACATAAACAATTTGAGCATAAACACACCACAGTAGTTTGGTTGAGTCTATAAATAGAAGTGGGAAGTTGGTAAGTCAACCCTAGTTTGAAATATTTTCATTAGAAAGGGTCTTGTTTACTATCGAGTGCATTATTGGGTGATGGTTATCTTCTTGAGCTTTTGAGACCTTCCTTATTTTATTGTTCTTGTTTGTGTGGTGGATTGAGTATAGGGATATATGCATGTATACATATATCGGCATACACGTATAATGGATATAATGGGATGTCCATGCGAGTATGACGACATATGCATAGACATGCATATATGTACATAAATACTATTATGATGTTATGTGTCTTTGGGCTTTGTGAATGGTTACCTTTACGTTGTTTCATATGAATGTAAAATGTAGCATGTATATAGGCATATATATAAATACATATACATAGAATCGTGTATGAGAGCATTAGAAAATGCACATGTATGTGAGTAAAAACAATCACAAAGGTACATACACGAGGAAATGACTATATGTATATATATGTGTGTGAATATAGTCACAAGGTCATAATCATTCGATATTGAATGGATTACTTGACTATCATATTACCATATAATGAATATGCTTGTATATATATACAAATACACTTGCAAGCGTTAATGCTTATCAGAGAAGTGTACATATATAAGTTTATGTGTATGAAAATATACACGTATTATTATTTGCAAAATATGATAATAAGAGCTATACATCCGATGGAATAGGTAATATATTATGTGGATAAGAATATAAATATATAGAGAGAGTATTTAATGTATGGATATGTGCATATTACTTGATGTAAACTAACAAGAGGATATAAGCATTTGAAGTATCAAATATACTTATCCAAAGGGTTGAAATATAAATATATATATATATATATACGTATAAATATATATAAGTATATCGGATATATTATATATGTGTATTTATATATAAATAAACATATATTATATTTTATTATAAGGAAAATAGCACTACATATTTATAAATGTACGCTACACATGAAGATAAGGTGAAATATATAATGCTTGCCATCGCATGGATTATAAAGGCCGAATGAAACCTTAAAACATATATCACTGCCTATATGAGTCGTAGCACATAGTCAACCAAACTATGGAGGTATTATAAATGGATTATAAATGGATGTAGAAAAGAGTCTTGCGCTTAGCTTAAAAGCCAACACATCAAGTCATATAAGACTTAGTCAAAATGCAAGTAGATCACTGCATAAAAAAAGGACATCATTTACTTAAAATTCGACTATCTTTAGACGCTAATAATCATGACAATAAAGGTCAATAATAGTCATCAATGACTATTAGAATGGAAGTCGATTTGGAAATTCTTACGATTGTGAAGTAAAGCCGAATTCCACCTGCCATGTCATGTATGTGAAAACGTATGGATACATTTTAACTATTAACTTTGACTTGGTCGACACAATGAAAAAGAGTAATGTGGACTTTGTCTGACATCTTTAATTGGTTAAATTGACTCATCCCTTTAATTCATTCGATACATGCTAAGTGTTGTAGATTTATTATTGGCCGTTTCACTCTTTCTGATAACCATGCCAACTTGATATTAGAAGAGAAGCTTTGGTGCCACCTCTTGAAATGATTTCCTATAGAAATATTTGGTGGAGTATAATTCAAATTCTCCATGTGCATTTTGAATTGGTTTTTGAATTGTTGTCAAAGATGCAAGTTGATTTGTAGGAGGTTTTGCTAAGTCTAAGCTTATTTTATCGCCACCTTATTGTTGAGTTCTTTGCATGAAGTTTGTTGTCATTTTACATTCCTAAACTATAGGCTTTGTGATTGATTGGTTGCTCTATAAATAGTTGAACCATTTCACTTGAGAGGGATGCATGCTTTCCCAAGAGATATATGTCTTTTACAGTTCTTTACTTCTAAGTTATTACCAACCATATTTGTCTTGTTTTGTGAGTGAGAAATAGAGTAATCTATTGTGAGTAAGAGGTATCATTATTGTTTGAGAGAAGTGATATAGAGCTATTTGAAAGAAGTTGATTGTTGTTGGAGAAGGCTGCATTGTTGCCATTAATTTGAAAAAGTGATAATAGGCATGAGGATCTCTTCTTTGGATCTCTTCTTCTTGTTATTTACTTAGAAATGTTATGTTTTCTATGTTTGTCTGAAATTTCTTTTCAGTATGTGCAATAGAAGTATTTGAGTGTCTTTGAAAAGGAAATTTGAAGCTTTTATGCTATGTTTATGTTGTGCTTGTAAGTACTCCATAATAGGAGACTTATGTATATCATAGTTATTATATACTAGGCTTGATTGAATGCAAGAGTCACTCAAGATACACTTAGCTAAGTTATTGATTTAACTAGGAAAGCTTGTGTTACTCCTAGGATAAGTATGGGAGGGAGCTTGTGTACTTACTTGTTAAGTAGATTCATTTCAAGTAGATTAAAATGGTAGTAGGTTAGTCAGGGTTGATAGACTATCCATTGAAGGATAATACCTATGTGTAGTGTAAGATAGCCTTAAGTCAAATCGGCCCTGAGTAGTGTATGTGATAGATGGCTCTCAGTCATTTACTTAATGTAACACTTTTTCCAAAGTAGTGTAATGTTCGAGACTTCACTATAGATTGTGTGACTACCAAGACTACACTGTCAGTTCACCATGATCCAGTATTACATGCTAGTTCGAGATTGTGGGATTACAATTTCTAGTTATGTAGGACACAACACTATGCGCAATTGTTTGTCATTATCAATTACTCTACCAATATCTTCATCGAAGGTAAGGGCCATCTATCGAATGATAGATGTGCAGGGGACCGCATTATGAGTCTGTGGTTGGTGGAAAAGCACCTAAGTGATGTTTCTCCTCCATAGCAAGCAACAAAAGAACCAAGATTTAAAAGAAAGGATCCTAGACCTTCTTACAACTATTTTTTCTAAAGCTCATTAGAGCTATGTATGTAAGTGTATGTATTCTTGTATAATTTTAACTTGTGAAGTTATTGTAATGAAATGGAGTCTTTATTTTAATTTTTTATGGCATCTTGTTCATATAATATCAATAAATAAAATTTAAAAATTATTGCACTAACTTTTTGCTTAGTTTATATACTCATACGGTGAAAAAATTAGAAATTTTTACTTTATCGAAGGGTTAGTATGTTACATGTGGTATCAGAGCTACTAGGTTCTGCACTAAAACCTATGAGCTCATCACACAACACTACGTAAACCTTATCAGAAGATAATGGTTGAAAATTTATTGTGCCACAACGAAAAGAGATAAGAACATAGGGAAGTAAAAAAGAAAATGAGAATTACTAGAAATTTATATAACTTTGGGACTAGTTAAGATTTGTCCCTGGAGTAGGAACTCCTAAACCAACAACTTATGATATTACTTGAATTATGGAAGAATATGCAATCAGGTTATGTAGGAAGGTTAGGAAGAATAACCAATAGATACCTATATCCTACGAAATATTTATATGACTCTAAGGGGATGGGAAGAAATGAGATAACCCCTTAATAGTAGCAACCTATAGTTTTAAAGAGACAAGAATTATTGGATTTAGTGAAAACAGTACGAATCTATGTGTATGCAATGTCAGTATAAATTAGATTGAAGTAGAGAGTCAACAAAGGAGGTATCCACAAGGTTGGAGAACTCTTAACATAAATCTAATTCTTGATTAGAGATAAGATCTTGCAAGAAAATATTTAGTACCTAAGAAAAGAGAAAAGACCAGAATGGTTAGAATGAAGTAATCAATGATGTGGGAATGGTTCCACCAACCAAAATCAATGAGATTAATGGAGTTTTGATTAAGATGAGAAAAAGAGACCAAACAACCTTGGGATCTCTAAAGGTTATGAGAGAATAATATTCCAAGCATTGGGATAAAGTCACTTGAAAAGGTGATTATAGGAAAGAAACCTAAAGTGGTAAATCAGGTCGGTCTAACCAAAGGTTTGGATAGTACATAGATTGGTTGGAGATGAACTCACCAACATGGCTGCAAAAAAACAACATTCGTTGAAAGGTTCCAAAAGGAAATGGAATACGATGAGGCACTAAGTGTCAAATCAATAGAAGTTGTAAGGAAAACAACGTTCTAAGTTGAAAGGTACATCTACAAAAGAGGATTGTGAGCATGGATATTCCTTCACCAAAAAGGATATTGGAAAGGAATTGGAATATTAGAGTTCCTCTCAGCTTGTAAAGTTGTTGATTATTCATTAGATCTTCTATTTGATGATCCAAAATGTTGAATTTGCGAGATTAGAATCAATGATGAATCTAACTTTGGGAAAAAGTGTATTTGAGGTATGCCATGATGCAAGGTAAAGGCAATAGAAAGATAACAACAAGGAATGACAAATCCTTTCAAAGAAGTAAAGTGTTGCTAGGAGTTCAACTTTGAAATTATCGAAAGTTTTGGAAACAGTAAGGGGGGAAGGAAGCAAGTGGAATGACTCAGGTTAAGTATCCCACCCAATGAAAAAACATAGATATGTTTTCAATTTGGAAGAACTAATGAATTCTCTGCAAGTCATGATGTCAATTAATTCATACATTTTATGACCACAAGGAAAAAGGTATTGGGATTTTTAGAGAAATATAAATGGAAAGGTCAAGGATTATGACCTATTATCGTCCCATACCTTATATTTATCTGATTGGAAGATCAAATGGTACTATCACGAATGCCTTAGAAAAGGATAGGTAGATAATTTGATCATGATAGGGAAGATCATTGTCTATGGGATTGGAAAGGGAAGATCTAGGTTACTCATGATTGGAAGAAAGTGTCTCTAATACTCCTATATACCTTATATGAGGGAATTCGATAATGATGTTATTTCTATATATAAGTAGTAATACTCCATATTATGAAATATATCCATGTTGTAAAGTGACTTGACACTATAGCTTATTATGCTAAAAGACTTGGGGATGATAAGGTTTATCTATTAATCCATAGAGATGGTATGAAAGGTAAAACAAGATGTGAGGCTATGCAAACGCATCAATTATCTTTACTTGATTAATCACTTGATCATACTTTATACTTGAATGAAACCCTAGGTTTAGAATAACCTAATTGGGACAAGAATTTCATTCAAATAAAAAGAAAGACCTTAGGTTATGTTTTAACCTATTGAGTTGGAATATGTACTAGACTACTCATTAATACCTTTAAGTTGGGAAAAACTTACTCAGTTGAGTTGTACATTTGGTCTTGATTAGATCATAGAGGGGTAGAGTAGCCTATAACATCATACTAGTCATGGATTGAGGACTCTATCCTAAGAATTGGAAGGGAATATTGAGATTGATATTCGCTCATGTGGATGTAAAAACCACTTGAGCTTATGAAATTCTATATGAATTGAAAAAAAGGTAGGATACCTAGTGAGTTAAAGTAGCTACTTGGTTAATTACTTTACACACTTGAAAGGAATCCATATTGTTGACAAGAGTATACTTTGAGTGGCTCTTATATTAAAAGAAATACACTCTCAAAGTGAAGCATCTATTGTTATATCGAGACATCATAGAATTTTCACATAGCATGAAATATTGAAACTTTCACAATGTAGAACACCAAGGTTGTTACATATGCTCAACTGGGATATATCAAAGTTGGGACTCTCCTATATGATTAAGTGAGTCCATGGAGTTAACAAGAAATGTCCATGCTTGGTAATTAGGTATGCAATTAAATTTGATATCTTTTAGTGGCCAACATGCTTAAATGAGGATTAATACTCGAAATTAGTACCAAATTTATCAAGAAAATTAGATTGAGTTGAAAGATGAATTACATCTTTGAAAATAATCCGAGGACATAAGAAATCCATGGTATGGATTTTCTAGGATAAATGGAATTTATCTCTGCAAAACTCCTAACCATTATCACTTGAGAACTAAAGGAGGCATGAGATCACAAAATAGATTTTCACTTAGTCAAAGAATAGAGTATTATTAGATATAAAAGAACCTATGTACCTAAAATTTTGGGAAGATGCAAGAATGAAACGAGGAAATTAGTGTCAGAGTTAGGAAATTGGAACAAAAAATGGAATTTTTCAGATGAGAAACCACTATAATCTAAGAAAATATAGAGTAAGGTGTTGAAGAGTATGTAGAAAGTTATGTATAGTATGCCAGGAAATGAAGACTGGATGTCATCATCAGTAGGACATGTATACTTTCTTGAGATTCCAGAGGGAAAGTGGTAGAACACAAGATAGATCAATCTATCTATGTCAGTCAAAATGGCATAACATTCTAGTGGACAAACTCATCAAAGTAACCAATGCTATTTGGAAACTCGACTTATAGGATTTTGGCCCTAAATAATATATTGTGAGAAATAGTTGCTTAGTATTCCTAAGAAGGTTATTTCAGTTTTGAATGAGCAAATAATGATAGGGTTGTGTAAACCATTATCATACTATGAGACATTCAATTGAATGAATGCGCAATATATTATTATAGCCCAAATAGGAAAAAATGGTAGACTAAATCTTGAGTGATTTATAAACCTCTAACATTGAAGTTTGGACCATTATATGCAAAGGAAAATTGGAGACTCTATTAAGCTGAAATAGGCTTAGAAATAGGGTTAACCATAGACTTGATAGAATGTCAAAAAGGAGTAATAGATTGAAGAGATCGATGAAACTTTATTGATACAAAGCTTAAGTATGAAGCAGTGTAAGAATTTGATAGGTGTCCTAGAGCAATGTTATGCTCAATATGGATAAGTAATCAAGAACAAGTACTCTGTGGTAAGGAAAATGGATGTGTAAGTGACAAACGGACTCAGTTTATGAGTTGTCTAAAAGTGTAAATACCAAAGGAGAAGGATGGGACCCACAGTGTAGTGTACAATGCACCAACATTCCTTACCTATTTGGATTATACTAAGGATAAATTCATGGGATAATGATTTTTTATCACTATATTTTAGGTGTCATGTATAGCTACTATTATATCTAGGATATGTATATTTAATAAAGCTCTTTAGGAGATTAAGTATGTGTGAGGCATACAATATTTCCTCATACGGTAGTGAGGGCATTCGAAGCAAGGTCCATGGAGGACAAGGTTGCTACATTGGTTGAATGTTTTATAAATCTTACGTATTTTGAGAATAGTAAGTAAAACTCTATTTGACTTTAATTGTATATTAAAAGGCTATAGATCATCAGGGACAATGATTCATAAGGGGGGAAATATGTTACATCCCAATTGTGAAGTTACTATTTACTATTACTACATAGGGTAAATATGAATGCAATGTGAATTCTAGAGATGAATGGATTATGCTTGTGCCTTGTTATCCATATGAATATTATCTCATTTGATGTTATCTCATTTGATATTACCTCAATTTATGTTATTCATGGTGAAATACTGCATATATGTGAATGGAAGGTTATTGAATTATTATTATTCTAACTTTGGAGATGCTTAAATATATTGTATATGTTATGAACAATTGAATTTCGTAGGCATGTGTTAATGGTTGTAGGTAAATATTCCTTCCTCTAGGTGGAAGGGAAGTATCACTCAGGAGAAGATCATGGTTGAATAACCAGTAACGTAAACTATCTGAGCATACACACACCACAGTAGTTTGGTTGAGTCTAGAAATAGAAGTGGGAAGTTGGTAAGTCAACCCTAGTTTTAAATATCTACATTAGAAAAGGTCTTATTTACTATTGAATGCATTATTGGGTGACGCTTATCTGTTTGAGCTTTTGAGACCTTCCTTATTTTACTATGCTTGTTTGTGTGGTGGATTGAATATAGGGATATATGCATATATACATATATCGACATACACGTATAATGGATATAATGGGATGTCCATACGAGTATGACGAAATATGCATAGACATGCATATATGTACATAAATACTATTATGATTTTATGTGTCTTTGGGCTTTGTGAATGGTTACCTTTACATCGTTTCATATGAATGTAAAATGTAGCATGTATATAGGCATATATATAAATACATATACATAGACCCGTGTATGAGAGCATTAGCAAATGCACATGTATGTGAGTAGAAATACTCACAGAGGTACATACACGAGGAAATGACTATATGTATATATATGTGTGTGAATATAGTCACAAGGTCATAATCATTCAATATTGAATGGATTACTTAACTATCATATTACCATATAATGAATATGCTTGTATATATACACAAATACACTTGCAAGCATTAATGCTTATCAGAGAAGTGTATATATATAAGTATATCTGTATGAAAATATACATGTATTATTATTTTCGGAATATGATAATAAGAGTTATACATTCGATGGAATGGGTATATATTATGTGGATAAGAATATATATATAGTATTTAATGTATGGATACGTGCATATTACTTGATGTAAACTGAAAAGAGGATATAAGCATTCGAAGTATCGAATATACTTATCCAAAGGGTTGAAATATATATATATACGTATAACTATATATACGTATAAATATATATATATATATAAGTATATCGAATATACTATATATATGTATATATATATATATAAATAAATATATATTATATTTTATTATAAGGAAAATAGGGCTATATATATTTATAAATGTATGCTACGCATGAAGATAAGGTGAAATATATAATGCTTTCCATCACATGGATTATAAAGGCCAAATGAAACCTTAAAACATATATCATTGCCTATATGAGTCTTAACACATAGTCAACCGAACTATGGAGGTATTATAAATGGATTATAAATGGATGTAGAAAAGAGTCTAGTGCTTAGCTTAAAAGCCAACACATCAAGTCATATAAGACTTAGTCAAAATGCAAGTAGATCGCTGCATAAAATAAGGACATCATTTACTTAGAATTTGACTATCTTTAGATGTTAATAATCACGGAAATAAAGGTCGATAATAGTCATCAATGACTATTAGAATGGAAATCGATTTGGAAATGCTTACGGCTATGAAGTAAAGCCAAATTCCATTGGCCATGTCACTTATGCGAAAACGTATGGATACATTTTAACTATTAACTTTGACCGACGCAATGAAAAAGAGTAACGCAAACTTTTTCCAACATCTTTAATTCGTTAAATCTACTCATCCCTTTAATTCATTTGATACATGCTAAGTGTTGCAGATTTATTATTGATTGTTTCACTCTTTCTGATAACCACGTCAACTTGATATTAGAAGAGAAGCTTTGGCACCACCTCTTAAAACGATTTCCTATAGACGTCTTTGCTGGAGTATAATTCAAATTTTCCATGTGCATTTTAAATTGGTCTTTGAATTGTCATCAAAGATGTAAGTCTATCTATAGGAATTTTTGTTGAGTCTCAGCTTATTTTATCGCCACCTTATTGTTGAGTTGCTTTGCATGAAGCTTGTTGTCATTTTACATGCCTAAACTATAGGCTTTGTGATTGCTTGGTTTCTCTATAAATAGTCGAACCATTTCACTTGAGAGGGATGCATTCTTTCCCAAGAGATATATGTCTTTTTCAATTCTTTACTTCAAGTTATTACCAACCATATTTGTCTTGTTTTGTGAGTGGGAAATAGAGTGATCTATTGTGAGTAAGAGGTATCATTATTGTTTGAGAGAATTAAGCTATCAACAAGAGAGATAGAGTTGTTTGAAAGAACCTGATTTTTGTTGGAGAAGGTTGCACTATTACCATTAATATGGAAAAGCGATAATAGGCATGAGGATCTCTTCTTGTTATTTACTTAGAATTATTATGTTTCCTATGTTTTCTTGAAATGTCTTTTCAGTATGTGCAGTAGAAGTATTTGAGAGTGTCTTTGAAAAGGAAAATTGAAGTTGTTATGCTATGTTTATGTTGTGCTTGTAAGTACTCTATAATAGGAGACTGATGTATATCATATTATTATATACTAGGCTTGATTAAATGCAAGAGTCACTTGAATACACTTAGCTAAGTTATTGATTTAACTAGGAAAGCTTGTGTTACTCCTAGGATAATTATGGGAGTGAGCTTGTGTCCTTACTTGTTAAGTAGATTCATTTCAAGTAGATTAAAATGGTAGTAGGTTAGTTTGGGGTGAAAAAATATCTATTGAAGGACAACACCTATGCATAGTGTAAGATAGCCTTAAGTCAAATTGGCCCTAAGTAGTGTATGTGATAGATGACTCTCAGTCCTTTACTGAATGTACACTTTTTCCAAAGTAGTGTAATGTCTGAGACTCCACTATAGATTGTGTGACTATCAAGACTACACTGTCAGTTCACTGTGATCCAGTATTACATGCTAGTTTGAGATTGTGGAATTACAAGTTCTAGTTATCTAGGACACAACACTATGCTCAGTTGGTTGTCATTATCGGTTACTCTACCAATCTCTTCATCGAAGGGAAGGGCCATCTATCAAATGATATATGTGTGGGAGACCACATTATGAGTTTTTGGTTGGCAGAAAAGTGCTTGAGTGGTGCTTCTCCTCCGTAGGAGGCAACAGAAGAACCAAGATTTGAAAGGAAGGATCCTGGACCATCTTACAACTATTTGTTCTAAAGCTCATTAGAGCTATGTATGTAAGTGTATGTATTCTTGTATAATTGTAATTTGTGAAGTTATTGTAATGAAATGGAATCTTTATTGTAATTTATTATGGCATCTTGTTCATATATTATCAATAAAGAAAATAAAAAATTTATTGCACTGACTTGTTACTTAGTTTATATACTCGTAAGGTGAAAAAATTAGAAATTTTTACTTTATCAAAGGGTTAGTATGTTACAAGTACTAGATGTAGCCTTAGTGGGAGGAAGGCTAATTTTCGGCCATAATAAGTATCTACCAACATGATTAGATTACATTTGATCAAGTTGTGTAGTAATGGTGGCAATATTGTCAAAATATTGCATCTAGTTGGGCCTATTGCTACTGGTTCCAAACGTTTTGGAAGAACCAAAAGGCTTGGACCAACTAATGTCATTTTGTTAATGAGTTGTGGAAAATTTGGACGTCTATATTCAGGTTTGTCAGAAAACCTCCCTCTGCCTTGTCCAACATGTTGAGGAAAAGACGTGTAGTCCATGTCTAACTATAAATGAAACTCGACATATAATTGTTTACAAAAATAAAGTGCCAACTCATCATTATGAGGTCATCTATGGTGGGATGCCAACCATCTAGGACATATAAATGGAACAACAAGCTCATTTGTACACCTAGTAACTATATATCCTCTAATTCTATATTTTCCCTTAATAAAAGGGAACATGCTATGCACATTATCTAATGAAACTATCTTATTAATAGATGTAAATTTTTCAGTGCCAGTAACACTCTTGGCAAGAGACAAATAAAACTAGTCAATTCTAATGTCATCATATGGATTGTATGATTGAATCACATCAATCATACGTGTAATCTTGTCTCTAATAGTAACTAATTTATCTCTATTGGATAGATTAGGGGAGTTATGAATATTTTTCTCTAAACATCTCAAAGCATTTTCTAATCTCCTAATGTTGTCCTCATAAAAATTAGACCTAGTCTGAGCATGCTCCTTAAACTTAGGTGAATGATGAGAACCCTGATCATCAGCCATATGTATATAAATAAAGAGATCTGCATATAATTAAAACAAAAAAATTAAATTACAAATTTATCTTTTCAAAACTAAAACATTTTTAATATACAAGTTGATTTTTAAAACTAGAAATAATTTAATCTTGCACAATTTAAATTTATTTACATGAACAATCATATCATATGTGCAAAAACTCAAGATTCATACACATGAAATTATTCAATAATATAAGGAAGACAGATATTCTTATAAGGAACATAGACATCTACTCAAGTATAAGGAAGACATTAAACTTGTTTTATACATCTACTAAGATAGAACTATCTCTCTGGAAAATCTGAAATAATGGAACACTTAATAAAATATGGCAAACTATATCAATTACATGAGGCATGTCTAAAATAAAAATGAGATTTATCTATTTAAAATGCAATCTCATATAACATTGTAATTGTAAGATATCAATTTTTAAATATCTTAGCATTTTTTCTACAAGCACCTAATGAAACATGGGTCAATGAGTTTGACTTGTAAAGCTACACAATTGAATCCTAATAGCAATATCATAATTTGACATGTTGTGGAAAATACCTCTTACTTATCAATTGATGAGATAAAGGGTCTCTATTATGAATGGTTCATAAGGCACAACACTTGCTAAAGATTTTGCAAATGGGGTTGCAAGCTAAGTGGGCTTAACCTTGGGGAAAAATCCATGGTTAAGTGTGCTTGAGTTGGAATAGTACTGGGATGGGTGACCTCCTAGGAAGGTCCAATGCTTCACCTCTGTGAGCATCACCTAGATGCAATGAGTACTAATTGGACCATTCATTATCATGAGATATGGGTTCTTGTAAAATAATACTCATGAAACATGGGTCAATGAGTTCGACTCATAAAACTACACGGTTGAATCCTGATAGCAATATCAAAATTTGACGCGTTGTGGAAAATGCCTCCAACTTATCAGCATCTCTCTAGTTAGACGTGATGTTCAAAAAATGACTCATAGTATTATAGGATGGGATGAGAAGAAATTAAGAGTGCAAAGACAAGGGAAATAAATTACAAATTTTGATGACACATTTGATGTGCATAAACGATCTTGGAGGAATGGTAAAGAAAGATTAATACACATTCATAAAGGAATATTTAAATCAACACTCAAGGAAGAAGTGAAATATTAATTGTTGGACATTTTGTGAGATTATGAAACCTCAATTAGTCATAAATAAGGTTCTTAGAACCTTGTCGAGGAAAAATTCATATTTTAAATAGATTTTTAAGATAATGTCCAAAATTGTAGATTAAGATAATGTCATTTTTCACTAGTATTTTGTTATTAGAATCAAAGGTTGTGCTGGCACTGTTAGTGTATTTTGGTGCTGACAATGAGTGTTATGAACCATGATGAGATTTAGGCTATGTGGTTTTGACAATGAGTGTCATGAACCATGATGAAGTCAACACTATATATCACATGATGTTTGGTGAACCCATAGAATGAAACACTTTTCTCAAACTTAGATTCTCCTTAATGAAAAAGGCTTTTCAAATGTAAAATACATAATGTATAAATAGCTCTTTCCCCTCTACATACACCTAACCTATCTATGAACCAATATAGAGAACAATCATGTTTCCATGGACATAACCAGTCATATACTAGACTTCAGATCATGGTAAGATGCTAATAGAAGATTTGATCATAAACATAGCTTCAAGTGATTTTTTATATAGTGCATTAAAGGTTTTATTATATGCTATTATTATTATATAAAATATGTAGTAATAAATTGATTCTATCTTTAACATCAGGTTCTGATGGACATCAATGTTTGATAAGAAAATGTTTTCAATCTTTACATAATAGTTTTTGACCCAGAACAGCAGAAAGATCATCCGCTTTTGAGTGTATATTCTTCTCTATTTAATGAAATGCTACTACTTATGTTCATCTTTATTTAGTATTTGATCTTGTTGAAATGCATGAGATGGATTTTAAGTAGTTTATTTTATGTTATTCCATTTTCATGCTTTTAGGATAGGATTTATGTCATAGATGAAGTTTTCCATACTCTTATTGTTGTGATAAGTGATGTGATGGACCTTCAAGGATACACGGTGAGGTCCCTTTATCGATCATCTCAACATTAGAATGAACATGTGAGAGATTCTAGCCATTCTTCCCTTTAAAATAATATTAATGATGGACCCCATGTTTAATCAAAATTTCCTCTTTATGGCATAAATGGACAAAGGTGATTGTGTACATAAGTTCTTAAGTTATCTAATTGTGAATTTTTTTAGAGATTTTGATGAAATTTATATTTGTGGTTATTTGATTTGTATCTATGCTGCAAATGAATATTTTATATATCATTAGACTTAATTGTTAGTCTATACATGAGGTGTTTTTTAACTGAATCTATTCCTAAATCAAGCCTTACAAGTAGTAAGTTCTAGCTTTCCAAAATGTTTTTCACATAAATTTAGATTTGACTTTCTTTGTAGTTGAGGTGTCTTATTAACTAAATACATTTTTAGTTCAAACTTTAAATGTAGCAAGGTGTAGATTTTCATGAATCTTTTTAATTATTAGTAGTTAATGTCATTGTGTACATGTCATCTTGATCAACTCCAATGACTGGAACATCTTGCATTCATGTTTCCATTTTCCTAGACTTCTTATGTTTTTTTTTTAAACCATATCTTTCGTGGTTGTTTGAGCAACAAATCTAGAAGCTAGGACTCTATTTTATGAGAGTTTGTGGTGTTAGGAATCCATTTGCTTCTTGAAAATTTTAAAGTGTAAATTAAATCTACTCACATACAGCTTTTTTTTAATGAGCCTTAACCATTTCAAGCTTAACTTCAATGGGATTCAGGGTACAATAAATTTGTGAAATTAGGAACTTGATAAATTAGTATATGTATTTTAAATATATTTATTTAAAAATATGGAAAGTAATTTAAGAGATATATTTAGGAAGCATTTTATGGAAGATATTTTAGGATGAAGGAAAAATTGGAAGTTTACAGTGGAAAATAAGAGCCTTTACTCTGCTTTTGATTGAGATGGAAGTTTTCCTCAACATAATAGAGGTTTTTCCATGTGTTATGCATCTTTTCCACATTCATATCAAGATTAGCAGTAGTTTATGAATAAAGCATTATGTTCTTAACTATTACTGCTATGAGAATAGGTATCCTTCCATTGGTCCATCTCTTGGAAATCCTACAAAGTATTGTATAGTTGATAACAATAATCTTATATAATAGAAAAAATTCAAAGAAAAAGGATCTAACATGAGGAAACCCACCATTTTTCAAATGGGCATCCAAATATCTCCATAATATTACTTCAGTATAAAAATTAAAATTAAAAGCAGGGACAAGAAAGCATTGAGTAAACTGCAATTGCTTCTAAAATATTATATAATTGTTGCATAAAATGATGTATTTCTATGATGAGGCTTTAAAGACATGAATCAAATGCCTCTATCAAATATAACATGGAAGGTACATAGATAATTGCATTTCCATCCCCAACAAAAATCTACAAGGCAATGAGAGTTGAACATGTAGTTTCCCATGGAAGAAAAATGAGGAATGAAGTAGCATGACCACCATTGCAAACTTTGTTGGTTCCCTGACATAGTCTAAACTAATGTTAATCTAGAGAAAGTCAATTGATGCTTACTTGGTCTTGTTAGAAGGTTTATAACACTTGAAACCCTTTTCTCACTCGAATTACTCTCACCCTAGGTTGATTCAACCAAACACATGCTAGGAAACAGAAAATAGGGTGGTCCACATTTTTTAAATTTTATATTTGCCTATTTCAGTCCAAACCTATTCGGCTGGAAGGGTTTCAATCAAAACATTTTATGCCAAAAATAGACCACCACATCACTGTCATGTCACTACCACATGGTTTCAGCTAAAACCCTCTTGGTCAAACCCTTTCCAGTTGGAAACGATTTGATAGAAATCGTTTAGTTGATAAAAAATGTGGCATAGGTTTGTACTTTTACCCTCCTAAAATACTTGTGGAACTATGAACATAAGGGAGGAATAGAAAAATATAAAAATTCTTTTGAGTCAACATAGAAGATACCTAAATGTCTCAACACTTTGCATCATTCCCAAAAGGAACAAAAGAAAGATGATTACAACATAAAGAGGAATGGAGATAAAAATAGAAGAATGTTACGACAGATTCATTTTCTTTGTATCCTTGTGTCAACAAGAATGTCAAGGGTCATCCAAAGAAAGCTAACAAAAAAAAATACACATCATGCAACATATTATGAGGATATTACATTATGTGCAAGAAAAAACACAGAAACAAAGGGTACTACACATGCAAGCTGACCTATAGAAAATTGTTTGCATACCAATCTTTCTCATCATAAATATAAGGTGGACAATAGGCTAAAGAAATTACAATTGCAATACAAGGAGAGGTACTAGGTTCAACATGTGGTGAGTCACTCACAGTAAGAATATCATGGTTGCCCCCATCTAAATTTATTGATTTTACAAACATAAGAGATAATTCATTATGATATTTTTTTCTTTCATTTTATCTTTTGAATAAGTGTTGAATATATCACAATGGGTTGCATATTAGTGTTATCGACATTATCGTGAGCACTATCATTTATGTGAGTATCTTTTGTAGTAGGTTATAGGAAGGGGAGTGAATTTTTTATTCTTTTTTTGGCTAGGAAAGATAAGGTTCGGCTACATGATTTGGTGAGGGAGGTGGAGTGGATTTAGGTGATGACGAAGATGGATGGGTGGGAGGTATCTCATTGGAATTTGGTTGTATAGATGGGAAATCATTACATAGGGATTTACTATCTTCAGCAAGATGATGAGCCATAGCAATACATCTTTGTTTGTGTTCCTTTGCACTTCAATTTTTCCTTGCACAATCTTTAGTTTGTGAAGGGGGAATTGAGGTGTTTTCCAATATTTGTCCCTTTTCTTCCCTTGTACGAGGAACTGAAGGAACTATCAAAGGTCAGGAAACCATAGGGGTTTTAGGTTTTTGCACAAAGAATTTATTTTCTTTAGGAGGCACAAAAATAATCCCCAAAGGCCTCACCAAATAGTTTTCTTGTGGTTTTTGATAGGATGTTGGAGGGGGAACCACAGAATAGATTCCAGATGGTTAGGATTGAGGAAGAATATTCTATTTGAGTTGAGGTTCATTCATTACCCATGAAGTAGGAGGAACAACCATTGTAGCTATTGGAGATTGAGGAGCCTCAGGAAAAATATTGGTAAGGGATAATTGGGCTATACACTTAGATTTGAATTTTTTATATGATGAAAATAGATAGTCTTCATGAGGCTAGGTGGGTTGGGCTAGTTGAGGTCAAAATTAATCAAGTGAGAAATTTTCACGAAGGGCCAAAGGTTTAAATTTATTATGATAAATAGTATGTATTTGTCCTTCAAATGGGAATTTAAGATATTTATGAATAATGGAGGAAACCGCATTCATGGAGGTAAGACATGGATGACCTAACTTCACATGAAATTGATTTGATGTTGGGACTATGGTGAATAAAACATCCAACTTAAATTGATAGAGTTAAAGCACCAATTGTAGGGAAAATAGAACCATCATGAGCTTTTAGTGACACTTCTAATTATTAATAATTATCCTTATATAATTCATTCACATACAAAAATTCTTCAATGATCACATTTACTAATTATACTAGATCAATAAGTATTCCTCTTGTGGGTCTATCATTAATTTTATCATTGATGTAAAGAGTACCATCAAGTGCATGTATATAAGCATCAATATGTGTAAAATTGATATCAAGTAAGAGATTATGTTAACTTTTTTGAGGATGGTCATCAATCATGTTGATCATATCAAATATGTTATCAACATATTCTTCATTATCATTTTATTTCGACAAGATTAGTTGAATGACTTGGTAATGGATTGGTAAATATTTATAATTTTTTATTAGGTGGTGTTACTGATTTATTCCTTTTATCATTTATGCCAACCAACTGGATGACATTATAATCAATGAGGTCTTACACTTGGTGATTGAGATGCATACATCTTTTTGTATCATGTCCAGGTGTACGGTGATATTGAGAAAAGGTTTTTCTTAGGAGGTAATGGTTTGGTGGTATCAATAAGAGGAATGGGATGAAGTTGGATCATGTTCTTATTTTGAAATTGTAACATAATAGCATGGTGAGAATCAATAAATTATGAAAATTATCTATCTCTTGGCCTAGATTGATATGGTGTTGTAGATGTAGTAGCAACTTGCATTTGAATATTGTTGGAAGATGGAGGAGTTTTTATTTTGATTTTTTTTTGTTTTTATTTTTAAATGATTGGTAGTTAGATTGAGGAATGGCTTTGTATTGAATATTAGAAGATGATGAAGTTGTTCCTTCATATTGGCTAGCCAAAATTCAATAATCACAAAGAGTCATACATGTAAATAAAGGATATTTCATTAGTAAGATCTTATCCTGAATGTTAGGTTGCAAGTTTCGAATAAAGACTCTTTCTATATAAGAATCTAGGAGAGAATATGAGATTTGTGAATAAAGAGCTTTGTATTGTCCTATAAAATTGGTCACTTTTTCCTTAGGTCCTTGTTTACAATGAACAAAATCGGTTAATGTAACTTGAGGTCTAATGTTCGCTTGAAAATGTCAAAGGACTTCATTAAAAGCTTGTGTAAAGGAAGTAATTAAATTATTAACAAACAAAACCATTCCAATCCCATCTCTTAGAATGATCAAGGAAAAATTTTAGCTAAGAGAGCATCTTCGAAAAGGAAATCACTACATAAATCAGTAAATTTTGATATGTGATTATTGGGATCTCCTTTGCCATCATACTTCACAAAGCGAGGAATCTCAATGTTTTATGAAGTAAGCATTTTTAAGATAGTGAATGATAACAGATTTTGTGTATGATATATCAGAGGATTAGCATTAGATTGAGTTTGGTTCATGTTTAAAAAAAATTGTTGTAAAGATGACATGTTTTGTAAGAGTTGACTTATTATAGGATCGTTTGGTGACATGTTTTGAGAATTTACAGAGTGTTTAGGGCTATTGTTGATGATTGGGGGATTATTGTTTTGAAAGTTAATGAGAGGTGAAGAAAAGGAGGTGTGGTAGATCAAGGAACAAAATTATAAGGATTCCCACAAGAAAATCTTGACCTAAAGTTAAAACCATTTTTATATTGCGTGATGGATGCTTACGACTAGAGGGGTGAAAGTTGGAATAGAAGGTATGGTCATTGGATAGGAAACTTGTTTTCCCATTTGATTTTGAGAATTTATAAGGTTTTGAACACAACTAGCTATTGTAGGGATGTTTGAATCCACTATATGAGAAAGGCTATGTAACACTTCCATCCCTTAAGAATCATTAATTAACTTTCTAAGGTTACCTATGAGGGGAACTATTTCTCCAACCACAGATTCAGTGCTTAATAATAGTTGAAGGATTTCAAGACCTTTGTCCAATTGTTTAATATTTTCCTCAGGGACATGTGCAACAGCAGCTTCCAAGTCTACATAAATGGTTGGCGATGCATAATACATAGGAAAAGTAGGAATAGGGAAAGAATCAAAGATAAATTATGCAGATGTGATTCCTTGAATGAAAGAGTTATGAAACTCAAGCTCAACATTGGATGTAATTGCAACACAAGAAGCCATGAGTCTATAACTACATCTCACTTGAGAGTATTTGATATGGGATACTAGGTTGTGAAGCTCATAAATTTATTACAAGATTCAAGAAACTTAAGTGTTTATACAATGAGGATAAAGAACATATGATGATGGCAGAAATAGAAACAATTTTCAAAAATGACAAACAGGTCTGCACAGAGGTTATAAAGATAAAATTGTGACTGAAATTTGGAGTGAAATTTGCAAGAAAAGGGTGAGGGCACCCTAGACTAGAGATATAAATTTTTGAAATTTTAAAGATCTAGAAATGTAGTACAGTGTTTAAGGATTTAAGATTGCACCTGGGTTTAAGTTTAAAACCAAGAAAAAAAAATTTAATGCAAGAAGACATATTTTTTTATATGAAGCACATGGATGCATGAATTTTTATTTTTCAAAGCAATAAAATGAGTGCAATAAGTTCCAATAATTGATAAATGATCATTTCTAAAATGCAAAATGTTAAAACTAACTAAATTTATCTTTGAAATACTGAAAAGATAGCACTTTTTAAGTTTGTGAAGGGAATGATGAGATGTAAATCTTTACTTTTTCAATGTCTAACATAACATGAAATACACTTTGATCAATGATACCTTCAAACAACATAATATTTCACTCAGGTTTTAGGATAATAGATATTTAAATCAAAAGATTATAATTTTAAGATACATCAAGTTCACCAAAATATGATGTAGGAAAAACGGATCTAGGGTATAAATCACTATTTTTAACCTACAACATTGGGGGGACACAAAAATTATCATAAAATTCCACTTGGCTACTATCCTCAAGAGCCAAAATGGTTGATCAAGGTTTAGGTCCCCTTTGGATTGATTAGGAGTTGAATTGATATGAATGGGTGTGATGTGTGTGATTTTATAAATGTAAAATAGGTTAACTATGCAACTATAGCAAATTGATGCAAATTCAGAATAACACAAAACTATTTGATAGAAACTAAAAATAGAAAAGTAGAGGGCAGAGACAGAGGAACCCGAGATTTAAATATGAGCTCAAACCGACTAGTTAGAGACATAGGCACCCTAGACTGAGAATGAGGGTTTCTAGAATCTCAAAATTGATATAGGTGTGTTACAGTTTGTAGGCACTTTTATATCAGAACTGGCTTCAGAACTTCATTTGTTAATGAATAATTGATCTTTCCCTAATTTTATGAATGAATGTGCTTAAATGCTTGATCTCGATGTTAGGTCTTCAATATTCTCCAAATCCACTTTAGATATACCACCTACAAGAAATAGAGGAGAGAAAGGGTTATGTCATATAAGGGTTTACCTAAGTCAAACCCTATTTTGGTGTTTCCACCTCCACAGTAGCTATGATGATGTTGGATAAAGAGTTCTTACCCTAGGTCGAGTAGAGTCAAATGGATAAAAACAAATGATAAATCACAAGTGTTGCAACTTATCATTCAGATCTACTTTCTTTGATGGACTAAAGTCATGATGCACATCTCATACAAGGATGATTTGATCATTGATAGAAGATCCTACAAGTGTTAGTACTCAAAGGATAATGAAAATAAAACATAAAATAATCTTAATTATGATATGACATAAACTTGAAGATTCCTTGTTAATATGAATCTTGACTAATGAAAATGTTGTAAAATGTTTCTTATTTTGCTCTTGAATTTCCTTGACCTCTATTTAAGATGCTCAATTGATATTTGAATTTCCTAGGTGTTCAAATGGTGAAAAATACTTATATTTATATGCATTTCTTCATTTCTTGTAATAATTATTTATAATTATTTTAAAAATCCAACAATTAAATTTAAATTTACAAACATATTAATGTCGATAATAAAATATTAAAAATTGGGCCAAAATAGGGTGGCCAATGGCGAAGGCTCCCTTGACCAGGCCTATTTTGAATTTTAAATTATCATTAATAATTAATTAATTTCAATTCCCAATTTTATCATGATTTTCCAAAAATGATAATAAAATGGGAAAATAATAAGCATAATCAGGTCCACACACACAAGGAGGAGCCAAACATAGTGTGATATTGTCAGGGTTGAAAATCTACGATGCTACTGATCCTAAGTGAATTTTGCATTGAGTATGTCGACCATAAGGCTATCAAAGGATAAATCATTGCAAATCAATCAGTAGACACACCTTTAGATGAGGATCATCCCCTAATTTAGAAATTTCTAGATGAGATAATTTTTAACATTAACCCTTCATGTTTGTGAAAGTTATATTTTGATGGCTCATACACTCAACGTGTTTCTAGGGCCAAAATTCTTCTTATTACTCCACAAGGTGATTATATCGCAAAATCATGTAGATCATATTTCCCTTGCACAAACAATATTATGGAGTATGAAGCTTTCACCATTGGACTTAGAATGTCAATTCAATGGAAAATAAGAGAATTTCAAGTTTATGGAGATTCACAATTGGTTATAAGAAAAGTAAATGATGACTATCAAACAAAGGAAGAAAAAATTATCTCCTAGAAGAGGAGGGTAGAAAGTGTTTGTGGGACACATTCTAGTGGACCTACCCTTGTCAAAAATTTGTTGAGAACTAGTTACTATTGGCCAACTATAGAAGAAGACACACAACAATTTGCTAAGAAATTTTGTCAATGTTAATAACATGGAGACTTGATTCATGCACCTTCCTAGGAGTTACAACTTATAATTACTCCTTGGTCATAATTTCATTATCACCGCCACTAATTATTTCACAAAGTATGTAGAATTTGTTCCATTATCCAATATTATCAAAAAGAAAATATTCAATTTTATCCTAATTTATATCATTTTCTGGTATGGTATTCCCCATGTTATCATTACAGATAATGGTAAGCCCTTCAAAAATCAAAATTTCCATGATCTTTGTTAACAATTCCATTTCCAACACCATTTTTCTACTTTTTATTATCCACAAAGTAATGGTCAAGATGAAGCTTCAAACAAGACTATACTAAAAATCCTTAAGAAAATAGTCAATGAAGATGGTCGCGATTGGCACTTTCAACTCAATCCTGCTTTATGGGCTTATCACACTAGCATCCGCACATGTACAGGAGCCAATCTATATTCCTTAGTCTTTGGAACTGAAGTTATTTTTCCTATTGAGGTTGAGATCCCCTCCTTAAGGGTGTCTTTAAAACATGTTATTGATGAGGAAGAGTATCAAGTATCAAGATTTCATGAGCTTGATTTATTAGACGAGAGGTGTCTCAATGCTTTAAATAATTTACAATCTTATCAAAATCACCTTTATAGAAACTATAACAAGAAGATTAAAACTCAAAAAATAATATTAATAATATATTAAAAAGCAAGGAAAATAGCATGGAGGAGTGAAAAGTTAGGAACATGGGAAAACAAAGCCAATGCAAAGCTCCCTCTACAATCAAGATGGTGGAATCATGATCAGCAACATTGAAAGAGGCCAAGAAAATTCATGGAGAGGGATTGGGAAGAATCATCAAAGGATGCTAGACCTTTCAAAAACTAGAAGAAAGCAAACCATAATGACTGGTATGCAAATGATGGGGCTACTAATAAGGAGGAGAATAGAAAAAATATGGACGGGGAATGAAACAAAGGGTGGAGATCTGAAGGAAAAAGAAACTATGCATTCAAAGGAAGGGCATGGGAGGCTCATCAAAGTAGGCAGAAATTTGGAAGTAAAAATAGTGGAAATGGGTTTAGGCAGCAGAGGTAATTACGAAAAGAAACTGAACAATATCCCAATCCGTAGGGGATCAAGGTGGAAAGGATCCTACATAATTTAATGATCTCTATGAGAGAATGGCACCCTACTTTCACAAAGACGAAAAAATATGGATCCTCAAAAAGGATCAAATTTGTGTTGGTCCACAAGAGAAAACATAATTCATTTAGGGCATAAGGAAAAATGGAAACAGATGGAGTATTATTAAGATATGTCAAAACCAAGGGGTGGGCATTTGCAAAAGGGCAACGAGAATATGTTCTTTGACACAAAGCCTCAAAGACCGATGGAATATAGGAAGGAAAGGCTTACCAAATCCATGATTATCTCTATTGTGAACATTCTCAAAGCAAGAAATCACCTTAAATAAAGAGCCATTTTTGCAAAATGATGTGGCAGAGGCATGGAAAAATACAAGGCGATATCTTGGTGGATGGAAAAATGGGGCAAGGATGTGAAAATCAACCCAATATATAACAACTATTATTTGATTGAATTCACATCTAAATATCTCAAACAATCCATAATGGGGGAAAGATTGTTATTGTTCAAAGGAATAGGTTTCTACCTAAAGGATTGGGAGCCAAATTTTGATTTGATATGCCACCAAATGGAGAAAATTCTTGCTTAGGTCAAGATGTATAATCTACCCATAGAATATTGGAATAAGGATGCCCTATAAATGATTGGAAATGAACTAGGAACCTTCCTCTATGAAGAAAAAAACCTACTCCAAGGAGAACAAAATATATGCAAAAAAAATTGTGTGGAACTAAACCTTAGAAGCACAAAATGAAAAGAGCTAGAATGCAAATGATGGGTCTGCTAATAAGGAGGAGAATAGATAGATGGATGGGGGATGAAACCAAGGGTGTAGATCTAAAGGAAAAATAAACTCTTCATTCAAAAGAAGGGAATGGGAGGCTCATCAAAGTAAGCAGAAATTCAAAAATAACTATAGTGGCAATCGGTTTGGGTAGCATAGGTAAATTATGAAAAGACGTTGAACAATATCCCAATCCATAGGGGATCAAAGTGGAAAGGATCCTATAGAATTTGATGGTATCCATGATAGAATGACACCCTTATTTCACAAAGACTCACAAATATATGGATCCTCAGAAGGATCAAATTTGTATTGGTCCACAAGAGAAAACGTAATTCATTTACGGCAAAAGGAAAAATAGAAACAAGGAGTATTATAAAGATATGTCAGAACCAAGGTGTGGGAATCTATAAAAGGGAAAAAAGAATATGTTCTTTCACACAAATACTCAGAGAACAATGGGATATAGGAAGAAAAGGCTTACCAAATCCATGATTATCTCTATTGTGAATATGCTTGAAGCAATAAATCACCTTAAACAAAGAGCCCTTTTTGAAAAATGGTTTGGTAGAGGTATGGAAAAATACAAGGTGACATCTGCAAGGATGTGAAAATCAAACCAATATATAACAACTATTATTTTATTGAATGCATATCTGAAGATCTCAAACAATCCATAATGGGGGAAAGATTGTTATTTTTCAAAGGGATAGGCTTCTACCTAAAGGATTGAGAGACAAATTTTGATCTAATAAGCCACCAAATGAGGAATTTCTTGCTTGGGTCAAGATGTATAATCTACCCATATAATACTAGAATAAGGCTGCCCTATAAATGATTTGCAATGAACTAGGAACCTTCATCTGTGAAGAACAAAACCTACTCCAAGGATAACAAAAGATATACACAAAAATTTGCATGGAACTAAACCCTAGAAGCACAGAATGGCAAGAGCTAGAATGAAAATGATGGGGCTACTAATAAGGATGAGAATAGATAGAAGATGGATGGGGGATGAAATAAAAGGTTGAGATCTAAAGGGAAAAAAACCATTGGAAGAGGTATTTATTTATAGCATAGAATTTCTTCATACATTATGGACTTGACTAGAGACTCGTGAACTTATGTCTCATATTTTTTATTATCTAGATCACTCTGGGAATAGGATAAGAGCATATGTCTAATGACCCTAAATACTCTAGACTTGAATCTCCAACTCTGAATTGTTATGCCTTGCATAACCACCCCATTTTGTTTTGGATCAAAATGGGTCCCCCCTTGGTTTTTTTTTGTCCTTGGTGTCTTCTTTGGGTCTTAGGAGTTGTTCTTTTTCCTCCTAAGTCCTTGTTTCTTTTTATCTGGTGGAAGCAGAGTGGGAATGGAAACTGGACTTAGAACTATTGAAGGTTCCAAGTCTAGATTCAATCCCGGTTTCGACCTGCCCTTGTCTCGTTGTTCTTTTCATTGTCTTTTGGTTTGTCTCACGCTCTTGGGTCCATTTCTCCCTTGAGTTGCTTCTTGTTTCCTTGTGTTTTATTTTTCCTCTGGCGGAAGCAGAACCGGAACCGGAACAGAACTTGGAACTTTGTAAAAATATTGAATTTTGTTTTTGTCCCACTCTCGTTCCCGCTCACTTGCTTTGTGTTGTTTTCTTTTATTGGTGTTTGGACCGGGTCTGATTTTTGTTCTGACCCCATTTCCCTTTGTTGTTTGTCCTTGTTGCAGGACCGGAACCGGGTTCGGAGTTCGATAAGAGACTTGGATAAAGTTTATAGTTTTGTTCCAGATCCGTGTCTGTGTCTGCCCTGCCTTTGATTTCCACATTGGTTGATTACTCATTTTTGTTTCTGATTCCGCTCCCGATCAACTACATTTATTGCATTAATTGCATTCTCCTCACATGCGTGAAATGCTTTTTAAAAACTAAATCAAGGTTAACTGGCTCATTATCTTTATTATCTAATTTTTTTTAGTGAACCTGAGCTAGGGTAACTTCAAGAGGAGCACGATTTGATTGCAGAGGTGCATTGGTGAGAGGATTCTTATCTAGTTTCAACCTTTCTTGTTGGAATTTCGAGGTAGGGTCTTTTCTCATTATGTTCCCATTTGTTTTTGTTGTTCTATTTTTGTTTTCTTGTTTGTGGTGTTCTTGCGCATTCACAAGACCTTTCTTGTGAATCTTCTCTCGTTCCTTTGTGTGTGTCTGGTTTCATTTTGTCCTTTTTTCCATTTTTCTTTTTTCTTTTTCTGTCATTTTCTATTTTGTTTTGTCATTTTGTTGTCGCTTTTGTGGCATGTTCATTCTTTCGTGCCCTAGTTTCTAACTAGGGTTCCATTTAATGGGGTCCTCTATGTTTTAAATGCTTTAAAATCTATTCAGTGACCCATTTGATCTTATTTTTGTGCCAGTTTAGTGATTTTTAGGTTGGGTTCTTGATTCCCTAATTACCCGAGTCAACGCGTCGCGCAAACAAGGGTTTGTGTGATGACCTTAGAATGTCAAGCCCCTAGAATTTGAATTTGGTCTTTATCTTGTTAAAGGGTGATTTTAAGCCTCTTTATTTGAGGTTTCCTTATGTTTCCATGAGACCTAAGTCTTAGATTCATGTGACTGCATCTTTAATAAATTGCTTCATTTGAATGGTAAACTGGCAGAAGCGGACTTGGGAACAAACTCGTCTCATAGATGTTTTCATAGGATTTCATTCCCAAAATGATCCCACTTCCGATGACTATTGCCCCTGATCTTCACCTTTTCCTTTTGGCGGAAGCAGAACCAGAGTGGGGAACAAACTAGGAACTATTGATTGGTTATGGGTTTGGTTTCCGTTTTGATCCCAGTTTCAGTCTCATTTTGGTTCTGGTCCTGATCCCACCTGTGTTAAATGGTTTCTTGTTCCTGATTCTTCTTTGACTCTACTTCCAATCAATATGAAATTTGACTAGGTATGGAGAGTTATCCTAAGGGAGTAGAGAATGGTATTGGATGATGTAATTATTTTCATGTCTTTGTTCATCTAATATAGGGTTGTATTGCAGGAATAGAGGATGTCAGGAGCATTGAAGGAGGCTTCTCAAAGAATTCAACCTGCAGAGAGTTCAAGGAAAGGAACCAAGCCTAAGAAGATAAAGGTGGAGCAGCTCCCTTACACCTATAACCATAAGGAAGATACTCTTGCAGCTAGCAAGGTGGATTCAGATTGGGCAGATATCACAGACACAAACTTGGGCCCATTCAATGATGAGGAGTTGCATGAAGAAACATTCAGTGAGGATGTGACAAGGAGAACAAAGTGAATTGTTCAATTTGGGTTGGCACATGTTTCCCTCTTTCCTCTATCAATCAAATGTCTAGAATTAATACTTACTACAGCTGGAAGTTACAATCCCGCCACTAGGAAATGTGTGGACTTGCAGGGGAATATCATCATTGATCTAACACCACAAATAATAAGGTTCATGTTTAATGCACCCACCCCATAGAGCCCCAGGAAACTCAATGAGGTAGAAGCCCTATAACTATATAGCAATAAAAAGGAGGCCAACATAACTCATATGAACAAACACTGGATGAGAATGGAGAAGAAATCCCTAGCCAAGCTTCCTGATCAGCCTAAGAGATCATATTTCTACAAGGAGATCGGTGATATTATCATGATGCTTTCCAAGGTGTTCAGGAAGAGGGATTCCTCACAATTTAAGGAATGGATGTTTCCATTCATTCAAACCATTCTGGATGGCAGGAAACAATTTGACTGGCCAATGATTGTATCAGAGTCCCTACATAATTAGATGCTCAAAGTAAGGGAGACAAAATGCTTCTTCATGACCTCTTATGTAATATATGCAGTTGTAAGAAGAGGGATCTTTCTTGGTTTGAATGCAATGGGATATTGGCAGAAGCCCCTGGATAGAAAAAGGTGTGGGATCACTATGATCAACTGACCGTGCAGACCTCTGAATCACATTACAAAAGAGTTAATGATGCATTTTTGTATGTCATCATTAACCAGCTAACAAGAGATGCGGGGTATAGATTGAGCAGAGATGCCATGGAATTCATTGCAGAGTGGGGACATTGATACATCCAATACCCCAAGTTCACCTACTTCAGGCTGGCTAGTTTTGATGGTCATCCCCATTTACTGTCCAAATGTTGCAATAACAGGATTGTTTTGATGGAGTTTACCTATCAAGCTATTGCAGTTAATCTCAAATTTACTGGCAAGCGTAAGACTGGTTGTCACAAATTTACATTGAAGTTGGGTGAGTATAGTTATGCACAAAATGTGGCAGCCAAGATAATTTGTGATGAGTTGATCCATTTGAGGTTAGGCTTGTATACATCTAGGAGGTGTTTTGATCCCACGAACAAGATGCAGGGTTTACTTCCTACAGTTTTTGACAAACATTTCAATCTGCTGGAGGATTTTTGGATGGACTTACAGGATGAATATGACTTGAGAAGAATAAATTATGAAAGGTTTCCCATTCCACTCATGATTGAGTATGGGGTGGAGGATATTCCTAACACATTGTCAGATGATGGTGTAACCTTGGATCCCTAATATGATGTTGATAAGGTAGGCACCAAGTATTTGGATCTAGTGGATTGGGATGCAGAGGAATCCATTGAAATAAAATAGATTGCAAGGCTAGCCCTGGATAGAAGTATCCAATGGGTGGTCATGAGAATTAAGGAGCTTGAGGCTCAAACTTCTAAAAAGAGAAAGGCTACAGGTACCACTCAGGGGTATAGAAGAACAAAAAGAAAGACACCTCCTAAGGAGTCGTTGGATTTTTTCCCTCCCAATTCTGGAGAAGAGCTTGAGCCTGCAATTACTACTCAAGATGTTCCTAAATCACATGGAGAAGAGGACACAACAAAACTTGGAAGGGATACTTCATCTCAGCTTGGTGTTTCAACAACTGTTGAAGGTGAAACCTCAACTCAACCTCCTCTTGTAGAGCAACCAATTGATGGGATTCCTATTGGAACCCTTCATAAGGAGGACAAATCCTTAAAAGGGAAGGAATAAGAGATTGAAATTCATGATATCAATTCTGATTCAGAGGCTACACAGTCAGATATTGAGCCTCTCAAAGTTGTGTCTGAAGGAAATGTTGAGAGTTTTGATGAAGAATGTCCTCACCCTGGAGGATCAAGGGAAATTGTTTGAAGAAGCTAAATAGGAAGCAAAGGCCAAAGCACAAGCTAAGGAACTTGCTAAGAAACATGAAGATGAGGCCAAAGCTAGGGAGGAGGAACTAGCAAGGAAACAAAAAGAAAAAGAGGACTTGCTACAACAGCAAAAGGAGTAGGAACTGAAGACCAAAGAAGAGAGAGATAAATTGGCTATGTTACAGAAAATCCATGAGCTTGGAGAGGAGAAAGCTATAAAAAGGATGGAAAGAGAAACCCTTGAGGCTAAGTTTAAAGTTGTTGAGGAAGCTCATAAGAGGAAAGAGGAGGAAGAACACCTACAAAGAGAAAAGGAGGTTGAAGAACTTGTTCAATATGAACAAAGGTCTAAAGAAGCATGGGATAAGGTTAAGGAGCTTGAGAGGCAAAGAGATCAAATGCATGAGGATAAGAGGTTGGAAGAAGAACATTTGCAAAAATAGTTAGAAGCTAAAAAGCTGCAAGAGAAAAAAGGACAAGGAAGAATCTGAAAGGCTTGCAAAGGAGGGTGCAGAAAGGGAACAACAACAGGTACAGGAGGTTGATTCTCGACCTAATACCATTGTATACACCTAAAAATGGTCTAGATAAACTAATTAATTAAATTTGATTTATTTGATTAATTAACCTTTCATTCTAGGTTGGGGCCCTAGCTCGGTTGGCTAAATCTTTCCTATTGCAGTAGGTTGGTCACGAGGTCTAGTCTCCCTCACCCCCGTGGTACCAGAGGGTGTGTCGCGCCAGCGCTGCCGGTCATGTTAAAAATTTTACCAGGTGCACTACAGTTTATAGAGGGTCGTGCTACCCGATTCATGTAGTCTAAAAAAAAAAATTTAACCTTTAATTCTTCTACTATTAAATAAATAGAAATATTTATTTATATAGTTCATCTTCTAAATTCTTCAATCTTTATTCTTTTATTTCGTCTTAATTAAATAAACGAATTTTACTTTTTTTATTTAATTATTATTATCAAATTCTTCTACTATTAAATAAATAGAAATATTTATTTAGTTTACATCTATATTCTTCTGATTATTCTATCTTAATTAAATAATCAAACTTCAATAGTTTTTATTTAATTATCATTTATCTCTCTTTTATTAAATAAACAATATCAAAAAAACATTTGTTTATTAATAATTGTTATTTCTTCCTAAATTTGAATAAATCCAAATAGTCAAATAAATTCATATTTCTACAGCTCATCATATTTTACCTACCAAATTAGATATAAAACATCTAATTTAATTCAGCTGGCATTCACGGGAAAGTTGTGGAGACAAATTGGAGACAAACTTACAGGAAATCCTCTGTAATCTCTTTCCTCTGATTCTTCCAATCCTCTAGCAAGATGGTTTTTCTGGGGAGGAACAATCCCCATGATCAGCTCAAGCTTCTTCATCTCTCACCATTCAATCCTCCAGATCAAATCCAGGCATTTGTTGTGCTTCCAACATCACAGGGCATTGTCATGAATCTATATATACAGCCTTCTAACGTAGGAAATGGATCCCAATTTTTTGCAAACTTACTCTACATGAATAGAAATCAAGCATCTTAGCAATAGCAATATCGTTTAGCAATAGCAATCATAGTATAGAATCAATATCATAGTTGCATCATAGATCATTGTAGCTTCCTTTTTATCATATTCATGTTAGCATAGATTACAGTAGCTTCATCATGTCATCTAGAAATCACCATACATGATTAGATTATTGCATTTAGTAGCATCTCATTCTCTATATTGGCATTTTGACAGTCACAATGCTTACCAAATTTGAGAGCCCCGTGACTTAATAAATCTTTAGAGATAGAGAACAATATGACGCTTTCAGTAGATTTATGTTTTTAAATTAGTTTAATTGCTTTTAAATATTTGATATAATGTCTTATTAAGAAGTGTTCTTAGTTATTTTACTCTTTACTTAGTCCACACTTACATTTTGGTGCCCATCGTGGGGCCCTAACCCCATGTTTTAACAAAAAAAATTCTGAAAAGTGTTCATACAGGATTTTGGCATGTTTCTTTTAGCACGACCGAAATATTTTATAGCACATCCATCAAAAATTTGAGCGCTTCTAATGATTATTTTAGCACATCCATCAAAAACTATAGTGCTTCTGAAGACTGTTTTAGCGCATCGACCAAAAGTTCCCAATGCGGTTGACAGTACCATATTCAACTCTATTTTAGTGCATCCGATAAATTCTATAGCGCATCTGACAAATTCTACAGTGCATCCAACAAATCTTGCAGTGCATCTAGTCAATTAAGTGATGCATCTGACCTTTGTTCTAGCACTTTTGTAATCTTACTGATTTGTTGTCTAGATCTGATGCAACCATGACTAGTAATTTCATTTGCTGCATTTGGACTAAAATGAACCAATCCTAGGGTATTCATTTGGATTAAAATACACCAATCCTAGGGTAGTCATCATACATTAGCTATCTCAGTTAAAATTAACATCATATCTTTTGTGAAGCAATATCTTCACGTAGAGTAGAAAATTTTCATTTGGGCTTTAAAACTAAACATTGTTTACTGTGATTATGCAGTGATAGGCCTATGCTCTCCCCTTAACTAGGTGATCAAAATACCAGACTCATCTTTTAATTTCATGCACTTTATGCTTTGTTAAATCCTTTAGAAGGCCTATCGTAGTGGGAAAAAGTACTCACCCTACGGGAACGACCTGAGTGGGAACAACCAAAGCCAGGTTTTCCAACCCACTATAAAACAAAAGTGAATCTGGGGAAACCCACGTTTACCGAAAGTGTGCAAGATAACCATCCCAAAATCTTTGTTCTAAAGATTAAGAGGTCTCCTGAGGGATTTTATCATTTTCTGCTCCAAATGAAAACCCTATCTACGAACCATAGTGTTGAATCCAATTGTGTCAGTAACCAAACATTGTAATACTCACGGTTCAAGGGGAGGGAAGAATCTTCCCCCAAGACACTCACCGTATAATTTCCAAGGATTGTTTGCTCAAGGGATCGAGAAATTTAACTTTGAGTACGTTCCTAGAAAAGACAAAAACACCGGCGCCCTCTAGGGGGTGACATAGTTGTGTGAGTCGACGCAATTTTAATATGTGGGTTGTTGAGTATAATGATGACCCTTTTGACCTTAAGAGTGAGTCTACTTGAAGTGTATTCTTTGTAAAAAACTAGTGGAAATCAAAAGGATCATGTTTGATTCTTGAACATACACTTATTGTTTAGATTCTAGAACTTAAAAACAACTATTTTACAATTGCTTGTGTTTTCAAATCATCAATTTAGAGAAAGATCATCCAAAAAAACACAAAAATATTTGACAAGTCAACCTGTAAAAAAAAAAATTATGATTAGGGATTAGAAATCAACAACATTTGTCAATAAATCCCTCACAAAAAGAGTCAAGAAACAAAAGAAGCAACTAAGCTACAAAAAAAATTTGGAAAGGAGATGCTTCTTATATCAAAGTAGAAAAATCTTGCTTAAACATCGAATTTTTATCCATAGGTATCACGACTTTGCTAGAGGATATACTGATGGTTTTTCCTTAGATCCTTTATGTTCACAAGCTTATTTTCAACATAGAGCTCTTTGAAAAAAACATAATCATAGTTGACCCATTCATCAGTCTTTCATCTCACAACCAGCAATACAATATTCCAACAGGCCAAATCAATTCTTACAATAGAGAAAAAAGTTGGAAACATTAGGCTTCTCATCAAAAAAAAAAAATAGAGATTTACCAGCAAAGATATCCTATCAAAATACCTCAAATTCATAAAATTACACCCAAAAAAAAAAAATTAGCCCCTTTACTAAGAAGAAAATCAGAAAACACTGTGGAGTCCCAAAATAGTGCTTACACAGTCTGTTTTAGCACATCTGCCCTGTCTTTTAGCGCATTTACAGTCCGTTTTAGCGCATATAACAAATCTTATAGTGCATCTGCAGTTTGTCATCAAAATTCATCAGTGTCAGAAATTACCAGATATTTTGGCGCATCTAAGATCTGTTTTACCGCATTTACCCTGTCTGATAGCACATTTGTATCTTTTAGCACATCCACTGTCTGTTTTAGCGCTTCTTCCCTCTATAATAGCACATCCACAAAACAAGAAAAAAGAGAGCTATTGGAAACATCTATCAGACTATTGACATTAGAAACTCAGGTTTTTATCAAAACCTGAAACAAATAGGATCTTACAAGTCAAAAAAAAATTCAATTTAAACCTAGATCTTGCAACTTTAAAGTGTCCAATTATCAAACACGAATCTTGGTTATTAGGTTAAGTTTCATCATCAAGATTTTGAATTCCTATAATCACGAAACAAAACATGATAATCAGATTTTAACTTGGTCTCATCAATAGAATATATCCTTCCATTTGAATTTGTTAAAATCCATTGACACTCATCCAAACACAAAAGATCAAAGTTTAGTGAGAGTAACAAACACTTGTATGCAAATTTTGACAAGGTTACAAAGACAGAAACTTAGAGAAAAGGAAATTGAAACACCAAACGTCATGGCTGAAGAAAATCCCTTTCATAGATTCCACAAAATGATACCAATGAAATAACCCAAGAGGATGTCCAAACTGCACAACAAGATCCAAATTTTCACAAATTAATGGAAAAAGTTCTAGAACAAGATATGGAAAAATACCTCTTGATGCTAGCTGAATTAGGTGCAAAACTTCCAAAATATTTTGACATTAATCAATTAAAAGAAACACCTAGAGCAGTTGAAACTGAACCACACAACACACAAAACATAGATCAAGTGGTTGCCCTAACATGCCAAATGCAAAATTTTAAACAACTTCAAGATATGCAAAAAGGAACCACAAAGAGGTACTCATTATAGGATATTTGTCCTTATCCTTTTCATCCAAGTGTGGACATGATACCATTTCCTAGACATTGTGAATTTCCCAAATATGACAAGTACAATGGAAAAACATATCCAATTGACCATGTAAGGGAATTCAAAACAATGAGTTTAGAGTTTGCACAAGAGGATACTTACCTAATGAGGTTATTTCCAAGGAGCTTAGGAGGTCACTGTATGGAATGGTTCTCTAAATTACAACCAGGGATTTGAACCTTTGAAGAACTAGTCAACAGATTTATCTCACAATTCTCCTTCAATATTCAACATGAAGTAACCATAAAATATCTTTACAACATGAAACAAAAGAAGGGTGAGACATTCCTATCATTTCTACAATGTTGATGAAAGTTGTTTGCTAGATATCCTTGTTCTATACCTAAAGAGGAAAAGATGGAATTATTTATTGACAACTTAACTAATGACATGAGCTATAGGCTTGAACTGCAATGTCCCCCGACATTTGAAAAAGTCATTGAGAATGGGCTTAAAATCGAAGAAGCATTGGTCAAAGGAGGAGTGATCAAACATTACAATGAAGGATCAAACAACACAAATTCCTCAAATCACTACGGCAACAATGATAAACCTAAATTCTGGCAAAAAAATAGAAATACTGGAAACAATGAAGCTACAACTGACACACAAAATGCGAAACCAATTTTCAATTTGATGGAAATGACTGTAAAGAATAATCAAAATGATAACCAGAACATCAATCAAGGTACCACTCAAAACAACAATTCAAACAATGGAGAATCTCAACAACCATCATATCAAAGACAATCCAATCGACGGAGATTTACACCATTGGGGAAAACACTAGAATTAGTGATGAGAGAGCTTATTACCCTACCAGAAGCGAGAAATTGGGAGCCAAAAGTAAAACCATCTTGGTGGAATGATGCTGACTATTGTAACTTTCATAAAAATAAAGGACATAAAACAAATGATTGTATGCAATTAAAGAATCTGATACAAGATTTGATTGACAGCAAGAAGGTATTTGTTGAAGGACATCAAACAAACAATGTTCACAGTGCGTTTACAAATCCTTTACCCAATTATGAAAAGGGGGAGCCTTCTTCAAATAGTAAAGGAAAAGGTGTAAACTACATTTATGACAACATCATTCATTGCATTTCTGAGGTTGAGAAAAATAATGTCATTGATAATCAAACAGATAACATTAGCATCAATGACATTGTATCCAAGAATGTGATCCCAGACATAAACACATCTGACAACCAAATCAATGTCATAAAAATCAAGGAAAGACAAGACTATCAACCAGTCAATGTAACGATGAGGGGGTAATCCAAAGTGATACTAAAAGGAGTTGCACCTAAAACCACTACTCCCCCTTTAAATCAATATAGCATAGTCGATCAACTATAGAAGATACCAGCACAGATATCCATATTGGAACTCCTTAAAATTTCACCATCACATAAAGAGGTTTTGGAATAGGCTCTTGTGGCCACCATGGTACCCAATAATCTGGATGTCTATCAATTTCAAGCTATGGTGGGACATTTGACCATGCCTCATTGTTTGTCATTCTCTGAACAAGATGATGTGTCACTTAATCATCCACACAATGCAGCTCTTCATATAGAATTTTTAATCCATAAACATAGTGTCAAATGTGTCTTAATAGATGGTGGAGCTGGATTGAACATGTGTACTTTAAAACTGATTCATGCACTAGGTTATTTTGACAATACTATTGATGCAAGAAGAAAGATCACAATAAAAGCCTATGATGAAGAAGATAGATATTCCAAGGGTTGATTGTGTTACCAATTCAAGTGGGACCAATTCTCAAGAATATAGATTTCCAAGTGTTAGACCCCACTCCATCAAGCAATGAAGATCCACCGAATACTTTATCACAGTAGTTCAAAGACAAGATCTAGTTAAAAGACAAGGGCTTGGGAGAATATTCCATTGAACAATCTTTATGTCTTTCACAATTGTTGCCATCTCCAAAATCATATGGACAACCATCAAAAAACACAATAATCATCCCAACCTACCACGGTTCTGGATGAAAGTTTTGTAAAAGAAGGTACTCTAGAAGATGAATCAGAAGACAAGGCCATTCTCAATTGGCTCTACAAAGACGAAGAATCATCAAAATCAGAAAATATCAACACAAAGATAGATCAGTATGGAAAAGGAAAAGCTATCTTAGAGAAAATGGGGTATGAAGGAAAAGGACCTATTGGTAAAATAAAAGAGGGCATTGTAGAACCCATCCAACCTCTCACACTTCAATCAAAGGAAAAAATAGGATTGGGTTATATAGGATAAACAAAAGAAGAAACCACTCATAAATTTGTTGAAAGGATCCTTCAAATGAGAGATAGCTCTGAAACAGATTCTAATGAATATGAGTGGGATTCTTTATCAAAAATTTCAGACAAGGACATACAGGTTGATGTTATAAAAGAGTATGCACCCACACGTGAGGAGGGACAAAGTTTAGGGACTAGACCCCTTGCATTTGGATCACAAAATATCAATGACTCAAGTGAGGATGAACAAACATTGAGTGAAATAGATGACTTGGAGGAGAGTAATATCATAGACCTTAACATCACCACTGACAACTTTGACAACATGGCTATTGGAACTCTCACTGCCATTGATTTTACCCAATCTGAAGACTTTTTACCCTTAATACATCCTAAACTTATTGACTGGGAACCAATTGAACCTATTGATATACCAGTCTTTACGAATGATGATGCCATCATAA
Organism: Sequoia sempervirens; assembly: GCA_007258455.2. Lineage (NCBI taxonomy): Eukaryota > Viridiplantae > Streptophyta > Pinopsida > Cupressales > Cupressaceae > Sequoia > Sequoia sempervirens. The sequence goes on along the minus strand of VDFB02270651.1, from coordinate 287,085,370 downwards.
ATTTTCTTTGTAGTGACACATTTGACACAAGTTCTATTCATAAAGCTCATAACGATACTTCAAATCAAGAGGGTGTCAAATCTTCCAGTTGCAAAATTGAACACAGGAATAATGGATCTAATGGTGAAAACCATTCAATGGAAGCATTAGATCTCAAAAAAGTAAAAACAAAGAACGCATCTAACGGTGAAAACCTCTTTGGGGCACTGAAAGATGGGATATTTGACACCCTTCCAAATCATTATCATGAAATATCATCAGTACTCGTGGAGCCTACATAGTCCATAAATCTTGGCACAACAAAAAAGGAAAAAATTCTACATCTGGCAGCATCTATGATAGAACAAGAGAAGCCCAAATTCACAAAATTATTTGAAGAGAGGAATATCAACATTGCTTGGTCTTACTCTGATATGCTAGGGTTAGATCTAGATCTTCTGATGCATCATCTATCTCTACCATCTGGAATCAAACCTGTCAAGCAAAAACTAAGGAAAATGCATCCCCACATTGCATTGATGGCAAAAGTTGAGTTGAAAAAGTTGTTAGATGCAGGATTCATCAGGTCCATTGATTATGCTGAGTGTATTTCAAATATTGTACCTATATCTAAACCATATAATAGTATCAGAATATGCACAGATTTCAAAGATCTAAATAAGGTGTGTCCAAAGGATGATTTTCCTTTACCAAACATTGACATTATTTTGGATTTAACAGTAGGACATGCCATGTTGTCGCTAATGGATGGCTTCATAGGGTATAACCAAATAAAGATAGCACCCGAAGATTAGGAGAAGACAACATTCACCTGTCCATGGGGCACATTTTGTTGGAACGTCAATCCCTTTTCTTTGAAAAATGCAGGTGCAACATATTAGCGAGCAATGACCACTATTTTCCATGACATGATGCATACTTTTATGGAAGATTACATGGATGATATATTGGAAAAATCATATACTAGAGAAGGACATCTAGAGATCCTAGGAAAAATCTTTACTAGACTAGAGAAATTCAATGTCAGATTAAACCCTAAGAAATGTGTGTTTGGTGTCACATCAGCAATCCTCCTCGAATACATTGTTTCAGAAAAAGGTATCGAAGTGGATCCGACTAAGGTCAAAGTAATAATGGAAATTCCACCACCAAAGAATATCATTCAATTACAGTCTCTACAAGGTAGGCTACAATCAATCAGGAGATTTATCTCCCAATTAGCAGACAAAAGTTATCCAATCAATCATCTACTACACAAGAATGTCTCTTGCAAGTAGGATCAAGAATGTGAAACAACTTTCAATAAAATAAAGCACTATATGATGTCGCCTCCCATACTCATGCCACCTATAGAAATGAGACCATTGTTACTATACATTGCAACAACGGACATTTCTTTAGGAGCTCTATTAGCATAGGAAGATCCTGAGGGACGAGAACAAGCTATTTATTATATTAGCAGGACTCTGAACGGTTATGAAATAAATTTCACCTTCATCGAGAAAGCTTGTTTGGTAGTGGTATTTGAAACCCAACAGTTATGGCATTACATGTTGACCCATACAATCAGACTCATAGCAAAGATTGATCCATTAAAATATCTACTCAACAAGGTTGCTCTAACAAGGAGACTAGTAAAGTGGGTCATGATCTTAAGTGAATTTTCCATCCAGTATGTAGATCGAAGAGCCATCAAAGGTCAAGTGATTGTTGATCAATTAGTTGAAGCTCTGTTACCAGATGATCATCCAATGAACATACAGTTTCCTGATGTGAACATTCTTATTGTAACAACACAACAATGGAGGCTTTATTTTGATGGGTCATACACACAATGTAGGTCTGGTGCGGGAATTCTATTTGTTACACCTCAACGACACACCATCCCAAGCTCATATAGGCTCATGTTTCCATGTACCAATAATGTAGCTAAGTATGAGGCATTAATTATTGGCATCAAAGTGGTAATTGAATGGAAAATCATAGAAATAAAAGTGTATGGGGACTCACAACTAGTCATCTATCAGGTAAATGAAGAATATTAGACAAAGGATGAAAATCTCATGACATATAAGAAAATGATAGATGATCTCAAAAATTACTTTGTGGATATCAAGTTTGAACAGATTCCAAGGGTAGAAAACAAAGTTGCAGATGCTATGGTGACAATTGTTTCTCTCTTGCAGTTACCAGAAAAATGAGGTCGTTATGAGTTTATGGTAGAACAAGTGTCTAACCCTACTTATGATAATCCATTTTCTCAAACCATATGCCAATTAGTCGATGTTGAATCCTAAATCTATGGGAAAACCTATGCTTACCTTAAGGACAATATCCTTCCTCCTGATCTTTCCAAAAACCAGAAACGTAACTTCATTCGCCAATCCACACGACATACCTTAATCGCTGACATACTTTATCATCGAGGTCTAGATGATACTCTTCTTCGATGTCTAGAACATAATGAATTTGGGACAGCTTTACATGAGGTTTATGAAGGTATTTTTGGAACTCATTCAAGCAGACTAACCCTAGAAAAGAAACTCCTTCATTTGGGATACTACTAGTCGAATATGGAGAGGGAGTCTTATCAGTTTGTTAAGAAATGCCAGAAATGTCAAATCCATGGTAACTTAATTCATGCACCAGTGCAAGAATTGCATCCGTTTACATCAACATGGCCCTTTTGTCAGTGGGGACTAGACCTGGTAGGAAAGATAAATCTGTCTTCATCCAATGGGCACAAATTTATAATCATAGCAATAGAGTACTTTACAAAATGGATAGAATTAGTTCCTTTAACAACAATCACTAGAAAACAGATCTCGTCTTTCATATTGAACTACCTCATTTGTAGGTATGGCATACCTCAGTCCATTGTAACAGACAATGGTATACCTTTTAAGAACCAAGATGTCCAGGAGTTGTGTGAGAAGTTTCATATCCAACGTTATTTTTCAACACCATACTACCCTCAAGGAAATGGTCAAGTAGAGGCCTCAAATAAAATAATTCTAAAAATTCTAAAGAAAACGGTTAATGATGTTGGACGTGATTGGCATGTTCAATTAAATCCTGCTCTTTGGGCATACAGAACCAGCATTAGAACACCTACAGGAGCTACACCATATGCCTTGGTATATGGAATAGAGGCCATATTACCCATTGAGGTTGAGATTCCATCACTACGGGTTTCATTGAAGGGTATCATTATAGATGAGGATTATAGGGTCTCTAGACTTCAAGAGTTGGAACTATTGGATGAACATCGTCAACAAGTTGTGAACCATTTGACGGCATATCAACAGAGGATTTATAGAAGCTACAATCACAGGGTAAAGCCTAGAGAGGTTGGTGACTTGGTTCTAAAGGACAACCCTAGAAATCAACAGGACAGAAAAAAGAAAGGGAAGTTTGAACCCAACTGGCTAGGTCCCTTTGTCATCATATCAATTTATGGATCTGGAGCCTATCAACTGTCTACACCTGAAGGGGATTTGTTCGATGAACCTATCTCCTTGGCAAACAGGCGTCTCGGTGATAGGAAAAATATAAAAAAAAAAATTAGAAAAGAGAAAAATACAAAAAAAATCATAAAGACTGAAAAAGTGCAATAAAAACATGTAGTGAAAACCTGGAAATAGGTGCTAGTTGTAATTTAATCCAGCAGTTCCATCTATTGGGGTGCATGACATTGTCGTTCACTTTCACTATCATTTTATGTCCATTATAGTATCATTACAATGTGGTCATGTCCCACCCTAGCTTGGGGGCAAGAATCCTGACCTCACTGGGGGAAATAAACTTTGAGCTTAACCAAATGGACAAACAGCAATAAGATAAATGCAACAAAAACAATGATCAAAACACAACCCAATGTTGAACATTCAATCACCATCAAAAACGCATCAAACATCCATATCACGTCAAAATCCAAAAATAGGTCAAAAATTGGTCAAAAAGTCAAAAACAGAGTCGTCTAGTCGAACTACATGGTCTCTGCGTGTATAATGTAGGCAAGGCTAATCTTTGATCAGCCCCTAAGGCCCCTAGGATAGGTCTTTAGGTTAGGTTTTTGGTCAAAATCTCAAAAAATCACAAAACATCATAAAATTGAAATAAAAATCAAATCAAAATGGATGATCTAATCTGAATAATGGTTGAAATACTTTGGGCAAAGGTTGAATAGTTGTACTTTGATTTTTTTTATCATTTCTTTGGAGCAACTCGATGATGTATTGAACTAGAGAAGCTAGGAAGGAGAATGTTATTTTATTTGTCTACTGTCTATGAGTTAATCATTATTATTATGTGAATTGTCGCGAGACGTGCTCTACAAAATATCACTGATGACATTCGGAATTCACATAGGAAAGTGATTGATTCTTGTCTTTTTACGCAATAAATGCTCAGGTCATCTCGGTTTAATTATACCTAGATGCTTGTGTTCACTTGCAATATCAAAAATCATGGAAGTAATACTCAGTTCATCATGGTCAAAATTATACCATCGATGCTTGTACTCACTTTCAACATTTTTAAAAGCTCTATGATGATACAAAGCACAATAAATGGACTATTAAGATGCCAATGTTTGCATGTAGATTTGCATGATAAAATAGATTGCATTCATGATATTTTTACATCTGAGAGTGTTTGTTACAAAATTTGGTAAAGGATTCAAAACGATGACATTTTTTTACTCATTAAAAACATCATCATTATCAATAACCATTTCATTATCAAATTTCATTTCATTCATATTTTTCATATCACACATCATTGAACTGCATGTACAATATCATGTGATTACATTTCCAATCATATTCATTATATCATACAATCAATGTACCATATATTCATTCATCATGTATTTTCATTTAAAATATATCACAAGAATAAAAGTGCACATATCTCATTTACATCGCACGTCATATAGCATTAAAATATCATATCCATCATCATACATATAGGCACATTATCATATAATGTGAAACTATGCATCATACATCTACTTCATCAATGTAAATACTACATACATCATGCATCCATACATCATACATATAGGCACATAATCATATTTACACATTATAAATAGAACATCATAAATCATAGCATATCATCATGATTATAAATTGCATCCATAACATCATAATATAAGGATCATCACATGGCATATAGAACATAGAAAATAAATGCACCCATGATAGAATCATATAGAACACGTAATAGATTGATAAAATTCACTGCATACCATATAGATCTCAAAATCATAATGTCAAGTATACAATGAGGTCTGAAATAAAGAGAAATATATCATCAAAAATGGTTGTGAATCAAAATAATCAGAGTGTACATTGCATCTCAAAATATAACAGAAGGTACAATCATGAAACTATGTGTTGTTGGCTCCAAACAGTGCAGGAATCTCAGGACCAGTCCCTCCACCACTAGATGTACCAGGATCTCTTGGGTCTCTCGGGAAAGGTTGTGTCACACCTCTACTCACAGTCCTCGAATGGGACTTGCCAAATTAGGACTACGCATAGCTCACTCTTTGCTATGAAGGAACGGCATCATAATATTTACCTTTGTAGTACTCTACCTCCCAACCTAAACAGACAACCTCTCTCATATGATCTGCTAAGGATGTACCATCAGCTAATCTCTATAACCTCTCAGCTATCAACTGTGCCTACTCTGTGGCCCGTCTTTAGCATCCCACTCAAACCTACAGCTAGATCCAATGCATTCAACATAAATCCAACTGTTTTCGAACATCCTGCTGCTGTAAGCCTGTTTGAGTTACAAAAATTTGATCTGCATTAAAATTGATCTCTCGATTGTCAAATCGCACCGTGAGATAGATCTGATTTGTCATGTTCTCATATGAAGGATTTCCAAGAGTATCACCACATTTCCAGAAAGATTTCACTTTTTAATCAAAAAGTACATCACTTGCATCATCAGGGAAAATACCATTTGATATCCTCGATGTTGTCACTAAAATTTTCAACTAGTCAGCAAGACTTCTTTAGATGAAAATGCAAACAGCATTTAATTCAAGAATCATCTCATAGAAATCATTCCATTCGATGAGATCTTTCCTTGAACATCAACGATCATATGTCATGCAGTCGGAAGGACTGTCATTTCACCAAGCAATTTGACATACATATCAGACATCAGTCTATTTCTTTTCATTATTCCAACAACACATCACACATGCACCTAAAACTGATCACATAGCTCAGTTTAAAACACTATTCCACATAACAACATCTCAATAAAACCACATCATCTGTATCCAGTGGATGCATAATTGATTATATCAATAGAAACTAATCTCCATCATTGATCTATAAATGAATCCATAATGTCGTAGCCATTCACTATAAATGTATGCATCATCTATGGGCATCAATGTTAAAACATGTCATTGATGTTTTATTCTAAGGTTGTTCTACTATTTATTTATCAAATGTTTGATATGATCATTCCTTTATACCAAACATATATGCACAGGAGTAACATCAGCTAAGAACCAACTACTAGGACCTTGGAAGATAGATTGCTTTATGTTATCTTTCTTTTTCAAGATAAATAGGATAGAGATATTTTTTTTAATGTTGTTGTGCTATTTTGACCATCAACATATTTAGCACTAGGAGGGCCTAAGGAACAAACTAGCTCGAATTGGGTCATTCTCATCATAAAGGTTTGAAAGAGTTCTCAGATCTTCTCAGAATCTAGAACCATTGGTTGAACTCCAAACCCCTGTCAGGAACAGACCCCAAGCCCGTAGATTTTTGATCCCACTATTGTCACCACCACTTACTCCACCCGAGTTTCCACCAAATCCACCCATTCCACAACTAGTTCAACCAATCCCATGTCCACCCATGGCTTTCTTCGTAAATAACCCCTCTCCACTGCGGATTATTCATGGTGGTATACATGAAATGCCCAAGAATCTGGAGAGATTTTGTCCCAAATATATGCATGGAGAATCAAGGAGTGTTGAAGAGCACATACATGCATTCAAAGATGCATGTACTCATGCTCAAGTAGCCCACCATGATGTTGTATGTAGATTATTCTCATACTCTTTAGGTGACATGGCATACTACTAGTATTTGAATATGCCCCAGGGATCTATTCTAAGTTGGACAGACTTAGAAAATGCCTTTATTAATCAGTTCCAGGTTTATGTAGACCCAGCCATTTTGTATCACCAATTTTCTACCATAAGAAAATAACCCCATGAACCATTGCCATTGTTTAACACAAGATTCTAGAGGATGTACCGAAGGCTACAGGATCCTTACTTGGTTGCAGAAACTATCACCATTTTGGCATATTTAAGGGTCGTAGATCCCTTGATTGGCCTATTTTTGCAAAGGACATATGTTTTCGTTGAGATTAATTCTCTGTCTAAATTTTTTCACCTGGCCATTAAATTGCAACAACAGATAATCTTACAATTGAGAACTTTAGGAGGATTTCTCCCTCCCATAGGATATCAAATTCCTAATCCAACTCCTCTATTTAATATGGTCCTAGGGATGTCTTATTCCCAATATGGACCCATGTCTGAGTTACAAACTCCACCACCCCTAACATTCTTCACTAATGAGGCTCAGAATTCCTTCCAGTAATCACAAAATTACCATAATCAAGTTGGAGGGTCAAATATTCTTAGTCAACCATCTATTGTGAAAACTGTAGAAAGTGAATGAACTGTTCAATTGACTAATGAAATAGAAACTCTGAAGAAGACTCTATCTCAGATGTCCAATGATATGGCTCAACTGAGATATAACCCCCCTCAAAATCAAAACCAAAACTAGAATTATCAAAATTAGGGAGGGTATTCTAATCAGGGTGGTTACTCCAATCAGAATCAGAACACCAATTAGAACTAGAGGAACTTCCAAAGCTAGATTTCCCCTAACCAAAATTACCAAAATCAAAATAGGGGATACAACCAGAGGTCTAACAACAATAGAAAATGGAATACTGGGCCAAACAATGGGGGAGTTTACCATAATTATCAAGTTGGTGATGACAAGCCACATACTGCAAATGTGGTAGATCTCAACTTTATGACAAATTGGTGTAGACTGCACGACACTGTAGCTCATTCTGAGGTAAACTACCTAGAAATGGAGAAGATGGTCAAGATTGCACAGAATGATGCTCCATTGCAAGGCGCTTCCAATAAGTATGGTGGATCCACAGATACTACCATGGCTTATGACATCTTTGATGAAGAACTTCCATTCCCTAGCCAAGAAGAAAATGAACCAGTAGAAGACGTATATGATGCTCAGGCCTTCCAATCCAAAGGAGGTCATTTCTTGAGAAATCGGAATAAGGGCCCATTTACTACATCTTCCCCTCCTAACACCATGGTCCCATCCAATCATAACGTAGACAACAATCCGCCACCACCAAAGGGGGCATCTGAATCTCAAAACAAAGGTAATCCACCTTTTATTCCTAAGTATCCATTGAAAAATGATATGGAGTTTGATTTTATTGCAGAGATGTAGAAGAAAAATACTCCATTGTCATTCTTTGACATTATGAAGTGGTGCCCTTCCCAATGAGAAATTGTGTTGAGAGCACTGGAGGAGGCGGATCAGTCAAAATGAAAAAATAAGGTGACTCCAACGAATGAAATGAATGTAGCCCTATACAAAGGTAAAACAGGGACCCCACCTTTCCTTTTAAGCTTAAGGATCTTTGGAAAGAATCTACACAATTTCCTATTGGATTCTAGAGCATCAAGTAACGTAATTCCTTTTTCCATATGTAGAAAGTTAAGTGTCAATCCTCATCAGACTAACATAAAGGTGATTCAATTGGATAAAATTGAGGTCAATGTGGTGGGAGAACTCAAAAATATTCATGTACAGGTTGGATCTGACCCAAGGATCCAAACTTACATGGATATCCAAGTGGCTGATATCCCAGAAACATATGGTATGCTTCTAAGCCAAGACCTAATGAAAAGCATTGGGGGATATTTGTCTCTATACTACTCACATATGTAGTTGTCATGGAAAGGTATAGCAACACAAATTAGGATTGAGAGTGATCCTAGGCTCAAACACATGATCACAGAATATGATTCTCCTAATGAGGTAGCTTACTTCGAAACTGAGATAGGAATCTACAAAAGGGAAGAAATCATGACCTTATCAATGCTCAATTCTAATGATCCACTGCCTTTAGAAAATAGTGACCCAATGACCATGGTCAACCAGCAAGTTCTAATTAAAAATTTGCAACAAGATAGATTGGTTCTAGGTGAAGAGGTCGATTTGTGGAGTTTGTTGCTCCCCAATTGGTTCAGGATACATTATCAAAGTCATTCTGAGTTGACATGTCATCCCCACATAGACATTTTGAATCATGTTTTCCAGGTTGAGGGAACTTGTGAATGCCAACCTAAACCACCCACCAAGCAATTTTCATTTGAAGCTAAGAATTCCACCATCATGACGAGAACTAATCTCACTCAAGAGGAAGATCCTTTTCAACTTGAGAAGACCCAAGTTCTATGCTATGATATCTCTTAATTCTACTACTCCTCTAGGTTGTTGCCCTGTCACAATTTCAAATGGTGTCTTCCCTGTGCTCTGGTTTACTGAATTGTTGTATGAAAATTTTGCTTGTGATAGTATTAAGTCCCAATTTCCTGCTTTATCTTCAGTCAAACACCTCAAAAAATTCCCCAAACTCCTATTGACCACTTTTGTTTGTCCATTTGTCTGTGGGTGAAATGTTGAACTATACTTCAAATCTTTCTTCATCTTCTTCCACAATGTTTTCTAGAAATATCCAATGAATTTAGTGTCTTTTTTTAATACTATACTCTTTGGTAGTCCATGTAATCTCACAATATCCTTGAAAAATAGGTCTGCAACATGTATGCATCACTGGTTTTCTTACAAAGTATGAAATGCACCATCTTAGAAAATCTATCCACAACCACAAATATAGATTCAAATCCTTTCGATGTCTTAGGTAATCCCAACACAAAATCCATGCTAATTTATTCCCATGGTCTCTCTGGTACTGTCAATGGTGTATACATTCTAATGTTCTAACTGTTTCCTTTTGCAACTTGAAAAATCCTGCAACTTTGAACATATTTCCTGACATCCTTATACAATTGTGGCCAAAAATAGTTCTCATTCACCAATGTCACGGTCTTATCAATTCCAAAATGTCCTGCTAATCCTCCACAATGATTTTCCTTGATCAAATTCTCTCGCATTGAACTTCTAGGGATACCTAATTGATTTCTCTTGAATAAAATACCTTCCTGAATGAAATAGTCCAACTATTTGCTTCTATTTGTCTCTACAAGTTCTTTGCAAGCCTTCCATTCCTCTACAAAATCAATGTCATCCTCATACATATGCTTTAGTTCTTCAAAACCTAATACTTCATTTCTCATCTTTGTCAACAAGCTTCTTCTCCTGCTCAATGCATTTGCAACATTGTTTTACTTTCCACTCTGGTGCTTCAACACAAATGTGTAACTCAGCAAGAATTCTACCCATCTCATATGTCTTTGGTTCAACTTCCCTTGACTATTCAAATATTGTAAAGCTTGATGATATGTATACAACACAAATTCCTTAGGCAACAAGTAATGTATCCACTTCTTCAAGGCTTGTATTATTGCATAGAATTCCTAATCATAAATTGAATATATTCTCCTAGCATCATTCAATTTTTCACAGTAGACTCTTGGTCTCCCTTCTGACTTAACATAGCTCCTATTGCACTTCCTCTAGAATCACAATCTACTTGGAATACCTTATCAAAGTCGATAGTGCTAACACGGGTTTTTTGTCACCTTTTTCTTCAACAACTCAAAACTCTTATGTTCTCTTGATGTCCACTTCAATTCCTTTCGATCACCCCTCATTGTCTTGTCATAGGTGTGCAAATTCTACTAAAATTCCTGATGAACTTTTGGTAAAAATTTCTAGTCCATGAAATGATCTTACCTCTCCAATGTTCACAGGTGTAGGCCATTCAACTATTGCTCTAACCTTCTTAGGGTCCATCTTCAATCCTTCTGCGGATATCACAAACCCCAAATATACTAGTTCTTCCTTCATGAAACTACACTTCTTGATGTTTATCAACAACTTCTCTTCTCGTAGCCTTTGAAATACTTGTTTGATGTGCTCCAAATGTTCTTCCTTAGTCTTAATGAAAATCAAAATATCATCCTAGTAAGCAATGAAAAACTTTCCCAAGAAATTCTTCAAGACTTCATTCATTAGCCTCATAAATGTACTAGGTGCATTAGTTAGTCCAAATGGCATGACCAACCACTCATACAATCCCTCATTTGTCTTGAAATAAATCTTCCATTCATCTCCCTCTTTGATCCTGATCTGATGGTATCCACTCTTTAGGTCTATCTTGGTGAAATACTTTGCTCCACTCAAACTGTCCATGATGGTATCCATCCTAGGCAATGGAAATCTATACTTCATGGTGATCTTATTGATAGCTCTTGAATCTGTACACGTCCTCCACTCTCCATATTTCTTAGGTCAAGTACAGATGATACCGCACATGGGCTCATACTTTCTCTGATTAATCCTTTCTTCAGCAGTTCCTATATCTGTCTGTTTAGCTCCACATTCTCTATTGGTTTCATCTGGTGTGTAGCTTTGTTTAGAAAACTAGCTCCTGGAATAAGATCTATATGATGACCAATACTCTTGATTGGTAGTAATCCATTAGGCACATTTTCTGATACAAGATCTTGGTACTCTGTCAATAGTTCAATGACTTCCTTCTCTGTTGATTCTTCTCTTGTAGTGATTCCCTCTACATCTAGGGCTTCGCACTTCCTTGGAATCAAAGAAAAACACATGTTTTCATGTCTCAATCCATCCAGAAATTTCCTTCCATCTACCAAATTGATTCTAGTTGTTCCACATACTTCACTTTCAGGTTCATCTTCCAAAGGTGTCAAGGTGATTCTCTTTCCATTGGACATTATGGTATAGGTATTCTTTCTCCCATCATGTATAGCTTTCTTATCATACTGTCAAGGTCTACCCAACAACATATGGCATACATCCATTGGCATAATGTCACATAGTACTTCATCATGATATGATCCTATATGAAATTTTACTAGACATTGCTCACTCACTAGTATCTTGTGCTCATCTTAAATTCAGGCTATCCTATAAGGCTTCAGATGTTTTATTCTCTCCAAATTCAACTTTGTCACCATTTCCTTAGAAACTAGGTTATATGTGCTACCACTATCAATGATAACTTTGCAACAATTACCTCTTACTTTTCATCTAGTCCAGAACAAACTTTTCCTTTGCGGTGCTTCCTTAGGTACTTCTTTCTTCTATAACAATGATCTCCTCATAAATAATGATTCTCCCTTCTCAGGAATTCCTCTGGAACTCGATGATTCCACTGGTTCTCCCTCTGCATATCTGGTTCTCGCATGATTTTCAATATTCTTACTTTCTTGGCGACACTCAAATGCTCTATGTCCTTCTCCTCCACACTTAAAACAAGTTCCTCTGAAAGTTATCTTGTCATATCCTTTCTCATCTCTCCAATATCCATCATTGTGGTAAGAATTGTAGCCTCCTTTGTTGTGGAAATAAGAATTTTTGTCATCTCTCCCTTTATGGTATGAATTGGAATCCATCTCTTCCTTGAGGTATGAATCTATTTCCTTTTTGCTCTGCATATGGTTTTTCTACTCTAGAATGTGACCTTCCTTTCTAAAATCTACCTCCTCTTCCTCTCTATCTCTATTCATGCCTCTTGTTTAGCTTGTCCTCCACCTTTAATGCAAGCTGATATGCTTCCTCTACCGAATTCATCCTTACCAGACTCAACTCTTCTTGAATGTTCATCCTTAGCCCATTGATATATCTTGCCACTTTCTCCTTGCTTCCTTCACTATGTCCAATCCTAATGATGATCTTATGAAATTCCTTAGTGTAATCTTTCATAGTCTTTTCCTTTTGTCTCAAGTTTTGCAATCTCTTCAATAGCTCCAACTCATAGTCTGCAGGTATAAACTGGTTTTTCAATTTTGTCACCATTCTATCCCATTTCACAATCTTCTCTTTACCTTTTCTGTTTCTCTCCAATTGAACTTCCTTCCATCATATTGCAACATGTCCTTTCAATTTAGTCTTTTCAAATCTCACTCTCTCTAGATCTTCAATTTCTTCATATTCAAAGTATTCTTCAATGTCATTTATCCAATCAATCAACTCCTCGGGGTTTAGGTTACCGATATAGTTCAAAATCTCCATTCTAGGTCGCTTTCCTATTTTCAAAATACCCTTCAACATCTTCATCTGATCTGATTCTTCCTCTTTTGAGGTTTCTTTGGTTAGGTCTACAGCATGAACTTCATCATCATCACTTTCATCATTAGGTCTAGGGTTTAAGCATTTTATTTTGTCTTCTTCAACAGCATCCAATCTCACTTTCATTATTCACATCATTTTCATCATCTCATCCATCTTTCCAGCAGCATTAACAGTAGTATGAATTCTCCTCGGCGACATCTTTTCCTAGGATTTGGTGCAACTGCCTTAAGTTGGTGATCTAGCTACAGAGTTGCATATGCCTCACAATTGGTGATCTTTCCACATGAAGAGGGTGATCTCACAATACTGGTTTACAATTTTTGGCTAAACTAGACACTGAAATATTTTTTTCTAACTAAATCTTCACTTTCGGGCACCTATAGCAGCTAAACTGTGAGGAATTTGAACATGATGCAAACTAGTGATTTGTGACATTTTTACGTGATTTTAAATATATTTTTTCAAAAATTTGGAATTAGATTACACTTCTTTTTCCATCTCCTTTGAAAACTAGTTTTCGATAAACAACATTTTAAGGAGTGGCGCTCACCATATAACATAACTTTTTTCTATGAAGGATAAAATTCTATTTTTCAAATTTATATTTGTAACTATGATATATGGTGCTTCCAATTGGTTTCATAGTGTTTTAATTATTTTTTCCTTAATCAAGTTTTGAAGTCAAACCAATTACAATTCGACATAGGCGGACTATATAGCGTCTAGCGTTTTTGTATGTATTGAAATTCAATTTTATTTTTGTTGGATCAAGGACTTCAATATCTAGTGTACTCATATTTTTCAAAACAAATTTTATATTTTCTATTTTTCCACATGTGCAGAATAGAGAGATTGATTTTCAATGAAAAACCTACTTTCACAAGAAATAAAAAATAAATATAATAATTAAATTAAATTTATTTAAAATTATACTTTTTGGGAAGCTTATAATAAGGACTACATACTTACAAAAAATAAATTTTAAATCAATTCATTTGATCCCCCAAAATGTAAATCAAAAGTGGTTTTTTATCAACATTTTGATAGGCGTAAAGGAGACTTTGTTATAGGTATGGTTTAAAACTAGTGGGGTTCTATCCAAGGGGCTTAGATCTAAGGTGGTTCAATCAAACCCTCTTCAATTGTAATCCTTTAAATGGAAATTTGTAAGGCTTAAATCATTATATTTTCTAAAAATATGTGATTTCAGCAAAAATCAGGATCTCCCAGAAATTGTAAACCAACTTTGTGGGATCACCCAAGATCTTACAGAATGCCTTGCTCAACTTCATTCTCCTCTGCCAAGGTCTGCAACTCACTTTGTTACCACTTGGTGCAGTCAAGGATGGAGGGTCTAGGAATAGTACTTTCCAACCTTGCAGCAAGAGTAAACACAACGAAAACTCAAAGAATTGGAATAAAAATCCCACATGGGGGTATAGAGAATGATCAATTATTCACTGGCAACATACCCTGCCTTACGGCTTATAGTTTACATAATGATATGGCATTAAACCCAGAAATACAATGCGAGACAAAGCCCTTATGTCCTATATCTTCCTACTTCTCTAGCACTCTATCACTACTACCTAATACAACTACACAATGCTTATATATATATATATATATCAATTCCCAGCTCCAAAAAAGGTCTGCATCAACCTCAAGAGGTCTCAAACCCCAAAGTTGATGAAACGTGAGAAGGTCGGCCAAAAAATATGGTTCTCCTTTGATCCTTGGATAAACATGATGCAGATTGAAATGAAGGTTCCTTGATGAATGTACATCCTTATGAAATGGTTTCCTAAGCTCCACAAGTCACAGGATAGGTCTGCATACTTGAAAAGCCAAGACCAGTATGTGAATGCTCTCTGTCCAATTACAGCCAATATTTTGTTATCGATATCTTCATATTGGGATCTCCAAATCACTTGAATTTTGGATATGATGTAGATGTTGAAATGAATATCACATATCCTGCTCTGCGAGCTCTGATGTTACAATGTGGTATAATGCAGTATGAAGTACTGAGACTGGGTCCTGACAGTTAACTATTGAAATGCAAGAAAACATGAATGCAAATATTTTTTTGTTGATGCAAGATTTCTTGCAACCTAGGATGCTCCTGCATCAAAGAATCGAATGCCTAAGATCTGATAGAGGAGGAAAATTCACCTCAAATGAGTTTGAATAATTTTGTGAATAGTATGGAATAAGAAGACAATATTGAGCTACAAGAACTCCACAGTAAAATGGAGTTGTTGAGAGGAAAAATAGAATAGTTAAAGGAATGGAAAGAGCCATGTTAATGAGTCTAAGATTATTGACGCCTTTTGAAAAGAAGTTATGCATATGGAAGTCTACATTTTAAACCAAACACAAATCAGGGTGAACAATAAAAAGACTTCGTACAAACTTTAGAAGGGAAGGCCTGTGTTAGTGAAGTAATTTAAGGTATTTGGGATAAAATGTTATATCAAGCAAGATGATGAAGACTTGAGAAATTTTGACTCTAGGTGTGATGAAGGTATCTTCCTTGGATACTCTACAAGAAGAAAGGCCTATCGATGCTATAAAAAAATATTACACAAAATTGTTGAGAGTACAAATGTGAGAGTTGATGAAGAAAGACATCAAAAGGAAGATAGTGTCAAAGAAGAAGTAGAGGAAGAAGTGGAAAATGGGGAGGTCGAACAAATAAATCCAAGGCCACCATCAAGAGCACCACCTAGGACACCATCTAGATTCATTCAAAAGAATCATCCAAAAAATACAATCATTGGTGATAGAGATACATAAATTCAAACAAGGAAGAGAATAGTTAGTACATCTAAACATGCAAATTTGTGTTTCCTCTCTAAAGTGGAACCCAAGAGTTTTGAAAAAGCCTGAGAAGATAAGTACTGGGTAAAAGCCATGGAAGAATATTTTGATCAAATAGAGAAAAATGGAACTTGGATGCTTGTCCCAAGACATAAGGCTAAGAATTTCACTGGCACTAAATGGGTTTTCAGGAAAAAATTTAATGAGGATGGCCAATTTTTTAGGAAAAAATCAAGGTTTGTATGCAAGGATTATGCTCAAGTTGAGGAGATTGATTTTGAAGAATAATTTTCCCTTGTTGCTTGTTTTGAGGCTATAAGGATGTTTTTATCCCTTACTAGTTTCAATAATTTTAAAGTCTACCAGATGGATGTGAAATTAGTATTTGTAAATGGAAACTTGGAGGAAGAGGTGTATATTGAATAGTTGGATGGGTTCATTAATCAAAAAATCAGGATTATGTTTGCAAACTAAAGAAGGCACTTTATGGGTTGAAACAAGCCTCCAAGGCTTGGTACTCAAGACTAGATAAGTACTTACAGCAACAAGGTTTCAAAAGGGGTATTTCCAATAGTAATATCTATACAAGAATGAAGGGGATGACCTATTGATTATTGTGGTCTATGTGGATGATATAATTTATGGAGGTAATAGTGATAAAATGTGCCAAGAATTTTACATAAATATGCATAAGGAATTTGAGATTTCAATGCTTGGTGAATTGTCCTTTTTCCTTGGGTTGCAAATTTGCCAATCAAATAAGGGGATATTCATCTCACAAACCAAGTACATTATGGAGATGTTGAATAAGTTTACAATGGGGACTGCAATCTAGTGAGCACTCCCATGGTTATCGTATAAAAATTAAGTAAAGATGATGAATCTCCTTATGCTAATCAATATCTATACAATTCCATGATTGTAAGCTTGTTGTATGTGACAACTACAAGACCTGATATTATGCAAGCAATTGGTTTGGTGGCATGATTTCAGGCAACACCAAAGGAAACCCATGTACAAGTGTTCAAGAGAATATTACAATATCTAAAAGGAACTATGAACTTTTGGTTGTGGTATCCAAGAGGTGAATATTTCACCCTCGCGATATTCATGAATTCAAATTGGGTTGGCAGCATTGATGATAAAAAAAGCACAAGTGGAGGTACATTTTTTCTTGGTAATAGTCTTATCTCATAGCTAACAAGAAACAAACATCAATTTCATTGGCCACAATAGAAGCAGAGTATATTGCAAGAGCTTCTTGTTTCACTCAAGTCCTTTAGATGAAGCAAACTTGAAAAGACATTAAGGTTGAGTGTGAGCATCCAATTTTAATAGTTTGTGATAATACAAGTGTAATTAATATCTCAAAGAATCATGTTATGCACTCCAGGATGAAGAATATTCTAATTAAATATCATTTATTGAGAGAGAAAGTGGTTGATCAATAGGTGAAGTTAGAGTATGTTGCTACAAAAGAACATATTGTGGACATTTTCACAAAGACACTTCCAAAAGAGATTTTTGAGTACCTGAGGGACAAATTGGAAATGATGTCACTCTCATCCAGTCACTAAGTTCTTCGAAAGAAGCATGTGTTCAAGGGGGGATATTCATTTCCTTATCTTTTAGCCCTGAAAATCCTTTGTCGTTGATGTCAAAGGGGGATAAGTGGGGTAAGGGGGAGAATGTAAGTAAAGGGGAGCATTTTAGTCAAGGGGAGAAGTATGGTCCTATTACATTTCAAGATTATTTCTTTATAGAGTTGCCATCAATGACAAAGGAGGAAAATTTTGTCATTGTTTTCAAAGAGCCTATCAATGGTTTGAAAGATATTTTGAAAAAATAGTGATGTATATTCTACATGGTCTAACCCATGTCATGCATCCTTTGGAGGAGTTTAAAAAACAAAATTAAATCAGAAAAAGTGGGACAACCCCCTCTTGGTGCTGCCCCAATTTGGGGAAGATTTAAAAAAAAATTAAATTAATATTATGGTTATTTTATGGGGCTCCCAAAGAGGGACAACCCCCTAGAAGGGTGTGTCCAACCTTGGGAAATAAATCAAAAATAAATATATTATTTTTACTAAATAGGTCGACCCCTTTTGGAGAATCATTCCTCTTGGGTGAAGAGGGCATGATTGGAAAGTATAAATAGAGGATTGTGAGAGCAATTAAAAAATCAATCAATTCAAGGAATATTATTCATATGAAGAGAAAAAGTAAAAAGGAATTTGATCAGATTTATGAAAGATATATGAGCATATTTATAAGAGGTATTTAGCATCAATTTATTAGAAAATAAAAGCAAGATCATGGCACTTCTATAAGAAGAAATATTGAAGACTATATTACAAATTTATGAGAGAGCATGCATTGCTGATTTGTGAGTAGTTGTTAAGGATAGATCTAAGAGGAAGTTGCAAAAATATTCATATTATTCATTTGGAGGTTGGAGCCTCCTAATTGAGGAGATCAAGAGGTTAGTTCCTCTTAATAGAATTGATCAGTGTCTCTTGTTGGGTTGGTGCTCAGTGCCTCTTATTAGAATAGGTTGGTTCCTAAGAAATGTGTAAGAAGATTTATACAAGCAATATTTTGTTGTGGTTTTCTCTTGTAAGGGTTTCCACCTAAAATTGTGTGTCGTTTATGTGTGTTCTTAATTGCTAGATATTGCATATATGGCATTTCTATGGATAATTACAGTTAGAGGTAATATTGTGGTGATTTATTAAGTTAAGAAAAGAAAAGTTTTGATCTATATTGATTCACCCCCTCTCAGTATAAGTGTGTGTTTCATCATATCATGCAATAATTTATATTTTTGTTGTTAGAAAGACAGCTTCATGAAATTTTGAAAGGAAATTTTTAATTTATAGTGTAAGGATGAGGGTTTTATAGAGAGAATGGAAGACTTTTTTTGGGGGGGAAAGGGGTTGGGGTTTTATGAGTATATTCTTTGAATCTTAGGATTCGAGAAAAAATTGTAACCCGTATAAATTACTAGGGTTTTTCAAGTCGGATGATTCAAGACTTTTATCATACCTTTTTTGTGGTTATGCTTCAAATGCACAAACTTGCAAATATTTTTCTCACTCTATCACTCAAATCTAAATGATTGTAATGTTTACTTAAAATGGGTATGGTCATAGAAGTGGAAAATACAATTCCTTCTAAATATATTAAATTGAAGAATTTTCTTGACTCGATTTGATATATGTGTGTAATGGCGTGAATTTGCACCCCTTTCAATTTCCCCATTTTCATACCCCTTACCTTAGAAAAATGTAATTTTGGTGATGCAAACCCAATATATGCCACCTCTCCCCATCCACCTGACAGGCTATTTGTGTGTTGGTGGAGAAATTTTTCTAGGACACACATGCATCGTGTAGACATCTATGTCCCGCACTTCCATCTTGATAGGATTCCTACCTCTAGAATCTACAAAGGCATTACATTCCTCCATTGGAAGTGAAATATAATGCCTCCTGCCCACTTGACCAATGCAAAACAGCTCCTTTGCCTCCATTTTTCCTTTCAAATTGCTTAACCTTTCATTCCATTGATCTTCTTAGAAATTCTTCACCATCTCTACACACTTGACTAAATTTTGGATGCTTTGTTGATCAACTTGCACGCTTCCAATCTTCACCACCACCTCCATTGTAGTTACAAGTTGTTGATCTCTTGGCTTCTCCACTTTGTTCATTGCGATAGTGTTGTTGGAGAACTTGCAAGCTCATGCCTTCCTCTACTTTCCTTGAGAGCATGTGGCTGCAAAGGTAATATCCACCATTGTCATTTTCTTTTGTATTGTCATACTTGCATAGTAGCATATTGTGTTTTGTGTATTGCTCGGTGCTTCCATTTCTAATACACTTTCTTTATCATTTTCTACATTGTTGCTATCTAGTTTTATGTGGAGGTGGAAACACCAAAACAAGGGGCTGACTGAGGTAATCCTCTAAAAATAGCCCAAACATTTTCCTTGGTCTTGTGTGTGTAGGTAATTTTCAGTTGGATCTATTTGAAGAATTGAGTTGCACAAAGTTCAGTATCGCTTTCTTATCCTTCTTTGTCAATTCCAAGATAGACTACTTAAAGTATTCTTCTTGTTGTACTCCATTTTGTAATTTCTTTATATTTTGTCGTAGTGTAAAACTCTATCAATCAATATGTTAGCATGTTTCCTAGTGTTTTTATTTATTCCTCACACTCTTTATCCATATGGATGCTAGCGCCCCATTGAGACACCAGCATGTCACGTTGGAGTCCATGTCCCGTGCTGCCATCCTTAGGAAGTGATTTTTTTGAGTCATGGATTGAACCTTGACAATTGGCTTGTTTAACTTCCTAAAACATTCAAGTTAGCAGAAGGACTGTAGTAGACAAATTTATCTTCCTTTTCGACCTTAACCGCTTAACCTTTTTCAATCACTTAGCAAGATTGAGGTAGATTAGGATAGCCTATTTCTTATTACCCTCCTGTGACCTGGGGTCTCGAAGCAATCATCCCCACTCCTCTACATTTTGATGAACCCATCGTGAACTATTTTGGTTCTATTTCATAGTGTTGACGTAACCTTCTCTCATATTCTAGGCGTGTTGTAGGTTTTTGTGTTGCAGGGTGCATAGCCTTGCAACCCAACCTACAACCCCTAGTGGCATAGTTAGAAGGATCCCTAAGCAAACTCTAGATAGGTCACTGTCTGATTGTTGAGCCTTTGGGGTATCCTAAGGAATTCCTCTCGAAGTAAGTAAACATGGCCTCTTTTATGCATCTCCCTATTCCTCCCACTCAGCCTTTGAATGGATCGCTCGCTATAACATTTAAATCGTAGGGCCTACCTATGAACATGAATATAAATCCTTCTCCTCTATACATTCCCACTTGCATCAACAAGAACATTATGACTGGTGTTCTGATTGATCCCACATGTCGTGTGAATGTTATAACAAAGGAGATTCTACTAATAAATTTCTTGTACAAGGATGGGTATGATGAATCAAAGAGCACAATACATACACATGATGGAATCTCAGTCCCTCCAATTGTTTTCATCACCCTCTCAATCCTGGTAGGACCTAGGACTATAAATTCTCCTTTCGATATCATCCTAGAGTCGAACTTGTTCAGAGTGAAACTAGGCATCCCATGTCTAGTTTCCATGAATGCAATCACTTCGGTAATCCATAAGTGTTTAAATTTTTCTCATGAGGGATTTGTGCACGTGATGCACGACACTGGATATAAACCTTTGGTGTCGTATGGGGGCTACTTGTTAGATCACTTTTGGCCTGCCCCGATTGGTCCACTTCCTCCAAGGAAAAACTTGGACTGCACCTATGTCAAATATAAGAATGGGGGCATAGCACTGAAGGTCACCTACCCTATCTCCCCTTACGCCATTTTAGTCAAAGGTTTTATGATTGCACAGCAGCAAGCTGCCTCCTCCTCCTCTCAAAAGGGGAAGGGGAAGTTTTCTTGCGCCCAAGAGCCTTCCTCTTCTTTTGTTGTCTCATCTGCTTCTTCCTCTCACCCTGTTATGGTGCCTTTGGCCTCTACTCCCATGTCTTGCATGGGGAGTCTGATGGTTCCTGCTTGGTAGAAGGCCAAGCGTCAAGTATTCAAACTTCTCGTCTTACCCACGATGTCGAGGCTTGTTGTTTATGGTAAGGGGAAGGGTTCTCGTGGAGTCTCCCTTGTGTCTCAACCTTCACGGCCTCCTACTACTCCTACCCCTTGGGTGGTGAATGGGAAGAGGACTTCCACCAAGGCGCCTAAGTCTGCTTCTCCACCTATTGCAGTTTCCACTCTTGCACTTCCTACTCCTACTCTTGTCCAAGAGGCTACCCTTCCATCAGCAATGGTTGTGGAGGACACACTTATGGAAGAATAGGAGCCTCTTGTTCCTTCTCAAATGGTGAGTTCTAGTTCCTGAAGTCAATGAAACTGACTTTCATGTAAGTGTAAGTGTTAGAGGAAGGCTTTGGCTGCTGAGCAAGTTGCCTCACAGAAGGCATAAGATGAGCTTGCAACTCTTGTTTCGATGTCTCCTATTGTTCCCCGCTCTTTTGTTCCTTCTGCTTCAGTTCCTATTGCTTTGATCTTGCTTCTGGATCCTCTCATGAATTTTGGTGACCCTCACCCCAAAATGGTGTAGGTGTTCATCACTCCCTCGATGGAGCCTCCTCTTTTGATGTCCCTTCCATTCCCTCCATTTTCTTGGCCCATGGACATGCTGAACACCATGGTGGTGTACATTGTGGCCTTATCCTCTTCCTCCTCGCCATACATTTCTTTTGTGGGGATTTTGCATCCTCTAATGAAGCATAAGTTGGAGGATGACCTCACTTCCAATGGAGGTTGAAAGAAGGGATCACCTTTTTCAAGAGAGGGTTCTGCTTTAGCTTGCATCATCCTGGTGACGAAGGTAGCCCCAGCGTCTCTCAAGTTTGTCACCATCTCTTTTGATGAGATTGATGGTGGATCTCGAGTGCCTCCTTCATCTCCCATTCAGTTAACACATGGTGCTCTTGTCAAGTGCATGTTTAACTTAGTAGATGATGTCCCAGCTCTGTCAATGATCTTTGCAAGATCAATGACTTTTTCTTCACAGGATTTGAGTGAAGAAGACCTTGAAGGGCCTTCTTCCTTAGATATTGTCATAGGAGAGTCAGAGGGTGCTCTCCTTTCTACCCCATCCTTGTAAGCTCATCCACCCTCCACTTATGATGATCTAGATTGGGATAACAATGACCTCTTGTTTGATCAGGACTAGGAGAGTGTCTCTTCTTTATTTGTATATTAGATTTGTGTGTGTTGTTTTTCCCCCGTGCTTGTTTTTGTGTGTTCGTGGAGGACCCTTGTCACCCTTGTACATGCTTGGATACAGGAGTGAAATTGTGTTGTAAACTTCCTCTATGTGTAATGTCACTCTTCTATATGTTGTATCTTGATTTTCAATATTTGGGGATGATGCAAAGTGTTGGGGGAATTTAGGCCTCCCTTCCATGTTGACCCAATTTTTCTTATTTTTTATTTTTATTTTGATTTCACGTGCTCTTCTTTAGATTTGGGAACTTCAGGGACTAATGATCTTTCGTTCACATATATATCATAGGTTACCTACAAGAACTAATCAGACCCCAAACTCCCAAATACCCCTATCTCTTGATTTCTTTGTCTTTTCTTATTTTCCTTTATTCATCTTTCTCTCTTCTTTGTTTGCTTCTTGACGTTGTGGTTCCTACGTGTTGTCCCTCGTGTGTGCAAAAAAATTTCCATGTCTTCAACTCATCATGTATTGTGGGTCACGACATCTCTGCATCTTCTCTCTCCTTAGGATGTCACGTGCCCCTTCAGTTCGTACGCACCATCCTAAGGGGGGCTCCTACTTCTCTAATTTTCAATAAGGTGTATTCAGTGGCCAACAAATCCCTTGCTAGATATTTTTGCATTTTTCAAAATTTGCATCCTTCAATAAGGATCCCCTTAACAAGTTTTCCTTTCGAAATCAAATTCTTAGCAAAAAGAATTGAAAGCTCACCTTCAAGGAGGCCATTATTTTTTTTGGATTCCTTGATGAAAGAGAATCTTTCAAAAGGATTACTTGATGATAGAATCGTTTGTGAAAATTTCATCGCGTTTCAAATGCAGTGTCCCTTTGTGTGGGCCCCTTGTAATCTTGAAGGGTTCCCAAGGGACCCTTTGAAAGCTTCTCCTTCAATTGTTTTTTTTTGAGATATGAATGTCTCTCTACGTGACTTTTGCTTGCCTAACATGTTTTTTCTGTGGATTAACATGTTGCTTTGTAGGACCGACCACCTGTGAAGTTGTTTTTACAATCAAGCTTGGAGGACTAAGCACCTCTTCAAGCTTTCCTTGCAAGATCAAGCACTTGTAAGGGCTAATCAGAATTTGCAAAGCCTTCCATTTTTGGCCCCCTAGGACCGAGCACCTGTGGCAACTCCTTTGCAGGACTGAGCATTTGTAAAGTGCTTTCATTCTACAGGACTGAGCACCTATAGAACTTGTGTTCAAATTTTTAGGACTGAGCACCTATAGAGCCAATTCTGTAGGGCCGAGCACCTGCAGAGCTTTTTTTCACCTTTTGCGGGATCGAGTACGTATGGAGCCATCTATCTCCCCTACGCATCCAAGCATGTCAGATTGTGGTCTGCTTCCTTGACAATTCAGGTATATGTTTTTCAGCTTTTCCTTTACTTTACCTCGCATTCACTAACACATATGCTCACTAAATTAGGGGGAAAATGTAATGGCATGAATTTTCACCCCTTGCAAATTCCCCATTTTCATACCCCTTACCTTAGAAAAATATAATTTTGATGATGCAAACCCGACATCCGCCACCTCTCCCCATCCACCTAGAAGCATGTTTGTGTGTCAGTGGAGGAATTTTTTCAGGGACACGCACACACCACACAGGCGTCTGCATGTTGAGCTTCCATCCTAACAGGATTCCTGCCTCTGGAATCTATATATGTGTTACATTCCTCCATTGGACGCGAACCATAATGCCTCCTTCCCCCTTGACCGACGCAAAATGGCTCCTTTTCCTCCATTTTTCCTTTCAAACTGCTTAACCTTTCATTCCATTGATCTTCTTATAACTTATTCACCATCTCTACACACTTGATTGAATTTTGGATGCTTTGTTGTTCAACTTACACACTTCCAAGCTTCACCACCACCTCCATTGTAGCTACAAGTTTTTGATCTCTTGGCTTCTCCACTTTGTTCATTGTGACAGCATTGTTGGAGAACTTGCAAGCTCACACCTTCCTCTACTTTTCTTGAGAGCATGTGGTTGTGAAGGTGATATCCACCATTTTCATTTACTTTTGTATCATCATACTCGCATAGTAGCATATTATGTTTTGTGTATTACTTGGTGCTTCCATTTCCAATACACTTTCTTTATCATTTTCTACATCGTTTCTATCAAGATGTTTGTGGAGGTGGAAACACCAAAGCGGGTGACTAACTGAGGTAGTCCTCTAAAAACAACCCCAACATTTTCTTTGGTCTTGTGTGTGTAGGTACTTTTCAGTTGGAACTATTCAAAGAATTGAGTTGCACGAAGTTTGGTATCACTTTCTTATCCTTCTTTATCAATTCGAAGATAGACTAGTTAAAGTATTCTTCTTGTTGTACTTTATTTTGTACTTTCTTTACATTTTTTCGTAGTGTAAAACTCTATCAGTCAATTTGTTAGCTTGTTTCCTAATGTTTTTATTTGTTCCTCATACTCTATGTCTGTACGAATGCCAGCACCCCACTAAGACGCTAGTGTTTCACGCTGGATTCCATGTCCTGTGTTGTCATCCTTAGGTAGTGAGTTGTCTAAGTCACAGATTGAACCCTGGGAATCAACTTGTTTGACTTCCTGAAACATTCAAGTTAGCAGAAGGATTGTAGCAACCAGATTGCTCTTCCTTTTTGACCTTAACCACTTAACCTTTTTGAATCACTTAGAAATCTTGAGGTAGATCAAGGAAACATATTGCTTAGGACCCTCTCGTGACCTGGGGTCTAGGAGCAGTCGGCCCCCCTCCTCTATAATGTGGAATAGGTAAATTAAATGATTAAAATGGTATTTTCCAATTAAAAATTATTAGATCGGTCTACTTACCAAAGGTTCGTCCCAAATCTCAACCTCTTTTGAATCCTCCCCTCTTATTTAAAATTTGAAACCAATCTTTCTCATGGATCATCATCAAGATAATTATTAGGATTTTATTCATCTACAAGCTCAAGAATTTTCAATTTCTTCGCATCTTTAATTGTGAAAAGTATGGCTTTGATTATTTTGTATGTATGTATATTGTTGGAACAAGAATGTATGGTGGATATGTAGATCAAATAATATTCACATTCATGATATAATTGATGGTCTATATTTTTAATATTAAATTTTGTTTTATTGATTCTAAAAATTTATGTTTTATAGATTTTTAGTGCTTGAGTTATTTTTATGGTGACTTGTCATTTAGACAACTAAATTTTGAGGCAATCTACAATTAAATTTTTGTGATTTGATGACTATGATGATCAAAGGAATAAATGTGATTTCTAGAGTTAGGATTACAAATATGAAGGAAAGATCCCTAGAAAACAATTTTTAAATGTTAGAGTTGATGATGAAAGATATAGCAAGTAGATTTGATAGATTGTAAAAAGATAAACAAAAAAATAATTTTTGGATGTGAGTAAGAATAAAGAAGAAATTATAGAGATTAAAATAAATAAATTTAGTAGTGTAAATTTCAATAATGGAAAGAGATATGAAGGGTTTGTGGTGAGAGATTTAGCAATAGGAAAATTCAAACCATGTTTACGATTCAAAAGAATATGAAGCTAAAAGGATATCAAGAAGAATTTGGAGATATTGATGTTATAGACAATGTAGAAATGATGTGTAATACGGAAAATAATATTTTAAATGAGATGACAACCCTTGAGATGAATGAGAATAGAATCCCATAAATTAGTTCATATGAAGGAGAAGATATAAAGGATGAAGACATGGAAATCATTTTGAACATATAAGAGGAAAGGTGAAGGATTAGTTGATTGGGAGGAACAAGATATTTTTATGGTGGGAACAACAATGGACAAAGAAAATGTGAGGAATTTATTGTGAATGTATCACTAATGATTTTTAGGATAATGAGTTAATAGGGTTTAAATTTCAAGGTTTGGAAATGAATTAAGAAGGTATGAATAGGGTTACAGTTGTGGATAGGGTTAAGATTAGGGTTAGGTTAGGCTTAGGGTTCAATTAGGGTTAAATTTAAATTAGTGTTAGGGTTCAATTAGGGATCAATTAGGGTTCACATTAAGGTTATGGTTCATTTAGGGTGCTTGGGTTAGTGTTAGGGTTCAACTAGGGTTAGGGTTAGGGTTATAATTGGGGTTAGGGTTGGTGTTACGATTCAATTAGGGTTATAGTTGTGCTTAGGATTCTATTGTAGTTTAGGTTAAGGTTTGGTTTGTGTAAGGGTTCAATAAGGCTTAGGTTTAGGGTTAGGTTAGTGTTTGGGTTCAATTAGGGTTATGGTTACTATTAGGTTAGTGTTAGGATTCAATTAGGGTTAGGGTTTAATGAGGTTTACACTTAGTGCTAAGGTTAAATTAGGGTTACAATTAGGATTAGAGTTGGAGTTAAGGTTAGGGTTAGATTACGAAAAGGGTTTAATAAATGCAAAATAAAATACACACCACGAGAATGATATCTCTCAATGTATTTTATATAGATTATAAAGATATTTATGCTAGTTATTTTTATAGTGTTATCCACTATTTTTTAGTAAAGTGCATAGCTATTTACTATTTTATTTACTAAATAAAGAACATATTTATTTCATTAACCTTGTTTTATTTTTTATAGTTAAATGAAAATAACCATATAAATACAATAATTTTATAAATTTATTACACTTCTTTCTGTACTTTGTAATTTAATTATTTTCGTATATCAACACTTTAACATTTTCCTTTTTGTACAATGACCTAATAAATGAATATAAATAAACACAATTAATTTAGATTTAAATAATTAGTTTAAAATTAATAATTAATATGCTATTTTATTAAAATTAAATGTAAGAGGATTAAGATGCTTAATTTAGGGAACATTAATGAAGAGATCGTATAGACATGATATTTTTAGAGTCCATATAAATCACATAGAATGCTTCAAATTTAGACTATGATATAGAACATCAATTCAAAAAAATTACACATTTCTTACCAAAAACATTATCTGATGACGAGATGTTGATGCAACATAAAATTGTTGGGATTAAGGTGTCTCAACCTTAGAGTCCTAACATAATTAATTTAATGTATTATTGTATTTATTTGTATTATTTAATTGCTTATATTGTCATGTCATCAATTGGGACCCACCAGTTGGGCGGCATCCCCGTTAGAGGTGACTAGATGACACATCATCATCCCAAGTGGAGATAGGCATCCAACTTTGGAATCTTTGACTTATGATAGATTCTATTATGTGTCATAAGACATATTTATGCATGGAGAAAGTTGGCGCCCAAGTTGGGATATGACAGGCTATAAGCGAATCGGATATTTTGGTCAGTTATGATGGATTTTATGATAGATTTTATGGAAAATCTTATGGAAAATTTTATGATGGATTTTACGACAATTGTAAGGTATCTATCATAGGCCATTATTAGCATATTTTTGGTGCCCAAGATTGAGGAGAGTGCATGTTATGACAATTGTAAGAGGTGTAAGGGAATATTATACATGTTCCCAAATCATGTGTATGGTGTGGGAGTTGAGTCATTTCAATTTGGATGCCCATCCTCTTCTAGATGTTTTAGCTTGCAGCTTCTATAACAACAACCACTTTCAAGATGGATGAGGTGGTTGCTTCATTTTTATCTGAAGAGATGCAGAGAAATTCTTCTGAGATGGACAAGGAGGCCCTTATTGTTCATGGAATACCAAAAGAGAAAGGAAAGAAGAAATAAAAGAAGTCTAAGTCAAAGTCTTCGGGGAGATCTAAGTCTCCTAGTAAGAATTCCAAGGAAAAATGTTGGAACTACAAAAAAAGGGTCATTTTTTGAAAGACTGTAA
The DNA here is from genome assembly GCA_007258455.2 of Sequoia sempervirens. Classification (NCBI taxonomy): domain Eukaryota; kingdom Viridiplantae; phylum Streptophyta; class Pinopsida; order Cupressales; family Cupressaceae; genus Sequoia; species Sequoia sempervirens. The sequence goes on along the minus strand of VDFB02270651.1, from coordinate 287,056,508 downwards.
GGAGGAGAAGAAGAAAAAAAAAGACATTATCTAATTTTGAATCTGACAAATCTTCTCAAGATAAAGCAGAAGCATTAGTTGCAGCCTTGGAAACTCATGCATCAGAAGATGTGTCTTTGATAGACTCGGGTGCTTCTTTCCACGTGACTTCTCACAGAGGATGGTTCTCAAAGTATGAGGAGTATGATGGTGGTAAGGTGTATTTGGGTGACGAATCTCATCTAAAGATCGTTGGCCATGGAAAATTCAAAATCATATTTCCTGATGGATGAGTGAAGGGGGTTTATGGTGTCTTGCATATCTTGAGTTTGGCATGAAACCTACTTTCTATGAGTAAACTGAATGATTCAAGAGTGAAATTTTTTTTCTCTGGTGGAAGATGCAATATGACAGGAGGATCTATGGTGTTGGCTAAGGGTGTTTGAGTTAAATTGTGTACAAGCTAGATGCATGCACAGTTTAGTGCAATAGTTATTTTGACATACCGAAGAAAAGACCTTTGGATTCTTCATCCTCATCATCAAATCATGCAGAGAATAATTTTGTTGCACCTACATCTAATGGTCGTGTATTTTGGCTACCTAAGGGTACTCATTCCATGAAAATGAAACTTCTTGTAGAGAAGACAATGTTATGGCACCAACGACTTGGTCATGTCGATGAAAAGGGTCTTAGAACCCTAAAAAATAAGAGCCTTGTTGAAGGCCTTGATGATTGTAATCTTGAGTTTGAATTTTGTGAACATTTTGTTTATGGAAAACAACATTGTATTTCTTTTTACTCTAGTTCTCACAAGTCTTCTAGGGTTTTGGACTATGTTCATTCAAATGTGTTTGGTCCTATGAATGTTCCTTCATTATCAAAATCTATATATTTTGTTTCTTTCATAAATGATTACAGTAGAAGGACATTCGTTTATTTTCTCAGAAGTAAAGTTGAAGTCTTTAGTCAGTTTAAGTAGTTTAAGGCCTTGGTAGAAAATCAAACTAGCAGAAAGATTAAGTGTTTGAGGACTAATAATGGTGGTGAGTTTTATTTCGTAGAGTTTTACAAGTTTTATAAAGAGCACAGGATTGAGATAAATAAGACAACTCCATACACCCCATAGAAAAATGGAGTTGCAAAGAGGATGAACATGACGTTGATGGAGAGGGCTAGGAGTATGTTGAGTAGTGTTGGCCTTGAGCAAAGGTTTTGGGCTAAAGAGGTAGCCATTGCATGTTACCTAATCAACAAATCTCCTACATCAGTGCTTGTTGGAAAGACACCCATGGAGGCGTGGTCTAATAGAAAGCATTTGATGAGACATCTCAAAGTATTTAGTTGTGAGGCTTATGCTCATGTTCTAATTGAGAAGAGGTCATAGTTGGAGAACAAGGAAGTTCAATGTATCTTTATCGGCTGTGGTGTCAGTGTGAAGGGGTACAAGCTTTTGGATCTAGAGGCTTAAAAGGTTCTTTGTAGTAGAAGTGTAATTTTAAAAGAGATGAAACCTTCCACTATTTAGTTGCAGCCAGAGAAAGAGGAGAAACAGAAGAAGGATGTAATTCAGATTCCACCTACTCCTATGAAAGATAAACTACGTACTCTTTTTGGACCCGATGATGAGGAGAGCTCGAGCAACTCTGAAAGTTCTAAAGAAGAAGCAGAACCTCAACCTCAACAATTGAGGAGGTTAACATGAGTTAGGAAAAAATAGGAAAGGTTTGGTTATTCATTATTGGATTCCAATTGCATTTTCGCTTTGATTGCTAACACTAATGAGTCTAGAACTGTTAGAGAGGCTATGGGTATGAGTGATGCAGATTCCTGGATGAAAGCCATGGACGAGGAAATGGTTGCATTAAAGAACAAGACTTGGGATTTGGTACGTTTACCTGTTGGACACAAATCTATTGGTTGTAAATGGGTGTTCAATAAAAAGTGTGGTCCTAATGGCAGTGTTGAGAAGCATAAGACATGGTTGGTCACTAATGGGTTTTCTCAAGTGGAGGGAATTGATTATAGTGAGATATTATCTCTTGTTACAAAGATGGCATTTATTCGGCTCTAGTTATCACTTGCAGTAGCGTATGATTTAGAAGTGGAACAAATGGATGTGAAGACAGTATTCCTTCATGGTGACTTGGAGGAAGATATTGCATGTCACAGCCAGAGCACTTCATTAAAAAAAGTAAAGAAAATTTGTCTTGCAAACTAAAGAAGTCTTTATATGGTTTGAAACATTATCCTAGAATGTGGTACCAAAAGTTTGATACCTAAGTATTTTCATTGGGATTTTTGAGATCTAAATCTAACCATTGTGTGTATTATAAATCTAATAATGGTCATATTATCATTATTATTAAATATGCATAAATGATATGTTTTTTATTGGGAATGGTAAAAGTATGATTTTAGATTTAAATTTTCAATTTTCAGCACAGTTTAAGATGAAAGACCTAGGTGCAGCTCGGTACATTCTAGGGATGGAGATCATGAGAGAAAAAGCTAACAAAAAGCTTTGGTTAAGTCAAAGAAAGCATGTGAACTCAGTGTTGGATAGATTCAGCATGGAAAATTGTAGACAGTTAGTGGTTTTTATGATGCAAGGGATGAATCTTTCTATGAATGATTGTCCAAAATCTCCTACTAAGATGGAGGACATGACCAAAGTACCATATGTGAGTGTTGTTGGTAGTTTGATGTATGTTATGGTGTGTACGAGACTAGACATTGCCCAAGTAGTGGGAGTCCTTAATCGTTTTATGGCTAATCCTAGATAAATACATTGGGATGCAATTAAGAGAGTGTTTAGATATATATTGTTAGAATCCAAGATCACCGCGATGCAAAGGGATGTCCGGTCACATGAAAAAAGACATGAAGAACCAAAGAAGATGTTTTGTAAACCTCAAAGTAAAAATGCATTAAAGAGAATTGAATATTACAAAGAGATCAATCCTTATGAAGGAGATCAAGAAACCCTAAATGAAACCCTAGTGTGCATACTTAATAATTAATCAATTATTAATGTGCCTAATTTTAGCTTAAGTAACTAAAGGAATAAGTGACTTAATTAATTAACCAATATGATATAATTAATTAAGCATAATAACTTATTACTCTAACACCCCCTTAAGATGAACTTAGGAAGAAGCTAAAACACTAGAATAAGATGCATGAAAGCAAAGATGGGTCCCAACAACTAGGCCGATCAGTACCCATTTACAAATGCAAGAAATAGGTAGAGAAGGAAAAAACCCGTGGGACAAAACCCCCCTACAATGAGATGACATGCTGCAAAGAAGCACTGGAAGAACTCTATAGAGTAACACTGGAACCAAAATCTGGCAAGCAAGGAAAGATTCTTTTGTCTACTACTGAAACTAGATGAGAGTCACTGATTGACTCAAGGAATCATGAAAAAAGCAACAGCAAACCCAATGCCTCGGAACACTCGAAAACTCCAAACGGGAACAACCCTGGAATCTATGAAGCAGCAAGAAATTATTGAATGATGTGTTACTAAAAATGAAGTGCAAAGATGCAAGGTGCACTCTCCCAACTGCTAAAACATCTAAGTAATCTCCAAACAACCCATCAGGCCAAATCTGGACTAAGCGATCAACCTGGGACATATACAGAAAAAGTGCATGGACAGCAACATAGAGCTCCTTAATACCTTTCCAACGCCACAAAGATAGCAAAAATCAGAGATCGTGGCAAAAAGTTATGAGCTCGAAAGTCCAAAATAAAAATCTGACTTCAAATAGAAATAAATGTAGATAAATAGTAAAATACTAAAAATAAATAGTAATAACTGGAAAGTGCTCGAAACCAGCTTTCCTGGGATATCTCATTTGCCCGATTTCACCGTATGCCCAAGTTATGACCAAAAGAAAAAAAATTGCTTATTTAGGAAAAATAGGGCTAGGAGGGGCAAAGAGGGCTGGCCATACGCTAACGTCATCGTGACGTCATCAGTTCACGAGCCTAAATTTCACGGCCATCTGGCCGTTGCCGCAAAAATTCGGGCCCCCTGCAAAAAAAATTGAAAGAGCCCCTGGTCGTTGATATGACCAGCCGTTGAGTTGGCCAAGGGTCGGGCGCAGAGCTCCCGGCCCCCATAGGACCTTGGTCAAGTATGATTCGCTGGTGTGTGGAGGTGGCGGGCTGCTAATGGTGCGCCGCTGGCCGATGCGTTCGATGGTCGGCCGATGGCAACGCCCCATTTAACCGGAAGCGCAGGATTTTTCCACAAAATCAACTTTTTTAAACTCAGGCTCAACACGTGGTTGGGGAGGTCGCATCAAAAATCCTCAAAACCAACGCCCAAAATCGACGATTTGACAGCGCTTTAGGGTTTTGGGGCCGCGAACGCGATGGCAATTCATTTGAGCCCAAAATGTCCCAAAAAATTCGCTACCCCAGATCTTGCAAAAATTCCTGTGGAAACCCTTGCATTAGAAACTCACTGAAAGGCCATATCTTTAGATCACGAATAGGTAGCTGCAGGTCTGGAGCTCTAATACCATGTTAGAAACCAAGATCACCTGTATGCAAAGGGATACCTATCACATGCAAAAGACATGCAGAACCAAAGAAGATGTTATGTAAACCTCAAAGTAAAAATGCATTAAAGAGAATCGAATATTACAAAGAGATCAATCCTTATGAAGGAGATCAAGAAACCCTAAATGAAACCCTAGTGTGCACACTTAATAATTAATCAATTATTAATGTGCCTAAGTTTAGCTTAAGCAACTAAAGGAATAAGTGACTTAATTAATTAACCAAGTATGATATAATTAATTAAGCATAATAACTTATTACTCTAACGCTACAAGGTACTTTCGAGTATGCCTTGTGTTTTCATGGTCACCCTATTAGACCTTAGTATTCTATGAGCATTCGTGGATATGTGGATTCAAATTGGGCAGGTGACATTGACAAGAGAAGATCCACTAATGGTTACATGTTTATGATGTTTGGTGGTGCTATTAGTTGGATGAGGAAGCGGAAGATTGTAGTCGCTTTATCCATGACAGAAGCAGAGTACATGGAAGCCACTCATGCTTGCAAGGAATCCATTTGGCTTAAGAGATTATGTTTTGATATTGGTTTAGATGTAGGATAGATTACTATTTGTTGTGACAGTCAGAGTGCCATTTTCTTAGTAAAGAATCCTACCTTCCATGCCAGAACAAAGCATATCGATGTTTAGTATCACTTTGTTCGTGATATGGTAGAAGATGGCAAGGTGAATTTGGAGAACGTTGACACTTTGGTGAATGTTGCAGATGCACTAACAAAACCAGTGAGCACAGAGAAGTTTAGATGGTCTTCCGATTTCATGGGCCTTGGGGCCCTCAGTAGATGATTTAACATGACTCTTAGCAAGACTTTGACAAGTGGGAGAATTTTGGGATTAAGGTTTCTCAACCTTGGATTCCTAACATGATTATTTTAATGTATTATTATCTTTATTTGTATTATTTAATTGCCTATATTGTCATGTCATCAATTAGGGCCCACTGGCTAGGTGGCATCCTCGTTGGAGGTGACTAGGTGACACATCATCATCCCAAGTGGAGATAGACGTCCCACTTTGGAATCTTTGACTTATGACAAATTCTATGATGTGTCATAAGGCATCTTTATGCATGGAAAAATTTGGCGCCCAAGTTGGGTTATGACAAGCTATAAAAGAATTAGATATTTTGGTTAGTTATGATGGATTCTATGACAGATTCTATGGCAGATCTTATGACAAAATTTATGGGAGATTTTATGATGGATTTTATGACAGTTGTAAGGCATCTATCATAGGCCATTATTAGCATATTTTGGGTGCCCAAGTTTGAGGAGGGAAAATTGCATGTTATGAAAAATTGTAAGAGGTGTAAGGGAATATTGTACATGTGTCCAAATCTTGTGTGTGGTGTGGGAGATTGTGCCATGTGGATTTAGACGCCCATCCTCTTCTAGATGCTTATCTTGTCTTGCATTTCTCTATATATTGTATGCTTTGTATTGTAGAATGCATAGTTTGTTTGCAGGTAACGAAGTGCTACCAAATTCACTCTAGAATAGGTGTTTGTTTTGAAACAATTGTTGAAGAAGCTTTGTACTTGAAGCTACATTGTAATCCTCATTTGAAGTAATAAAAAAGTACTATGTTTTTGGAGGCTAGGTTTTTTTATCTGAAAGGTTCTTCCCCACATATTTTTAGTGTTATTAGTTTGTGTGTACTTGTTCTATCTTATCTTTTCTAAATGTGGTTCTCTTTTTGTAACTGTATAAGGTGTTAGTAGAAATTTTTGTAACTCTCGCCTACTTAGATTAGTGTAGGAAGTTGTTTCTACTCACCCGGCTTCCTTTCAAAAATCAATTCATCAAGGTCCAAAATTTAATACTCTTGATGTACTTGGTGTGTCAAAATTGTAACAAACTTAAAATCTAATGGGTTAAATTTTCTCATGGTATCAATCATGAGTTGCTCAAAGGTGACTTAATACATGAAAGTAATCATATAACCCACAAGATTGATCTAAATGATTGTACACTTATGTAACCATTTTACTATTACACCATTAAAATCCTCTTAGCTTCAAAATTGTTGTGTGGATCATTGTTAGCAAAAAAATAGTTCATACCATACCATTCATCTATAAGCTTGTAGTGTAGGAAATTGTATCCCCTTTACAATTTCACACTTTGTTTGGGTCCCTTAATTAATTGGACTTAATTTAGCTTCTAATTACCTAAATTATGCATTCCAAAGCCTTATTTATCCTCTTTTTTGAGAGGGAAACCAACATCTAATTAATGCAATTAATAATTAAATCACATTGGAGAATGAGTGTTTTGGACTTATGGGCCAGGACCCATTCGCCCAAGGGTGAATGGGTCCTCCTTAAGTGTCATGACCCATTTTTAAATATATTTTTGGCAGTATTTAATGATTCAAATTTTATATGCAATTGTCAACTTTTGGAATCTAATTTTCACCTATAAATACATAGTCTTTTTATCCATTCAAATCTAAGACACATTATCAAGAAGCAAGACGTAAACTTTATGAGAGAAAATATTATTGTCAAGAGCATTCAAGTGCAGAATTATCATTCATTTGTTGCAACAAATCAAGATCGTAATCATCATGTCAAAGTTCATGAGCATTCATGCCATCTTGTGAAGGCTACTATGCATTGTTGATCCTCAAGCATCCAAGTAGTTTCAAGTGTCCAATCAATCAAGCAAAGAAAGATCAATCCTTGGAGTGATTTGTGTGAATTCAATCCTCTAAGGATAGCCATTAAAGGTTTGGTGAGTTGTAAGCAAGTATTGTTTCACTCATCATTCCATTTCATTGTCATTATTTCTCTATTAAGTAATTACCAAAATTGGGGTTTGACCAAGGAAAACCCCCAAACAAACAAAGTAAATTCTTCCTCTTTGAGTATGTACAAATTACAGGTTCAAGAATGATTGAAGATCTTGAAGAGCAATTTTACATTGTTGCATTTGTTGCATTCATTGTTCTCAAATCACAGAAACTCAAATGCATAATTTATTTATAGCTTTCTGATAGTGAAACTTGTACAAAATATCTCATATCTTACTTCAAAGGACTACAAAAAGGTATTTTTGGAAGCCCTAACCAAGACCCATTCACCCCTGTGCAAACTTATCCTTCTACATTGCTCAGATTCAACATTTTATGTCAGGTACATGTGTCTAGACCCTTCTCAGATCTGCCTACAAATTGTCAATTTAATTTTTATATCTTCAAAATCTTGCATTTTATCATCTAGGTCTTATTGTGCATTTAGTTTGTACATTGCAAATCATTTGATTAGGTTTCAAATCTTCCCTATTGTCTTAAAGGACTGAGATAGAGGTCTAGTTGACTCACCATTGAGGTTAAAAGTCAATCATTACACCTTGCAATCTCTTTACTAATGAAATGCCCCTAGGGAAAGACACCTATTGTGGATCTTTAAAGTCATATTTAGGAACCCCCTCTCCCACCATTTCAAGTCTTAAGCCAATGCATCTTACAAGAACGTCTTACCTAACTTACCTTTCCCTAATGATTATACTACACCATCTCAATTATTTTTAATTTGTTTATTTCATCTGAAATAGTTTTTTCTTTTTACTCAATTCCTTCATACTTAAGATTAATGATAAATTTTGCAGCAATTAAACACACTTCTTCCCAAAAAAAAATTAGTTTTACAATGGTCATATCTTGCCACAACAACCACAATGGACCCTGTACCACCAATACCAAGAACATAAAACTATTAGATCCTAAGAATCAGTAGTTTATGGGATACAAATAAGCATTAAACTAAAATCTAAATATAACATAGCTTGCCACAATAATCATTGACTAAGCTTAAACCAAAAAAATAAAATGTTCTACAACAATTGTTTTTTATCAAATAAAAGGCAAATTACAAATAGATTGCAGTAAAAAAAATGCAAGATATGACTCGCAACTAAGAAAAAGCATCTACAAAAATAACAACAATTGTAATATGAAACAAAAGAGACTGCAGAAAATTACAAAATGTTGTCCAAGATGGCCAACAATGATCACAAGCACTGGATTGTAGTAGAAGAGCAGAAATCAATCTTGAAAGTAGGACCTTAGGCCATATGCTATGACAACCTTCTTTTCGCTGAGAAGTTTCTTAAATTGGATTTTGATTTGTTGAATTTGGAGATCAACCTTTAAATTATTTTCAGCCTTAGCATGTAATTGAGAAAAAAGTGAAGTCAGACAATATACAATATCAAAGTAAAGCCTTAGGAATACAGCTTCCTAGTGGCCATGTGAGTTATTAAAAACGGTCTTACACCTGTTTCTCCATATATGAAACAAAATAGCATGCCTTACTCCATCAGCAATTATATTAGCATGTAACCCCACCCCAAGAAGGGCTTCTTTCCAATTTAATTTATGTTCAAATATAGCTTGCAAATCATTAAAGACAACATTCCACTACTTTTTAACAAACTAGCATCCTCAAAAAATATGCTTTATAGTTTATTTCCTTTGACAAAAGAGACAATTAACTAGTTGGACCATCATACATTTCAGCGTGTCCGCAATGGGTAGTTTGCAATTTAAAACTTTCAAGCAATTAATTGAGCATTTGCATTAACTTTTGATTTCCATATCTGGGCAAATAAATGACCAAAAAACATTATTGAACCTGTAATTCCATTTGGAGTTCAATCAAGACCTTAAGGGAAAATTTGGAAGCAGCTACAAGTAGACTTTTTTAAAGGAAAAAGAAGAAAAAGATATGATGACATCCATAATCAATCCTTGTAGAAGTTACAATGAATAGGAGTACATAATTCATAGATAGCTCTAGTGGAACCAAGGATTGCACAAAAATTGGAAACACTTTGTATTTATTGGTAAGATTAAATTTAGCTTTAATAGAATGTCATGACAACCAACTCAGTGTGAAAATCCCAAAGATCTCCAACATTGCAGACTATTTTTTTGAATAGTGAGTAAGATTGTTTTGGAAAGTTTAAAGCAAGGGGTTAATCCTGGTAAAGGATGTCCTTATTCCACCAAATAGGTGAAGCAGTGAAGTTGAAACCATGTTGAAGTGAGTTATCCCTCCATTTTAAAAGATAGTAATTATGTTGCAAAGCCTTCGATATAGACTAGAGAGGAGGAGAAGCCTTTATTGAAAAATAAAGCATGCAAAATTTTGTCAAGTCAACCAACATACTGTCACTTGCCCTTGGCAAAGGAAAGGTTAATGTGATTCTGTATAAGAATTTCCACGGTTCATCCCCATGGATAGCTCTAATAATCCATTTGGTATCCAAGCAAAATCCTTGAGTTCTTGGATCTATAAGTCTCAGAGTGCCTTTACATTTAGGTTGAATAGAATGGGTCCATGATGTGGAAATAAACCCTCAATTATCGTCTCATTTAGCCCAAAGGAATTGATGGATGATTTTAATTAAATCTCCATAGCCCTTTTTAGAGGGCATCCAACATGAAGAATAATAAACATGTGTAGAAAGAAATATTGTATTGACCACCTGTATTTTACCATCCAAGGAGAGAAATTTATTCCCCCAAGTGAAAAGTTTATTCTTGACTCTATTAAGGTACCTCCACATATCTCAAAGAGAAACCCTGATGCCAAATGGTATACCTAGGTATCTCATAATTTCCCCGTGTTTAATTTGTTTCCATTCTCAAGGAGTCCAATGGGGGATAGGACCAGCTTGAACCATCAAAAATTCTATTTTATCATGTGCAAGTTTAGATCCTAAAACAACACAATACAGATCCAATATGTCCATCGTGTTAGATATATTATTTTCAAAATTTTATAAAAATATGAAGTTGTCATCAACATAATAAGAGTTAATTACAATGGTGTTATCAAGAATAGAGATCCCTGAGATTAGCTTCATATCATTGGCACTTTGAAGTAAATATCCCAAAGCATCAGTCGTAAGGACATCGAGGTAAGGGGCTAAGGGACAACCTTGCCAAATAGATCCTTGTAAAGGAAATGGATTTGCCATCACATTATTGATAATAATCCAAGCATTAGCATCTCGAAACAACATTTGAACATGAGCACGAAGTTTAGGGCCAAAACCCAACCATTCAAGAATTTTAAGAACAAAACTCCAGCGAATTCTATCATAAACTTTATCAAAATCGACTTTAATCAAGATAGCATTTTGAAAAGTTTGTTAAGCCCATTCACAGGTTTCCCATGCTAACATAAGATTATCAAGAATAAATCTTCCAGAAATAAAACTTGTTTGTTCATCTCTAACAATTCCTTGCACCACCAATTTGATCCTAATGGCCAAGGCTTTTGCTATTATTTTATATGAAGTGTTGAGCAAAGTGATAGGACCCCAACCAAAAATGCAGTCTTCCTTTTTTCCTTTAGGAAGAAGTTGGACTATATCGTCATTAATAATAGGGCCCAATGATCCATTTTTAATAGCCTCCAGGTATAAACAATAAAAATCGTCCTTAATGTGTTGCCATATAGCTTGGTAAATTTCCATAGGAAGCCCATCGTTGCTTGAACTTTTGGAAGGGACCATAGAGAAAAGAGCCCTTTCCAGTTCTTCCAATGACAAAATTCTATCTAAAACTTGACTATAATCGGAGTCTATTTTGTTAGGAACATATTTTTTAACCATATCCTCAAGGGCTTGTTGGATATTCAACCATTGCTTATCTTTGAAAAGATTTTCATAAAATTGTTTAAAGACATTGCATATATCAGAAGGATTAGTCTGAATAGCATCAAATTCATCCCTTATCATGTCAATTATTTCCTTTTTATGCTTGTAGTTGAGATAATTAAAAAAATATTTAGTGTGTTTATTTCCTTATGTTATCCAATGAAGTTTGGATCTAATTTTGGCCCCTTAACCTTTGTAATTATCAATTTTATGCAATTGAGCTTCAGTAGCAACAATAGAAGTTTGAATTCTAATATTGCTAAGATTATCATTAAGGAGTTTTTTGGCCTGAATAAGTTTGCTTTGGAGGGATTTTTCCTTACATTTGCATTGCCAAACCATTTTTTACCAAATGAATGTAAGAAATTAGTGCATTGAGTAATGGCAACACACCACCAATCAGTCCAAGACCCCCCTTCATCTGGTTTAGGAAAGGAGTTCCAAATCCCCACAAGAGTAGCTAAACAAGCAAGATTCTTTAAATGAGAAACATTTAGTTTTAAGGGAAGAGAGTGATCAATATTTGGGGTTTGAGACAAACTTAAGTTACAAATTATAGGATAATGATCAAAAAAAGTGGCAGAAAAGTCCACTTGAACATACAATCCCACTAAATCTTGGACCAAAGGTAAGACAGAGGAAATATAAAATCTGTCCAACCTAGTCAACTTATTGTCCTCTCCCATTCTACAATTAGACCAGGTAAACTAATTTGTTGATTGATTGGAAAAAATTTTCATGAATAGGATCTACCACTCCCAAGGAGTTTTGGCAAAATAGACAACTATCAAATTCTTCAGAGCTTATATTAAACTGCTTGGGCGAACTGTGGTCATGAGAATGTTCGACCATATTAAAATCTCCCCCTAAAACCCAATCAGCATTAGAGATTATTAGACATTCAATTCCATAACTCAATACACTCTTTAGCAAGATTGGGGGCATAAATTGAACAAAAACCAATGAGTTGACCATTAATAGAGGTGTGAGCTGAAACACAGCTATGAGAAAGGTTATCACCTTTACTAATGCTATATTTAGCAATCCATGGAGAAAATCCAATAATAGCCCCGCCTCTACCATGATAATGGGATGTATGCAAAAAACTAGCATCTCTCCAAACATTGCATAACGAAGCCTCAAGCTTGATGCTACTAATTTTAACTTCTTAGAGGAAAAGCACATTTGGCTTCCATTTCACAACCATATCCTTCACTTCATACTTGCAAAGAGGGAGAGAAATCCCTTGAACATTCCAAGAGAGGATTTTATAATTCATGATGGTAGTGAGAAGAGTCAACTTCTTGGGACATAACACTAAAACTATTGTCAAGATTCAATTCTAGATCCTTGGCCTCACGGTCTTTAGAGGTGGAAGAAGGGGATTTGGAACGATGACGAGAGAAAGATGGAGTAGAATCGTGAGAACGTGGTTGAGGAGAAGAGTGGCAAGGAGGAGGAGAGGAACCTTGAACATTAAGAGAGGAAGGGTAAGGTAACAAAGGGGGAGAGAGGGAAGGCTCTTTCCTCTTTCGTACCAACCTCCATCCATCTGACATGATCGCATCCTTAAAAGAGGGGGTTGACTTTTCATGAGCTTTAGGAATAGGTGTATATTTGGTGGCAGTTGGTGGGAAAGAAGAGGATTGATCAGAAGAAGGGGTATGAGCACGATTGGGAGATGACAAGTGACTGTTGGATGGGGCAGAATTGGAGATAGGTTGAGTTGACTTATTTCTCCTAAGAAGACATCCGTGAATCAAGTGACCTTTTTGACAGTAAAAACAGGCATTTGGCTTGTTCAGGTAGACTAATGGTTGATCCAATTCAAAACATGGGTTGATAAGTTTGATGTTCTCTAGCAATGGTTTATTTAGGTCTACCTCCACACAAGCCTTAGGATGAGCTTTTAGGCTAGAAAACTTGTCTGAATTATGTTTGCACCAGATTACTCTTCCCAACTAAGCCACAATATCCTTTAGAAATGGTCTAAAAGCCAGATTGAGGAATGGAAGCTCAACCCACATGGAATAATGCGAGCGGGACGGTCCTTAAGGATGAAAGTTGAAGGTCCAAGCTTGTAAGTAACAAATTTTCCCACAAATGACTCGTGTCGTATTGTAGAACAGCATGGGTGTGGTCTGTTGACTTAAACATGCATGACACATACCCTTTTCCAAGGCCTCTTAGTGTTTCAATGTCCCATCCCCGATTTTCCCAGTTTAGTCGAGCCCATTTATAAAATGTAGCTTCATATGGAACTCCTCGAAGGAAAAATAAAATAAAAATTCTATTTTGACATTTTGAAATAACCTCAACAATGTCATCAAGAAGTTGAATTTTGAGGGTTTTACCTGGTTGGTCGTCTGGCATTGGTTCTTCTGGTTCTTTCTCAACAGTTGTATTTGCAGAGGCGCCAAGATTAGGCAGACCATCATCCTTAGGTTTTGACTTGGGTTTGAAATCTCCCCGCTCAATCTAGTTGTCATTTTAAGCCTCATTAAGGCTTCGCAACAAAGGTAAATGTCCAGAAACCACTGCAAAAACGTTGCTAGGGTTTTTAGCCTTGGTCGCCTTGTTTGCCTTTGCTCCTTTTTACAACAATTGTTAGGCAAACATGTTCAAATTACATCTTCTTGTTGCTCCCTAGTGCGGCTAGGGTTGTAGGCGTGCCTTAGTCTATTGGGCAAAGCGTTTCTAGCGCTTATGCTCTACTTTTGTTTGGTTCTTTACCATGTATTGATGCCTCCTTAGAATGTGACAATGGCAATGATAGAATCTTGAAGCCTTCTACTTTAGTTTGCATGGATGTTGGGGTCTTGTTGGATGGGTCGACAGCTACGATGTCTCCCAACCATTGTAGTTGGTGGGAAGGTTGTGTTTTGTTGCAGTTGTTCATTTGCTATCTATGGCTACTACTCCCCCCTCTTTGGCCTAAAACTTTGTCATGTGCTCCAACTCTTGTTGTGCAATGTTTCTCATTATACTCACCATGCCCTAATTTGCAAATTTAATCGCCTTTTGCCCTCTTTGCCTAACCTACACAAGTGGGTGTTAAAATCTTGGAGGCCCTTCACAAATGAAAATTTTGAGTTTTACCCTTGGGCCAAAGGGTTTTTTATTTCTAGCTTTGAGCCCCACACTAACATATGTATAGTAGATTGTGGATATGGAGTGAGCATTCTCTTTCACTCAAGCTATAGTTTCCTTCTTTTAAACCCCTTATCTAGTCCCTTCATATCGTGCCAATTTGGGTTAGATTATCCCATCTCCCACTCTATTTCTAGGAATATTTTTGTTATGAAGCTATTGGCAATTATACTCAGACGGTTTTTGAAAGTTGACTCATTTGCTTCGAACATTAGTAACACGACCTATGCCTATTTTTTTGGTGGATGAATGCCTCTAAAGCACTTCTTGGGAAGGTTGTTTTGATAGTGGGGGATATACCTTGGACTAAGGTTATTGACTTTGAAAGTCTTCCCTTTCATTGCAGGCATTGCTTCACTTCTATTTGTACCTTGCTTATGTTGCCCCTTAGTCACCAAAATGCTAGTTCTAATTCGCGGTGGCTTGACACCCTCTTTGAACACTTGTTGGTTGATGTTTCTATTAATTTAGATTCTTTGGATGTTCCTTATTCTCAAGTGCTGGGGCCCAATGAATTTGCTTTGGAGTCAACTATGCTCAATGATCTTGCTCTAACGGTTGTTCCTAGCCCTACTACTCCTTGGCTCCTATTGATGAGCCACACCCATCTTCTGCTTCAATTACTCTAACCTACTTCAAATACGATTTAGCTCTGGTCATCTCCTACAGTGATTGTTTGACATTTAGGTACTCTGGTTTGACATGTTTTTTATGCACTCTTGGTTGGACCCTATTTGGGGGATTCTCCACCTCCTAGGTCTAAGGATTTGGAAGATAATTTTTCCTAGACAATTATACAAAGGAAGAAAATGTCTTCCCAAATTTGTCTCTCAATCTCATAAAGAGTGAAGGGTGAGATTGAATAGGGTTGGATCTAGAATTGCTTAGGCTAAACCCCTAGGTTCTTTGTTTGTAGTTGTTTATCTTTTGTAGCTTGGTTGTAGCTATGGCTTACTTCCTTAAGGGAAGTGGTTGTTTTTGTCTTTCCCTGTGAGCTTGCATTGTAATTGGGTTGGGACCCTTGTTTCCCATTTTAATCTAATTAAAAACAATTGTCAATCTAAAACAATGGACAAAAGCAAGAAAGGAATTTTAAACCAAGCACATAGCAAGAGCAAGTTTGGAGTGGATGAAGATGGAGAGGATGAGTTAGACTTGAATGAGTGGTATGTCCTCTATGAAGATGATGAAGATGGGATCATTATGGCAATTTGGTTGGAGGTGCAGAGGTCCATGTTGCAAGCACGGTTGTCTTCTAGGAAGATTATTGTCTAGTTTAGAGGCTAACAACCTTGGTCGTGCTCTCACAAGGGGCTTTCTACTTCACTCCCCTAAAAAATCTTCATATTTGGGTGTGACAACTAAGCAACAAGACCACCTTTGTTCTACATCGGTTGCTAGTGTGTCGAAGGATCTCAAGCAATGTCTCTCTACTCGAAAGTCTAGGCCTTCCAAGGCCATGAAGGTTGGATCTAGCATATGTTTGCAAAATGCAAAATTTGCAAGGTAGTTGTGGGAGGTGTCACTCACGTTGAAGTTGGGCTTGCTACCAATGGATTAGTCTTGGTAGTTGATCAATGCCCTGCAGTGGAAAGGCCTTTTGCAAATGTTGCCCCTACTACGAGTGAGCTTGAAGCACAAATTGCAATGGAGGATTTCCATAATACCTCTTTGGTTGAGAAGTTTCCTCTAACGGTCCCTTCTAAAGACTTGTCTAGCACTGATGTTGCTCTTGCCCAAGCTTTGGAGGAGGGGCAAATTCGCCAAATTGGCATCCCTGTCTCTCTCATACGAAGATTTGTTGCTTGGCTCAAGAGCTTGCTTGTTGGGAGATTATGTGGTAATTGTCCCAACATTGATGTAGTCAAAAGATATGTTTCGTAAATGGAAACTAAAGGGAGGGTAGAAGTGTTCTGCTGAAATTTTTTTCTTGTTTTCATTTATGAACCCAAGTGATTGTTCAAGGATCCTTTTGGAACCTCCTTGGTTTCATGGGCAATAATGATCTTTGCTAAAAAATGAGTCTATGGGCATGATTGATGGGGCTGCCTTTGGAATGCTAAGTTGAAGAGGTATTTATGAGCATTGTCAATGCTTTTGAACAGTAAATCGCAGCAGATGCAATCACAAAATTCAAGAAAAAATTGTTGTTTGCAAGATTTTGTGTTCTTGTGGAAGATGGCAGGGTGCTCCCTTCACAGATTATCTTATCATCCAAGTTGGATAATTGGGTGCAGCAACATTGATTTCAAAAAATATTTTCGCTAATATGCCATTGTTGCTTCAATGTGGGGGTGTCAAATTGAAGCAATTTGCCTGAGCAACAAGAACTACTATTCCAGTTGGCAGAAAAAGAAGCACCAACTGTCAATAATACTTGCAAGACCACCTATAAGAATGCACAAAAGGAAGTAGAGGGAGAGTTTGTGAAGAAAGTAGAGCTGTGATGGAGACCCCTTCGACAAAAGGACAAAAAGGGGCATCAAGTTCAAGAGTTGGGACTACATGTGGCCCTATGGATCTTCTTGGTTCTTCCAAAAAAGGGAGATTTGAACAAAAGTATTTTAGCATTGAAGATAAAATGTTTACAATTACTAAAGATCTTTAGAAAAAATTGCCTACAAACCACCCTAACTTTGGGCTTGTCGTTTATCTGGACTTGTTCTGCCCCTTTGTTAGCTGATTTTTGTTGTTGTGTAGCTGTTGTGCTGCTGGTTTCTCATGGTTGCCCTTCATTGTAAAGTTGAACTTTATTGCTTTGTCTTCCTTCTTGCACAAGGAACTGGGAACTTTCAAAATCCTGTTTTACCTTGATCAAAAACAATTGTCAGTCTTGCCACAATAACCACAATTGATTCTCTACCAACAATACCAAGATTATTACTACTGGACCCAAAGAATCAGTAGTTAATGAGATGCAAATACACTTTGATATCACATCACAATAAACTAATATCCCAAAAAGTCCATGAAAAAGCATTAGCCGTCAAGTGGGGTTTCTGGCCCTGTGGCAAAGTTGCTTGGCATATTGGCTTTGGTCCACCAGTGAAGCTGCTTTTGTCTTGCAAAATTCCACAAAGGATGAATTCCTGCAGCGTGCATGGCCAAATGCAGCTAAGGATAAAACCCAATAAATTCTAGCTGAGCATAGGAAGATCAATAATCCCTGTGCACCCTTTAATTAAGAACAGCAGATTAGAAAAATGTTCTCCCAAAAAAAGATAGATCAATCATCCATTATGCACCCAAAGCACACATTTTTCGTTTGATTAACATAGAACAGCAGATCAATAACATTTTCTCCAGAAAAAGGTCATCCCCACATCCTACTATTAGACTCTGTTTAATAGAAACAGAAAAAGATAATTAAAAACATGATGTCCATGCAAAGAATTTACGCAGTGCATCAAAAGCAGATCCCCAGATCCCTGTTAAAACCTTATTTGGTGCTTCCAAAGCAAATCCCCAGTTCAACAGATAAGTCAAGGAAAGATAATACATACCCATCAACATCATAAGGAGAACTCCGATAGGAATAAAGTACGCATATTTCAGAAAAGACTAAGCATTCTGCTTGAGTCATATTTTATGTGTCCAAATATGTTACAAAGGATGAAACAATTCCGTTCACACTGAAGTAAAACTGCTGCATGACAATAGTCCAGGTTCAATCCCATTTTACCTTAATCAAAAACAATTGTCAGTCTTGCCACAATAACCACAATTGATTCTTACCAACAATACCAAGATTATAAAACTATAGGACCCAAAGAATCAGTAGTTAATAAGATGCAAATACACATTTGTATCACATCACAATAAACTAATATCCCAAAAAGTCCATGAAAAAGTATTAGCCGTCAAGTGGGATTTCTGGCCCTCTGGCGAAGTTGCTTAGCACATTGGCTTTGGTCCACAAGTAAAGCTGCTTTTGTCTTGCAAAATTCCACAAAGGATGAATTCCTGCAGAGTGCATGGCCATATACAGCTAAGGATAAGACCTAATAAATTCTAGCTGGGCATAGGAAGATCAATCATCCCTGTGCGCCCTTTAATTAAGAACAGCAGATTAAAAACATGTTCTCCCAAAAAACGATAGATCAATCATCCATTCTGCACCCAAAGCACGCATTTTTCGTTTGATTAACATAGAACAGTAGATCAATAACATTTTCTCCAGAAAAGGTCATCCCCACATCCTAGTATTAGGCTCTGTTTAATAGAAACAGAAAAAGATAATTAAAAACATGATGTCCATGCAAAGAACTTAAGCAATGCATCCAAAGCAGATCCCCAGATCCCTGTTAAAACCTTATTTGGTGCTTCCGAAGCAAATCCCCAATTCAAAAGATAAGTCCAGGAAAGATGATACATACCCATCAACATCATAAGGAGAACTTGGATAGGAAAAAAGTACACATATTTCAGAAAAGACTAAGCATTCTGCTCGAGTCATATTTTATGTGTCCAAATATGTACGAAGGATGAAACAATTCTGCTCACACTGAAGTAAAACTACTGCATGACAATAGTCCAGGTTCAAACCCTGCTTGGACATGCTCCCTCTTGATCATAAAGCAAGGTGATTAGCCAGGCCCCACCTCAACAAGGCTGTAGAAAGTTGAAGAAACCCTTTCAGCCAGCAACTTTTGGCCAAAATGCCATGCTTGGATGATGCACTTTGCAAAGGTATCAACAGGAAATGTCTAATGCCTACAACTATTGGAATACCAGTATGGCATCATTATCTGTGAGCTAGACATTATACTCATTGCAGACACCAAAGAGATCCTTGTACAATTTGCAACGCATGAAAGAAACCGCTTCAGAAAATACAATTACAACTTGAGCACCAGAAAATGAAAAGGCTTGGTGAAGACTTACAGGCAACAACCATGTGAATAAATTCATTCTACCTGGTTTGGGAATCAAAATCGATAGAAATAATAGAAAGTACAAATATTGATTGAGAAAACAGGTTTCCCTAAATTTGATAAAAGAATACTTTTTATTGTCTGATTGGATGTACACAGATGTAAGGGCATAAGTATTGCATCTTGCCCTCAGTTTCAGAAAGAAATCATTTACAAGTAACAAGGATGTAGTATACAGAACAGCCAACCGGACATTTCAGAGTTGGCCTTCACATTCACCTCATATTTCCGGAAAAAATGCTGAACAATTTGAATTGTTTCATTCTGCAGAGTGATAAACCTTCATTTCCTACATCAGAGAAATCTTGGTTAAGTCTCGACACACGAGTCCATTTCATGTCCAGTGCAGTAACTTTATATTTCCTGCACAAATGGAATTTGTGAATTGTAATGAGGGAAATTGCCTGAGCCTTCTGCTTGGAAGCCTTGGAGACTTGGTTTGTATAAATATTTACATAGTGTAAAAGAATATGTTGACAAATCAGAAAACCAGTGCCCATGACAATTGCAAAAATCAGGCTATGCATGCAGCTGCATGGATCTCCATACACCATTTAAGACTTTCCACGCCCATTGCTATTTGTCATCTTGATTATTGCAGCCTTTGGCAATTAAGCTGTAAGCTTTATCGGGAGACCACCTTCAACCAAATGCATCACAGGTCGTCTTTCTGTTGGCTGCTGAAAAATGCAGCAGAATATAACAAGCCACAAAAGACATTTCATTTTTTTCAGACAAACTTGCCCACAGTTCGGTCAGATCGCATTGATGCCCGATTATCATTCCCTCGTTGATCCTCCGGTGTAACCCTATCTGCTCTTGCCAAAGACTGTTGCCATGCATCCCTTGATTTTTCAGAAGCAGATCCAAAATCCTCCAAACAATGTTCCAAATTAGCCCTTGAATTTCTGTAAGCCCCATTTTTGGCAACTGAATTTGATCTGTCATCATTCATCCACACACCTGCACCATCTCCATGTGCATCTGGTTGTCTCTGATTTGGGCCTCCCAACCTTGGTGCTCTCATATTAGGAGGAATCCTAGCCTGAGATGAAGCAATAGAAGATTGCTTTAGAACCAAAAAATCTCTAGGTAGAGATTCCATGTCCATAAAACAGCCCCTAGACTTTGAATCTTCAATTAAAGCTGACCAGTCACTTGATTGCTTCAGTGCAGCTGCATTACCCATAACCTGAACATTTTTTAAAAACATTTTTTAAACCAGTGAAAATATAGCCAGTGAAGCGACTGATTTTTGGCATAATCAAGCATAGATTTAAAAAATTCTAAGTTAGCTGCAAGAAGAAATACAAGTAATCATACCCAAAGTGCTCTGCGAGCTCGTGTTAGTGCCACATTCATGCGTCGAACATCAGCTACAAAGCCAACCCCATGATTTGAAGCTCGCACACAAGACATTATAATTACATCACGCTCTTGACCTTGAAAGGCATCCACCGTATTGATATACAGACCTTTCCCTTCATCAGATTTGAGCACACTGTCAAACTCTCGTTGCAAACATTTCAACTGAAGCTTGTATGGGGTGATAATTCCAACAGAAACCTTTATACATGCAACCTTGGCAACTCTTTGAAGGTGCTCATACAATTGCAAAGCAAATTGTGCTTCATGAACATTCTGATAAGAAACAGATCCACCTCTATGAGATTCTCTTCCATGAGTTATATCATAAAATAAATATGGTCTCAATAGAGGATCTTTATAATATATTTCATCAGATCTCCTGGAAACACTCTCACTGTCACTAAGTCGATTTTGATAAAAATATCTGGAAGGAAAATCTCGAATTTGAGGATGCATTCGATACTGAACAGATAACAACAGAGTTGGACAACCTGCTTGTTGGAAGCGCTCAAAAAGGCTTCTACTATACTGCAACATGCCTGCTGCCTGGCTAATTACTGTTGCAGGCAACTGCTGTGGATCCCCAACGAGAACACACCTTGCAGCACCCAGTGAAAGTGGAGGTAGTATACCTACTTCACTAGCTTGTGCAGCTTCATCTATAACAACCATATCAAACCCATGGGCAAGGCGCTGGAATAATTTCCGGCCACTACTAGAAACAGTAGTGAACACAATCTCAGCCTCATTTGCAAAACTTGCCTCAAGATTTGACCGAGATTCTTCCATATTAAATTCACCACCTGGACGGAAGCGACTTTCCAGAATAAAAAGACGAGACAACTCCACTAGAACTTTATCACGTTCTTCTACAACAGCTGCAAGATTCTGCAATAATTGATCACGATTGTGGTCACGTGCAACCAGAACATCAGGATCAACCCCAACTGTTCCTTGAGATCGGCCAGCAGCAGCTGTCACACTTAACTCTCTCTGTAGCCCACTGATTTTCTGAGATAAGTTTACTTCCCTACTCTGAAGTTGATGCATATAACCAATGACTTCGTCACGTCCCTTTCCTAGGAGAATTTCAGTCCTACGCTCCACAGATACTGCCTGTGCAGCACGGTTTTGTGAATCAACACCCACCCTTGCAACATCAGGACGATAGACCTTCATTTCACCATCAATAAATCCACGATCCAGAACACGTTGTAGCAACTCATCCGTAGCAGCATTTGATGGAGCACACACAAGCATCCGTGGTTTAGGGCAAAGTTTAGGCAGCATACGGAACAGTGTTCGATCCATACTCTGGAGAACATCATCTATTGATCCTGTACCAATACCATCAATGCTGTTTGCATTATTGTTGGCTTGCCTGTAGCTTTCAGGAGCAAGTTTCTTAAGCAGTGCACCATAATAGTGCTGATATTGAACAAGGTGAATAACATTCAACATTCCCCACACTGTGTGTGTCTTTCCCGTCCCTGGTGGCCCTTGTACCAAAGTGAAGGGCCAAGGTTCCTGTCGTCTAGCAGACCCAACTCCATTTGTACCAGCTGCTGTATGCATAGCAGCCCACTGAATAGCTGCTAGCTGTGGACCATTGAAACTCCTATGAAGATGTTCGATAAAATTTGGTGTGAAACACTCGGGCATTGCTGGAGGTTGCTCCTCATTATTTGGGAAGTGCTCTGGCCTAGGATTCAAAATCGCTTTCTGCATCTGCATCAGATGAAAAGTAAAATATAGGAGATTAGAATCACAGACATAGAAGTAAATATACCTGTTTAATAAAAACTTAACTTATTACCTGAGCATTCAGACGACGAAATGAATGCAAAGCCACATATTCTCTTTGTATTGTTGAAAGAGATCCAAGGACTGTTAGGCACCATGTTCCCTTCTTTTGAAGTTTCATTAAAATATGATCATCATCTGCTCTGCTGTGCATTAAAACAAAAGCAATCTCAGAAGTGCATCAAAAAATGCATTCTCAGTGGTGCCAGTTAGCCAATTCAAGCATCATGCATACTACAATATAAAGTTCATATCAACCTGGCCACATAAGATTTACAAATTTCAGACATATCACACTTGCTAATAGCAGGCAATCAGAAATGAAAATAATTTATTTCTAATGGATAAAAAGACCTGCTATCGTCATTTGAATCACCAACATAGAAGTGAAGGATTGCACCATAAGGATCACGTGTATCAACTGGCATATAGCGTCGAACGGTGCCTGCTACTCGAGCTGCAACATCAACTTCAGCTTCATCTTCAACTGGAAGTCCAGAACTAGACTTCTTAAACACACCTGTTTGACAAAATCCTAGTTTGAGTTAGTATCTAATCAATTATTTCTACAGATTTGAGATTACAAATACAGAAACCAGTACCTGTTCCAGGCTTTGGTGTTGAAATAACACCTACATCACCCTCCTTAAATGTCCACTTGTATTCATGCACAGGTAGCACTGTCACATCGTACCAACCTAGTTCCCACAAAACAAATGCATCATGATCTAGTGTAAAGGTCCAGACCCCAGACCGCATGTAAAATCAACTCTCTCAAGGGCATAAAAATACTACCTCCTAGTTAATGAGACTGACCAAATGAATGCAGTAACACAAATTCAAATGCAATTTCTCAATACAGGCAATAAAATAAAAGTGAGAAATAAATTCAGCCATGTTACCTTACGCCAAAATTTGTATGCTTGAAAAAACAAAGTAAACCTTTAAGGATCAGTTATTTATAACCCTAGAGCTTGGGAAAGAACACAACTGCTATATCAGCCAACCATTTAACAAATCTTTACCACTTCCAGGTGCTACAATGTATTTGCATGTTTGATCAGAATTCAGCCTACAACTATCTATAAAATAGAGCTGTCAAATCATCAAATTCTAAAAGCTTTCAAGTGTCATATATGTGCAAAATTCAATTTACACCTATTTGTACAAAGGTATCGAGAATCTTGGGCATCAAGAATTCTATCATTTAGTTGAGGAAAGCATAACTGCTTTGTTCACAACATCAAATAACAGAAGCTGCGAATTTAAATAGGCATTTTAAAGAACAATGGCCAGCTTAAATAGTTCAAATGTATGAGAGAGAAGCACAAATTGACTGCCAACCCATATTAACTGAGATGTAGAAGTTGGTTTTGAGACGAGACAATTGGTTTTGAGACGAGACAATGCAGGTGCATTAAAAATCAAACTATGGAGGAATGAAGAAGCACTTGTTAGCAATTACCACAACGGAATAATTATCTAGACATGTTTTGACCACATTCTTACTAGAACATAGATCTTCGCTAGAAAGTTAATCTTTCCTTCTTTGGTGCACTCTTCATAAATGAGCAGTTCTTTTTCTTACTCCCATTTTCAGTTGTAGGCCCTTTTTAAGATGAGGAAATTATGCAATCTAGGAAACACAACAAAGGCAATGACACTTTCTGCCTTACACCACTTAAAAAGCACAAAATAATTTCTGCATCAACACTTAAAATACCAAAAGCTGCAAACGAGAAACAGACAGGAAGGTTTTTAATGAGGAACAAAACATAACTGCAAGGTTAAGCAACATGGAGATAAGTAGATTGATCATCAGACATGGATCTTTTGGATTAACAATCTACATGAATTCCCTGGTAAAAAGTTCCTTGATTAATTAAAAGAGTGCCACCATGGTTTAGTCAATTTGTTACCAAGCAAGAAAAAACCTCTCAATGTAACCATTCACTGAAAAACAAGAATAATGCCAGAGATATGAGGGCCAACACAAGGTGAGCAATCTTGGTCTAAAATTTAAAGGTCCAAGACAGATACTGGAAAAAAAAGGACCAAAGCCACACAACAGAAATAGGTGCTTGAAGAAGCCGTGCAAGGATTTGTGTTCAATTTGGAATAGCCATCACCAGTGTCAACAAAATTAAGGATGCTATATTCTATTAAAAGCAAGAGGTTGGCTGCAAAGATACCCCTGTTGTAGCTTTATTTTTCAATTTAGTGTTTTGTAATTTAGTTATTTAGCACAGTCACATACCAAGTACCTGATATCAACTCAAGAATGGATGATAAAAGGACATTAGCTGGACAGGATAGTCTGGAAGCTAAATCAAGCAATATTAGCAAATGAAAACCAAGGATGACGTGACCTAAGATCATACAAATGCAATAACTTTATATTAGGAAAATTTTAAAAATAAAGAAGCAATGTGTGGGGATAAGAGCATTTGGCCAACAGAATGTGCAGCATCACCGTAAGGATATTATAATGGAAAGCCAGTAAATAGGGTTAGAGAGCCCTCTCAGGAGAACATTTCAGGAATTGTTCTTTTATATTGCTACAGCTAGAAAAAAAATGAGGAAGATGCAAAATAAAAACAATGATTAGATGGTCCAAGTCAAAAACAGCTACAATGCCAACCCATGTTTTCTGAGATCCGTCCTTTCAAGCCATTAGCATCATAAGTCTAAGATCATAAAATACAATAACCTTACAATAGAGCATTTGGGCAAATGAATGTGGAACATCACTGTAAACATATTACAATAGAGACCTGTAGATAGGGTTGGAGAACCCTCTCAGGAGAACATTTCAGGAATTGTTCTTTTCTACTGTTGCAGCTAGCAAAAAAGGAGGAAGATGAAAAAAACTGAAATCCAATCAGGGGAATTGAGAAAAAAAATTATTGGTTATCACATCCAAAAACCAAATCATCCAAGAAGAAAGGAACACAACCATATGCTTTTGCTATACAAAAAACATGATCAAGATCTTCTGAGAGCCGTTGTGATTAAATAATAGAGTTATAAACCATAAAGATAGCAAAGTGGTATTTTATTTTTTTGCTCTCTTGGCCTTGTGTATGTTGTATAACCCTCTATTATTCTATACAATGTGCCTGTAGCTAATGATGGATTTGTGGCATCTCTATAGAAGAATGTATTTTCTTTTCTTTAGAAATACAATACAAGCATTTGTTTACTTTGTACTAAGAAAAGACTAGAGTTCCACCTAATTCTTATCTAATAAGTTTAGTGTTGATGACCCCATAAACACTACATAAAATATAAGCATTCACTTTGAATTAGAAAAACAAAGATATAATAAAAACCAGTGTTATTAACACATACTGAAAGAAAACCAAGAAATATGGAACAGAACAAGAAATTGACAAGATAAATAATATTCATCTAAATAGAATATGATCCCTGCATCCAAAGGTATGTATAATACTAAAATGATGCCTTCATAGCAGTGAACCACGGGACGCTGCTTCCCCAAAATGTGACCGTTGAACGGGACGCCCCGGACGGGGACGTGGCCCCGCCACACCACCAAAGCCGCCAGAGACGGGAGACCCACGCCTCTTTGAGACCTCCAAGGACTTGGCGTCGCTCCAAGTCTCCAGACGTCTAGGAGTTTCTCGGGAGACTGGGAAACGTCTAGGAGTTTCTGGGAGACTGGGAGACTGGGAGTTTCTCGGGCACTGAGTGGACCAGATTTGCCACTCTTAGAGGCTATTCAGATGCAGCAAAGGTGGATATAGTTTCTATGGCACAGGAGGACCCACTTTTGTGGTGGAATTGTCATGGTTCGAAATCTTTGACCACCACTCTAGCTATTCGTCTGCTATCCCAGGTTTCCAGTTCTTCAGCTGCTGAGAGGAACTGGTCTACATATAGCTTCATCCACTCTCTTAAGAGGAACAGACTTACCTCTAAGAGAGCAGAGAAGCTTGTGGCTGTACACAGTGCTTTGCGTATCATGGACCGCAAGACAATTGTGTACAAGGAGAGTCCAGCGGCACGATGGGATGTGGAGCCAGAGGAGCCTTCACAGATTGATGAGGATGATCCTACCACTTCAGATGCAGGGCTGGTTGGTGTGAGCTTGAGGGATCTTGACCATGTGGAGTCCAGCAGTTCCAGTGATGGGGAGTTTGGAGATGATTAGAGGCCTCCATTCACTACATTTTGAGTTTCGACATTTTGGCATTTTGTCTTTTCAGTTTTCATTTTGTAATGCTACTTATTGTAATGAACTAATGATGAATCATGTAATCAATTAATCATCTTTATAGACTTTGTCATATCATCAATGTTATTCATATTTGGGCCTTTGGCGATATAATAGAAATCTCCAATTTGACAATTCAAATATCTTCGTATTTAGATTTAGTATTTCAAATTTTGCCATGTTATAAATTTACTAATTTCCTATAGTTTCATTTGAAATGTAATTCTTATACTGCTATACTATTATACATCTTTTCAAAACTAGTTTTTCAAGTACTATAAGTATATGTATAACTATATCAGCGCCACCCCCCCGCCCCCCCCGCCGTGCCGTCTCCCTGCCGTAAACTAAGGCCCTTTGTCCCCCGTCTCAAACGCGTTTCCCCTCCTTTCCCCCCCCCGGCCCGTGGAACACTGCTTCATGAGAAACTGGTCCAAGTTAACCGCAATAAAGTGGTCCATATCTTGGAGGACATACGTGAATGTATTTAACAATTAAATTTGTTTTACAACCAACTCTTTGTTTACCTAGGTACCTGATTCCTTACAAGTCAAAGGAACATCATCCTGGAGATATCAGATTTTAAAATGAAACCAAATACTTATTTATTAACAGTACAAAAACAAGTTTGTAAAGCTTTTATCAAACTTTGCTTAAAGAGTCCAATGAGGAAATGAATAGTTTCTATCAACAATTTCTATGAAAGCCACAGAATCAAAAATCAAAGTTTTCATTATGGTGGCCAAAGCCATATTAATAGCATAATCTTCTTAGAGTTAGAACTACTATTCCATCAAAATCATACTACATATACAAAGCTTACAAACAAACTATACAAAGACAAATAAGCGCACATCTATAAAATTACCATCTACCAGTGTGCCCCTTGCTATGTGAATGCTATCATCTTCTACCACCTTCTTCAAAATTCCACCACTATGCAATTCTCTTTTCACCATCAAGATGACAATCAACTTACTTCTGCATGCCTCCCAAACGCCACATTGATCCTTGCCTGGTTGTTGCTAATCCAAATGGTATAGCTCATTTAATCTCCTCCAAACTAGGGAGTTAAACATTTGTTATCAACACTTTCTAGGAAAGCCACAAAATCATAGATGAAGGTTTTTATCATGGTGAGTAAAGCCACATTTATATTACTAAAGATCTTCGAACTACTATTCCATCCACAATATGTTGTATATTCAGAGCTTACAAACAAAGTATACCAAGAAAAATGGGTGCTCATAAATCAAATTACCATCTGCCACTGTGCCTAAGCTATACCAATGCTACATTCCCCTACCACTTTCTCAAACAGCTCACAGAACTCTGTAATTCCTCTTCCTCATCAAGATGATGATCAAATTACTTACACAGTTCCCTAATATGATCAAATTACTTACACAGTTCCCTAATATCCACATTGATCCTTGCCTGTTCATTGCTAATCCAAATGGTATAGTTCATTTATCTCCTCCATACTAGCCAGGAAGTTACAGAAAAGATTCCATAATCATTTCCAAAAGCTTCATTCATAATGAAGTGGGATTGAAATAAGGTTGGTGTAGGTGCTGCCAGGTGACTACATTTGCACAAGGCCAGCTTTTATGGAAGATGTGGGACACCAATCCCTGTATTGCCCCAACAGCAAAGGCTGCAACTTTTAAATATGGCAATTCCTAGTCTTAAGGGGAATATAATCATTATTAATTTATAGATGTCTCAGTATGGCTCAATGTGAGAGAAATTATCAACAGTTTGATGAACCACATCTATGAAATAATAGTAAAGCATTGTATAAATGTTTTCAATTAAGGAATTGCTCAAGTGCTCAGGCTGCCACAAGAGTTCAACACAGACACCATAAGTTAATGATGGCAGGTCATCTTTATTATGTTTATGGTCATATACCATGTCTTTATGGCAAAATATTTACGTATCTAGTTTGCTATTATATTCACTGCATCTGCCTAACACGTGCAGAGAATAGCAAATAAGAAAAAAATGCCATTTCTGTCATATTCCAAAAAATGATCAACAGAAACTATGACCTAATATTAGTTTAATGGTTTTTGCACTCTGTTATTACCAATATGAAGGAGACTCAAGGTCCAGCTAATAAGAACATAAGTACAATGCAGCCTGATGATGAAACCAACAAGGCATCTGCACCTACTAATAAAAGTGAGCTACCAGAATCTGTAAACAACTTGAGTTACAAGACTCAATGGAAATGAATCAATATCTACAATGAAATGATTAGATCATTCAATAAGCAGCAAGTATTTTGTACCAGAAAGAGAAGCTTAAGAAATGTGGTAGTGAACCTGTTGATGAAACCAACAAGATCACTGCCTGCTATCAAGGACCTGCATATTATTTGAAGCCAGATTTGTATTAGTCACATTTACTGCTGCTTTTATATTCACTGATCAGGGTATAATGCAAACCCATGCAATCCAAGCAACCAAATCCTTTGAACTTTTAGGATATTAAATTAGATATTGCTAAAGATTGATAGCACACTGACTCAAAACAAGCTCCAACACCTTAATTCTCACCTAACAGAACACATTAGTAAACTGCACAAACAACAATCATGACTACGAGGGTTTGCACTTTGCACTTATTGGTTGAATGTATCCCTTCGTATCATATCTTCAATAAAAAAGAATCATCCATTAAAATTTAAAACCAATTGAAATAGTAATGGACCTCCAATTTAAACCAAAGTACAGAAAAGACCTCCAAATTGATGAAAAAAAGGTTTGCCCAGTTTCTAGGGCCCTATGAAACAAACATCCATTTAATTGGAAAGACTAAAGTGTTTAGCAAACTTCCCAAAGTATATTACCACCCTGCAAAATAGACAATAGCTAAAACACTAAACTTGAAGATGCAAACAGACTATGAACTGATTTGACTATGAGTGGGATGTTTTAAGGTGCACACACAAAGTAAAGGTTTACAATTCAGCCAAATACAATAGCTATGGTCAGTAAATCACATTTACTTGACGGAATGTACATTCACAATTATTCAAGAGAGAATTTACCTCTTTCTCGTCTGTCGACACTCTTGATACGAACCAATATGCTTGCATCCCGAGAAGCAGTTTCACAAAGCTCCTCCCAAGTGCTGTGTAATTGGGCACGACATTCCTCAAACAACAATGGTTCAAAAACACGTACATACTCCTCTGCAGACTCAAATGTGCCAGGAACACATTGCAGTTCCATTTCATCTGTAAAACAAAAGAGTTTTCAGAGTAATTTCATCACCATCTAAGAAGAAACTTCAAAGTTGATAACTCATGTCTATTGAAAAAGCAAAACCAAAAACTAAGAATTACATGAGTACTGTGGATAACACATTTTCAATCAATTATAACATTAAATGTAACATCACAAAAACTTGAATATTTGAATATTGTACATGGAAAATAAAGATTTTAAACATTGCATGCCCCATAATATACCTAGGTCCTAAACTAGACATGGTAACAGGCAAGAAAAATATAGATGCTAATTAAAACAAACATGACTCCATGCAAAATAATCTGAACTTGAATAATCACAACACAAAGGTTTAAAAATGGCTGAGTTTTCAACAGCAAAGCTCTAAATTTACATAAAAGCATAGAGGTTTCATCATTGTGTATCCAAAGCTCCAATATCTACAACTTAAAGCAAAGAAAACTTGATAACCAATGTAAATGAGAAGAGCCAGACGTTGTATACATAATAGCATATAGTCAAAGCAAAGCAAGCAGCTCAAATCATTACAAGTATCAAACGAATCATTCTCCCAACACCTAAAAGCACCCAATTATACAAATTTGCCCACAATGCAATCTTTTTCTTAAAGATCATATTTCCTACAAGAACAGTTCGGTTGATATAAGTTAAACCAAACCATAAAAAGCTGAGACCAAAAGACAAGTCACTTGTCTCAAATTTATTTGGGGTTAGAATGGTGGAAAAATCCTCCCTACATTCAGAGTTTCTCAAACAATACTCCTACTTGAAGTAATATATGCATGTTAAAATCACACAAAGTTAGCTGCACTGCTTTTCCAAGTGCTGAGAAAAATATCTCATTTGCCACTAAAATCCATGGAGGAAAGTTTTATACAAGTCTCATCTCGATGTCACCATGCAACTCTTATAATTGGACATTTAGAATGATCCATATAACGATCAAACAAAAAAACAATCAAGAACCTAAATCAAAGCAGAGGTTCTATAAAATTAATATACTAAAGAAATCATGAACATATATCTAGGCAGTATTTTCTTTTGGCAAATGCACTTTTGTAACATAATAACAGCACAAGAAACAACAAATACACAAAGAATAAAGTATGCAAACAACCTGAACGTTGCCAAAACTTTTCACTTGTCACTTCTCTGTGAAGGCGTTCAACAGATGTATCCTGGTATGGTGCATTGCTTGTAACCTGTTTTTTAGATGTCGATAAATGCTTTCTGACACCATATCTCTGATCTAATGATTCTCTGACTGGACCTCCAGCTGATGACAACTTCCAGTTTGGAAGCTGATATCCTTTTAGATGTTTTTGTTCCATCCCTTGCTTCCAAGAATTTTGCCTTGGTACAGGCGGTGGTAAGCCATCGACTGGGGAGTCCAAGTTAAAATTCACCCTTTTGGACCATGTCGCAGAATTACCCCTTGAAAGCTTCTCTGAGAATGATGTCTGAACCCCTAAACATTCTTCAGAATTCTGGTCAGCCCTTTTATTGTCTTGAAATTCGGACACTGTACCACCTTCACTACTTGATGAATCAGCCAACCTCTGATCCTTATTCAGAGGCAGTCCTTGTCTATCCCCTGGGCTATCAGTTGAGATATTCACATTGCGGAAAACAGTAGATTGCCTCCTTGAGGTTGGTGTTTTAATTGGAGCAGCTTTCCTTACATCTTCCAAATCCAAAAGCTTAACTTGTCTATCACGTTTTTTCCCTAGCTTTGCTTCCTTTTGATGATCAATTTTGCGTTTTTTACTGAAATAATCTGCAGGCCTTGCTTCATTTTGCCCATCAGATCCTTTTGTCTTATTCAACAGTCCCAACCCAGATGCCTTAATTGAATTGTTCAACTGCACATTAGCTTGCACTACCTCCGCTTTGATATCATCCACCCCATCAGAGATTGCACTTTGTTGTCCATCATTGTCGTAGACTTTATCAATGCTGGGAGACTTGGCGGTGATATGAGAAGAATCGGTATTACCAATGTTTGATAGTTCTTCACACTGAATCTTGTTATCTACTTCCATATTGATACTGGAATCATTCAAAGTTTCACTGCCAGCATCTATATTTGTCATTAACTCCTTCAGGACCTTTCTCTACAACCTCAGGGTCAACCCTACCTTTTTCCACCACTTGCTTGGCATGCAAATCCAATAGCATTCTATCTTCCTTGATTCCAACATCACCAGCTTCACCAGAATCTGCTTCATTTTTACTAGTCGGTTGAGCTGTCTCTTCATTATCTGACCACTCTCCTTCTTCTCTATCATTGATTTGTTCCTCTCTGATTACACACTGTTTCTGAACAGCTTCCTCAACTTGCAAGGGCAATACTGTTGCAGAAGAACATCCAGAATGCTTTGAAGGAGTAGGCTGTGCATGTTTTTTATCTTCCCCTTTAAATCCTGACAGTCCAGAATTTAAAGATCTATTCAGTGCTACACTGTCTGGAGTACCCACCACTTTTGATTGGTCATTTAAATCAATAATCGAATTTGACCCCATGGACTCTTGAACACTCCGTTCTTCCTTAACTCTCACAAAAGGCTGGAATCCAGAAGCAAATGGTGCATGGGAAAAAGAATATTCTTTTGGAATCTGCAAAAGTCCTTCTGAAAGGTTCACCTGGGTTGATGGCTTAAGCTGATCATATGGATGAAAGTCATGTGTAACATCACTTTCATCTTCTTCATTTGGAGGTTCATTAAGGTCAAATATGAGTCTTCCTCGATTCTCCATAATTGTAGGTTGAAATACTAAAATTTGGAATCAGCTGTTGCAGGACGGGAATGTGCTCTCTTTACTTTGAAACCTGCCCTTGAAAGTGACCTCCAAACCCAAAAAGGCCATTAACATTCAAGATGGTTATAATTTAAGAAGGTTTACCATTAGATTGGTGCTGGGTGTTAACAGTTGCTGCATGCACAAACAAGAAGCATGTCATGCCTTTCAAATATAAAACTTTATGAATTAGAAAAACAAAGAAGATAATAGAGACCGAATGACAAATAAATAAAAAATACTTAGAATCATCCAACATTGGAAAAAACAAGAAAACTTACAAAGAATTCCTTAAACTCTCTTTCAACCGTACAGGCTCTTCAACCACAAAATTTAAAATTATCTCATAGCTACCAGAATTTAGAACAAATCAGATAAAGCATCAATAAAAAATCTATAAAATGCAAACTTTGAAACCCTTTCATTGAAACCAATTCATGCACAAATGGACCTCTTTGCCTGCAGAAAATGCGATACTTGCTCAAATGGATGAGTTGGCTGTTGAACATCTTTACACTTTTCAAGATGCCAAAGCAAAAGCTGAAACAAATTGCAAAAATGCAAAAGATGAAAAATTATCCCTAAGAAAATAAGAGAAAGAAAATCAAGTTGAACATTTTACGCTCTATCAATAAATGTATATCATTAATCACTGAAAATATATACAGTGCTGTGATTATTACATCTTATACTAAGGATGCAATCCCCTCGAAAGGGCTTGGGCTCCTATTTATAATACGAGGACAGTCCCATGGAATTGAAAAATGCACCTACAGGACTACAGTGAATCTTTCCCTCAAAACTAGGAACCGCACATATCTAGTTACAAGTTTTAAGCTGGTGTTAAAGAGGAAAGGCTGAAAATTTCACCACCTGCTTAGGGACTTTTATGTCTATGCAATTTGCATGGGCTCTTTTATTTCTTACCAGAAAGGAATTTAACAATCCATGTGACCCACTAGTGCTGTTACTGAGAAACTTTAGTTACCCCCTTCCATGGGCTATGCCTCTTCCATGGGACCATAGCCATAGTTTATTATCTAGAATTCCTCACATTCATAAAAATTTCTTACAAAAAAAGAACTGAAAAATCCATGAAACCCACTTGCTTGGAAAAAAAGCTTATAATTTTTTTCAGAAGCACCTGCTAAGAAATTTGTCACGCCCCCTCCGTGGGACCATAACCTAAATAATATTCTTAAAGGCTTCATGCATAACCAATGTTGTATGTATAATTTATGCAATTGGTTATACAAAAAAATGGGATTGATGTCAAGAAACTAAATCATTATTACAAAGAAGACAAGGTTTTAGGTGGGTGAAATAAAAAAGCAACTATAGATCATTTGCAAACAAGATAACCTTCAAACTCAAATATGCAGATTCTATAACACAAAAAGAAGCATTTAAAGCGGCCAATAATAACTGCAAGAAGACCTTTCTGTAATTCCAGGATAAAGCCAGTCAATCAATACAAGCACAGTCACTCACCTCCGCCTCCATCTAGAATGAACTCCTGAATCTGCTCTTCACTTCTAGTGATAGAGACCATCGGTAATGCTCAAAAGAGGTTATGTCCAGATAAAAGCTAGGACTTGAGAGAATACTATATTTATTGTGGGAAATTTCACAACATAGTATATTTTGGCACTTAAGTCATGACTTTATGCCATGGGCAATCATAATCTTAATTGTCTCTCTCATCCATATTGCTGATACTCACTAGACAAGCTAATAGGGAAGAAAGCCAAAATTTTAGCACAAGAGAAGATCTCTCTCATCCATATTGCTAATAATCACTAGACAGGTGCTACGGAGGCATTTGTTACAAACGGGAAGGAGCAATAATATTAGCTCAAAACAAGCATTTCTTAACAGGAGAAGTAGCAATAAATATAACTTTTCATCCTCATCCATATAGAAAACAAGCTTACAATTGAGGTACTAACATAGCTTAGAGGACCTGAATACTAAAGATGCTTTGGGGTGCTTTTACTATTTGTGTGTCCACTTACCTAGTGATTACCAAAAATGAAAATAAAATTTTCTAAAAATTAGAATTGTCAGTAACTAAGTTATAAAAAATGCTTAGTGCCAACAAGCTCTTATTTTATTCACAGATCCTTTGCCTTCGTGATCATTGCCAATGTAAATGCTGTTATAAGAAATATAATCGTGTTCGAAACATTTTAGTAAGATCCCTTGTTGAGAATTTCAATCCCCTGTAAAATCCATCTAAGGAGCAAAACTAGAAAACGAGTATCTCTAACGACCAGGCATCCACACACAAGTGTTGCTAAACTCCAAACCTGGAACCATAATAAAAGCCAGTCCACTACTAACCTGAAAAGCTTCGAGTTTCTCTCAAGCTCAAAAAAATTGTCCTTTCTTGTCAAATTCAAGTTGCAGCAAAAATGAGCTCCCGTGGAGAATACAGAACTGATCCTAACCCCAGCTGCATTAAAAACCCTAATTGTGTCGACCCAAATTCTCATTCGAATCCCTCATTGTGTTGTATGAAAAATCAAACCCAAGGTTAAAAACATAACCAAAGGTCAAATCCAGAGTTAAGGCCTGCCCATTCTCTAGCCACAGGTTCGAGCCCTAGAGACTGTCTACAACTCAAGTTTTCCCACAACCCCCTGTTGAGCATTTAATTGCTGTAGAAACAGCATTTCGTTTTGCAAAATAAAACAGTGACGATTGAAGTTTCACTAGATACAACCAATTTGGTCCCTCTTGGTGCATAACTTTTTAAGAAAAAGAAAAACAGATCCAAAATATGAAAGCTTCAATGTATTTTCTGACCTGCTTTTGATTAGGATGATTGAACAGTGTTTTTGTGCAAGACGAGGTTCCTCGCTCGAATCCCAGCAAGGCACGTAACAACAGCGAAGAAGAAGAAGAGAAGAAATGAAAAGCTTGCGCTTTGGAGCAACCGAACGTAAGAATGTGAATGTGAGATATGAGAGGAGAAGAGGCCTCCATTTTATAGGAGCGTTCTGCCAATTCACGGTACCGGCGAGGATTTCTCGACGACCGGGAAATAGTTTTGGTAGCGGACGACGAGGGATTGTTCGTTGTTGGAGATTTTAGAAAAGCATTTGGTTCTCTGCGTATTTTAGGCTTGTACTTAGGTTTTGCCCACCCTTTTGACCTTTGCCCATGTCTTGTCTAGCTTAGGAAAACATAAAGTTTTTAAACTTTACGAAAATCCCCCATTTCAATGCTCGTTTTATTCTTCCATTTTTTATTTTTTAAAAATTTCTTGCTATTTAAGATAATATTGTATTTTAAATTGTTGAAATAAACATTTTTCTATAAAAGTTATCAGATTTTCTAGTCTGTTCTCTACATAAAAATTGTAGATTGGGAAGTTGAGTATTTAAGATGTATTCAAAATAGTTGGACACAAATGGGGATGAGATCCTTCAATTATGGTTTTGATATTATTAAACTCACATATTAATTTTTATATAAAATTTAATTAAAAAAAATTGAATATGGTGTGATTTGAATAAAGAGTAAAATATAGGAAGAGGGTTGTTGAGAGTGTCTAAATCCTCCTTTGAGAATCGTATTGATGTGTTATTTTTGGTTGCAATGATTTTTATGAGTATGAATGGAACCATATTATGGTTACCTTAGGTCTGTAGATGTATGGGGCGAATCAAATGAGAGATTCTCCTCCTCCTTCTACATGTGTTCTAGTCATCTAGCAACCTGATTTATGTTTTTTGTTATCTTCCTCCGAGTTGATGCCCTATGTGGACTTTATGGGTGTGACTTTTTCCACCCACTTTTTTTGTGAATATTTGTAACACTATTTTTAAATGGTAATATAGACACTATTCATCCAAAAAAAATTAAAAAACTTTTGTGAATAATATATAACTATTAAAGTGTTTCCAATAAACAAAGAAAAATATAGAAAATAATAGTTATTTATAGAATTGTGGTCACATGAGATTGGTGGTGTATTATATTATCTCCATTTCTTTTAACACATAACAAAATTAGGTATAAATTTTAGGTGAACTTTAATTAATCTTTTTGATATAAAATATAAATTAAAATTGTATAACACTTGTTAAAATTAATAGAATACCATATCATTTATCTCAATTTAACTTCTAAATAAAACCGCTCCCTATAATTTTAAATAATATGTCTAAAAACTTAACAATTTAAATAAATATAAATTTATAAATCAATAAAATCCAAATCTCATAATCAATAGAACTTCAAAAAAATATTTTTTAAACAAAATCCTAATTTAATTATAATACCATTTTTTAAAAACAAAACTAATATTAAATATAATGCTACTAAAAAAGCCAAAAAAAATAATAACTAATTATAAAACTATTTAAAAAAAAAAACTAATATTAAATATAATACTACTAAACATGCTATAAATATAATAATTAATATAAAAAATATACAAATTAAATAGCAAAGCTAATATTACATAACATGCTATTAAACATGTTAAAAATATATTAATTAATTATTAAAAACAATTAAAAAATTTAATGCTAATATCACGAGATGACGCAGTAAAAATAGACATTTACCACAAGTAAACGCCCAGTTTCTAAAAATATCTGTAATAGTTTAGCTTATCAGTGGATGCACGTGATAACGCCAAATTAGTTGGGATTGTTTTACTTGTTTTGGTGATACCTTGTACTGCCTATTTTTCTCCTTGAATGATTTAAATTTGATGGCCGTATCACCGTTCACAAAGATATTGATTGACAGGCATTTAGACCATCAAATTTAAGCCTGACAGCATTTACAGCTTTAAAATGTATGTATTTATTTATTTTTAAGTCGTAAAATAAACCCTAATTAAGATTACCTAGGTAGTCTAATACTTTGTGCAAGCCCACCGCCGGTGGTGTGGGAATCTAGGAAATATAATTCCGTAGGAGATGGTGACGTGGTTAGATAATTAGAGAAATGCACACGTATTCTCTGTGCTTTTTCATCATCACATTACCAATGAGCAACCGTCAAAATATGGTTGGTTGTTGTAAAGGTAACGTCATCACAAGTAATTAGCTAATTAATGAAG
This sequence comes from Sequoia sempervirens, assembly GCA_007258455.2. Classification (NCBI taxonomy): domain Eukaryota; kingdom Viridiplantae; phylum Streptophyta; class Pinopsida; order Cupressales; family Cupressaceae; genus Sequoia; species Sequoia sempervirens. The sequence goes on along the minus strand of VDFB02270651.1, from coordinate 287,018,630 downwards.
AGGGTGGTGAAATTTTTGTGGGTTTTATTTTGTCTTCGGTGAAGGGTTTATTGTATTAATGCCCACATCAAGAGAGAAATATATCTTCACAATTGTATTTGACAAGTTTGATGAACTTTGAAATATTGAATAAGTCAACCTTCAAATATGTTGTTTTCAATCTTGGTTCTAGATCGGTGGTTAAGGTTAAAATCGTTTATGAAGTCTTGATTATCAATTTTTAAAATTAAATTCAATTATGGGTCGAAATCAACTTGCATCCAATTAGGCATTGTTCATTGATTCAAGCATTAAATATTCAAAGTTAAATGCTAGGATAGAAGACAAAATCCGGAGTCATTTAGGGATCCATCAACAAGGGAGACTATTATTGATTTGATTCTTCGGTGGACTAGTAGGCAAACATGCAAATTAGTTAATATATAGGTTTATAAACCATGTAAATGGAATCTTGAATTAGAATTGCAAACACACATCTAAGAGCATGAAAGATTTTGAATCTAAAGTATATATTGAATAAGAAGTTGTCCTCAATTTTTAATATAAGATTTAATCATGGGATCGGATCAATTTACCTCCAACTAGTCATTGCATGCTAACTCAAGCATTCAAATTTGAAGGCTTGGGTGTTGTATAGAAGGATAAAACCCTAAGTCATTTAAGGATCCATCAACAAGAAAGAGCATATTGATCCAATCTATGGGTGGATTGGTGGGTAAACTTGCAAATTAGTTAATAATCTATACAAGTTTAAAACATGTAAATGAAACCCCCAAGTTACAGAAACTATCATATTGAACAAGGAGAAGTTGTGTATTATGACATTCAAATGTTGGCTAATCCTAACATAGATTGTGTGCAAATATGCAACAATATTGCACGCAAGTGCATGGGTATTGTGTGGCACATGTTGAGTGAAGATGAGCACCTAAATGGCACTAAAAAAGGGAATGAAAGAGATTGAGGCTATGCAAATATAAGACATTGAGAACATGCATGAGGCTATTGTTAGGGAACTTGCAAGGGGGGTAACCTCCTTGCAAGGTCTAAAGAGAATGACCCCCTCAATGAGGGGTTTAGCGGTTGCGCACCTTGGTGGGGGTTCAAGGACAGCACCCCTAAAAGCCACATTTTATGTATATTTTATTATTGTAAATTTGGATTGTTTATCATTGGGTCTCAAATCCAACGGTATATTTTGTTGGCTTGTATTGCCCTAGAAGGCAACCCTATTTTATGAGGTAATTGTATTACGATCATGCATTGTGATGTATTTCAAGAGTTTGATAGTTGTTGTGTTACCTTCGGATATTTGATTGGTGATACTCCTATGAGAATCTTGCTCTACAAGTATATTATAATCTTTGTGAATTTTGAATAATATATTGGGAAAATTTTAGAGTGTGGTTTTTCTCTTAAAAGGGTTTTCTCCACGTAAATTATTGTGTTGTAGTATACATGATATTTATCTTTAATTTTTCTAACGATTATAAAGATCTAAAAAGTTTTGCATTACCCTCCTCTCAAGGTTAATGTAAGAATTTGTTCCGCTATATTTATTTCCTTACAACTACACTTAGATCATTCACCCCTTCTGTAGAGCCTCTCTAATGTCTAATTAACTTGGTGCTACTAGGTATACACACAGCTTAGAGGACCTGATAATCCTTAACTAAACAACTCATCTTTCACAAGAGGCTGCATTTAATTATCAACCAGGGACTCATAAACTTTAGACAATGTTGGCACAATATATGTGTTTAGACACATCCTACATCAATAGAGTATAGGCAATTACACATGTACAAAAGACTGTAAAAACTAGAAAGTGAAATGAATTGCTAATACACAAAACATGGGAAATGAATATAAATTGTTACCTTATGCTACGGGTACCTAATGCTTAAGAATGTAACTGTCAACAAATCAAAAATAGTAGTGTCCTAACCTAGCTAATTCCTCTAGAGTATGAAACCAACATGAAGCTACATAATTCAATTCAAAACTATAGAATAACATACATGAATTACAACACATGCATATAACTGGAAACTACTAACTAAATTCAACAATGTATTATTTAATCTAACAATAGAAAATGAAGTGGATAAGTAATACCTCAAGTGGCCCTTGCTCGAGTTGTTGCTTTCATAGAAGTTGTCAAACACTCACCTACTTACTCAACAAATCACAATATCAAACTAATTCCCTTTATTGTATTTTAACATTGAATTCTTACATACAATCCAACAGGAATCTGTTGAAGATCTCTTATTCAATAACACATATTCTATTGGTGCAACTATTGAGTAATAGATAAAAGACTAACTAGCAACAATCAACTTATCAACTAGATTATCTCCTCGATAGTAGATCCCACTATATAGGGTTTGTGAGGAGTTTTATTCTTCTTGGATTGAAAACAAACTCATAAAGCAACCGTCCACTCTCCCTCAAAGATAGGAAGAGGACTTAATCTGAAACAGAAAATAATAACTATAAAGTAGGAGTAGAGAAACAATTTTAGAATTATACGCCCAACGGCTCAATTGCTATGACAAACATGTATTCTTGAGAACAGTCGTGTCATGAATCAATCCTACTAAGAGTAGACTCCTTCTCCTAGATGTCTTATTTGATGAGCAAGAGTGTTAAGCAGTGACTCATGGTTGACCAATAAATGATCACCTTCATTCTCTTCTGAAAGTGTCGCACCTTGGTCATTTGAATTCTTCTCTGCAACCATCCACAATACTTATGTTATGGGCTGGGAAACCTATTAATGTGGGTTAATAGTCCTTCTTGTTGCAAAGTGTTAGTCTCATTCTTAAGGCATCCATATTATTAATAATCATAAATTAAACATCTAATTGTACTAAATTCTATCATGCATTCATATAGACATATATCAACATAACATGTTTCCATTTCCACATACTTAAAACTAATTAAAGTGTATAAAAGGCATATAAAAGGTATGTAAGGTCTTGGTAATGTCTTTGAAATTTAGTAGAAGAAATGATTAAAGCATAAAATGGTAAAAGGAAAACTAGCCAATGATTGAGCCCATCATTATCCCCAACTAAAGTTATTTATTGTCCTCGAGTACCTCTAAGGTTGAGGGTTGTATTGCAAGGCCATTTCTTTGAAATCCACCACACAATCCACTCCTTTGCCCTACTTCAAGTAGTAACCTTTTTGATCTGAGAGCTTTCCTAGTCTCTTGTCTTTTTTTGATGCCTCTTCATCTCAGTTCCTCCCTATCCAATGTGGTATAGGGAACAGGAGGATAGGAGGATGGAAGGTGAATGGGAACCAAGTAGCTTCATTCCCCATTGCAATTCAAATGTATTTATGTGACCTATGAATCATTGTTGCATAATTGTAAATAGAATGTGGTTCTTCCTCTTTAGTTTTGGCATGAGTTCATTCCATCTGCTTTGAGCAAAGTTAAAAGCTTTTGTGATGGTACCTATTGCTATTCCTTTCATTCTTTTATAATCTTTTTCTCTACAATCCATAATCTTTGCTTTTACTCCACTATGTTGTATAAGTTCTAACCACTGATCCACTACTGTATTAGGGTCTGCTAACTCCTCTCTTAGCTATAGGGGGAGATTTATCTCTCTCTCATGATATTCCTATAAAATATCCCCCCTTTGATGCTCATTTTTTACATAAGAAGCTAAGGCCCTAGTTTGGAGATCTCCCACAAACATTAATGGGTTCCATGCAATATCATAAAAAAGAAAAAAAAAATGTGCAAATAAAACTCACACAAATGGTCTTACATTTCAAGTGTAGACCTCTAGAAAGTTTCTAAAAATGAAGCACTTGAATTCATTCCAACAGGTAGATCACTAATTATCTGACTAAACTAAAAACATAAAAACTTTTTTTGCAAAAATAGGGTATACACCCTCACAGGTGGTCTATATCTCATCAATTGCACTGTCTTGTTTGCTAGTTCCTCAATTCTTACTTTTAATCTCTTTACCTATGTTTCTTGCTTTTCAACTGACCTGACATGTGTACATATCATTTTAGTTTTCTCCTTTTCCCAATAATTTTCTTTTTGGGAAAACTCTTGTGTTTTCTTCCACAGCTCTATGCCTAATGACACAACAGTAGGTACAATGGGATTCTTTATAGGTCTAATTGAGCTCTTAGGAATTGGAACTTTTCCATTTGTTTCAACTATGGCAAGCTATGCCAAAATTTCCAATTTTGATCCATGCTCAAATTTGTGGAGTTTTTCTTCCAACTCTTTAATCCTTGCATCTCTCTCATTGTCCTTTTACAGTTGGTATGTTTTTAGTAGGTCTTCTAATCATTTAATTCTCTACAGAGCTTCTTACAATTATTTATTTGTGTTTCTTTCTTTTGAAAAGAATTCTTCTTCCTTCTCCAAAAATTGTTCTTCTCCTACCTCCTCTGTATACGCAAACCCTTATGAGGCAGGGATCTTTGGAGATCTTCTCTTCTTTTTAGCAACAAAAATGTCTTCTAAATTAGATTTATAAGTACTAGTAAAATACAAAGGTTGTACAATTGGTGTTTTTGTATCATCACTAGGGACATTTCCCTTTGAATCTATGTCTGTTTCAATCATCACAACATATTCATTTTTTATTTTTTATTTTTATCTCATGGGCCCCTTCTTCCTTAGGTGATGTGATCGCCTTCTTGATTGTGTGGCCCTTCGCTACCCCTTTGTAGGTGTAGAGGTAGAAGCACCACTTTTTCCTTTTCTTTGCTTTTGGTTGCCTCTTAATGGAAGCTGGGGTTTTTGAATCTTCTTCAACTACAAGCTACTTAGTAGAGGCTACAAGTTGTGTTTCCTACAGACCCTGTTCTTCAAGTTCCTCTATGTTGTGGGTAGGTGTTGTAGTAGGGAAACCGGAGGGTATTTCTCCCTTAGTTGCAGTCATGGCACGTTATTCTACTTATTGTTCTTAACCCCTTTCTCCTTCATTATGCATTGGAATAATGTTGTTGATGTTGTTACAATTCATAAAATCTTCCCAAGATATATTGGAAAATTGAACCCTAAGTCTTCTCTTAACTAGTAAAGTAACTAGACATGAATGTGATAAAGTTGATTGATTTATTTTCCTCTTGTATTCTAAGGACATTCTCTTCAAAAAATTATAAATAAAATTTGGAACATTTACTAGACTTTGATGGCGTAAATGGCTAAGCAATTTAAAATGTAATGTGTATAACAATGATTGTCTCTCATCACAAGTTAAGTATCTAATAATGTGTGAGGCTACAGAGATCCAAAGCCAAGGTAAAAATAAATGTGTTGTACCTTGAGAGGAGTCCAAATTCTCACTCGGCAAGGAGAACTCATTTCTGGTTGTGATGACATATTCCCTTACTAGAAACTCTTCTCCACTCCTTGGAATCCCTGATACTTTTGCAATTGTAGCTTCTGATGCATCCACTCTTAATCCCCTGATAATCACCTTGTCATTCTGCAAAGTGCTAGCAAACTATTGGGTCATAAGTTTGTTAAATTTTGTGAGTCTGAGGAAGTAATCCAACCAACCTACCTGATGGAATATAGGCACACATTGTATGTCCTCCAAAAGAAAATTATGGGCTATTGGTTCTCTCCTCACTATGTCACCTCTCATTGTAACACATCAACTATAGTCACTTTCACTAGCTTTATCCTACTTTGTTTTGATGTATCACCCAGTTCTGTTGTGCTACCCAATTCTACACTAGACACCTCTTCTCACTTTTGAACTCTTCATTTCCTCTTGAGAATGGAAAAAAATTGGAAACAACTAAAGATTATGGCCTTTGAATACCCCTCCCCCAACTAAAGGTGCTAAGTGTCCTCAATTAACAAGTATGAAATGGTGGAGGGATAATTAATATGCAATGGAAATTTAAATGTGATGTTGAAATGCACATGTGCGAATGATAAATATGTACAAAATTAGTAAGCTTAATTGTTAATTATGACAGTTAATATGAAGAGTACCTATTGACATGTTGTGAGATGAAATATGGTGTGTGTGAAACTGTTGAATGTCACCATGCAACACAATTTGAAATGATATGAAGTGATAGTTATTAACTAAAGGTAGTCATGGTGTGAAGTGTAATTCAACATGAAGTGAACACATGGAAAATGAATTTGAAGTGATGAATGAAAGGTTGTGCAAAGTACATGATGGGAAAGGTGAAAGTTAATGCATGATACAAATGATGTGAAAAAGGTGATTTGATTGCTAAGTGTGATGGAAAAGTGAAGCTGCATGTAATGAAAGTGAATGATGGATGCTACGGAAACAACTGAAAGGATGTATGTGCAAGTGTTATGGGTTGATGAGTGAAATAGGTCTGTTAGAACTGTAAAATTTTGAAATTTGTTATGGTTGTCTATACCCATGAGTTTCCCAAGAAGCCCATACCATAAGTATAAGAATCTGCTCTGCATAACATATTTACCCATGCTTTAGTTAGTTTTTTTCATTTTATCCCATAGAATTCACCTATCCCTGAGCATTGGAATGTATAAATCATATCGGCAAGATGTAGTTCACAGTCACAGCGATAAAATGATCCTATTGGAAAGATAATGTTCGTCGGGATAAGTCATATCGAGCCTATGTGTGTCTTACTGATTGAAGCACAAAGAGATATGTCGCCCAGACTTGAGCCATTGGAGTGAGGTCCCGAAGCATTCATTCGATCTTGCCGACAAAACAGAGGAGGATTCTCTCGATGTCATCAGGATGACTCATAGAGTCCTGTCGACCTTCTATGTCATAGCAATAGGATTACATTAGGACTTGGCAATAAGTTTGGAGGAAATGATCATCGACAAGACAAACTTCATCGTAGAGAGATAAGAAGGTCATACCGAGTGTTCTTCCATCAGCAAGAAAATAATTATGTCTCGGCGATCAAAATTGACAAAGGAGATATCTCGGCAAGACACGAAGTAAGTGGAGGAACATTTGCCTGACTTGCAAAGTCACGGTGATAGGTTTGCATCGGTGAGAGTTATAGTGATACACTTGAGACTGAAGGGAGAACATCGGGGAGACTCAGAACATTAGTGAGACTGTAGGATATCATAGCAATATATAATTTGTGGTAGTCGAAGAGACTCAAAACGTCGGCGAAACTACAGGATGTCTTAGCGGGTGTCTAATGAATGTTGGTAAAAGTTCAAACAAACAGATCACCTGAGATTTGAATACGAAAGGACACGTCCTTTCGTGCTGTTGATGTATAAATACCCGAATAAAGGGAGAGATAGAAGGGAGAGCGAATAAAAAATACAGTAGATTACAATGTTTTTCAATTTTGAGACTATGATGCATGTATGAAACAATGGAGATATCAATGGAAGTTATTTGATTTGGTGGCGTATTTCTGGTATCAATTTTTTGTTGTTTTATATTGATGTAGTTGTCTCCAAGGTTATCATTTCTTGATTATTTAAATTGAAATATCAAGGATATTTTTCAATTTATCAGAGCACACTTGTTGCTTTTGTGTGGTTCAATTAACTGGTTCCTGCAAGACATGATTAAATCCTTTTGATTAATCACAGTAATTTGGAAAAGGACATTTGGATCATTAAGAAGAACTTGGTAATCATATCCTTGCATGTTTATATAAGTTATAAAATTAAAGTTGCATGCCAAACATTTAGTGTATCTGCCAGAAAGAAGTCACTTATTTCAGATCTTTCATTTGACTCTGTACACCCAATAAGGCACTAGCCTCTACCATTCCACTGTTTAATTTCATTTATTTTTACATATGAACATATTAGGTTTTAGCATTGATATTATACAATTTATGCCAGAATATACTCATTTATCCACTCCCATTTGCCAATGTGGGTAAATTACTTTAGGAAATAAACAAAAGTCAAGCATGCTTCATTGTTATAGGTATACTCGCCTAGGTCTAGCAGCACCTGAAGAGAAGAAGGTTCAAATCATTTGGCCTTGTTTGTTACCATGAAACGTTGTGAGAGCCTGACAACCTCTCATGGTTCAAACCTGTGTTTTTGAGAGCTAATTATGACAAAATTAGTAAGCTTAATTGCTAATTATGACAGTTAATATGAAGAATACCTATTGACATGTTGTGAGATGAAATATGGTGTGTGTGAAACTGTTGAATGTCACCATGCAGCACAATTTGAAATGATATGAAGTGATAGTTATGAACTAAAGGTAGTCATGGTGTGAAGTGTAATTCAATATGAAGTGAACACATGGCAAATGAATTTGAAGTGATGAATGAAAGGTTGTGCAAAGTACATGATGGGAAAGGTGAAAGTTAATGCATGATACAAATGATGTGAAAAAAGTGATTTGATTGCTACGTGTGATGGAAAATTGAAGCTGCATGTAATGAAAATGAATGATGGATGCTACGGGAACAACTAAAAGGATGTATGTGCAAGTGTTATGGGTTGATGAATGAAATAGGTCCCTTCTAAATATTTTTCCTCGAGGCATGTTGTTGCGGGTCTCATAAGCATTGATGTCCATAAGAAAGTGAAGACTTTCAAGTTTCACATGTGCATATGTGTGCACATGATTTATGTGTTGAAGATTATACCTGTGAAATAGTAGGAGACAAGTTGTGTAGCTTGTTTGCTAATATTTTTGATGAATTGTGTGTTATCATTGATGAAGTTTATATTTATGGTTCGTATTGATGTTGTAAGGATAGTAGAAAAATCATCCTTTTGCATTGGCCTCATATAAAGTTTCAACTGATGGTCATTAACTAATAGTGAAAACCTTACATCATCAATAGTCTGTAACTGAACTGCTCCATTTTAGAAAACTATTTGTATTTCATATGGCCCAAGCCATATGGTTTGTAGTTTGCCTTTGCAATCCTTATACCTTGAATCATAAAGTATTTCCCAATTGCTTGGTCTTGATAAACTAATCATGACATTGTATCCTCTATTTATGCATAATCTTAGTGTGGTGTATTGCTTCCATACAAATATCACCCAATGTATTGAGGTTATGCAACCTCTCCTTTTGTGCCTTAGATATATTCATGCCCAATTTGACTGTTGTCCTTAGAGTTTTGTATTCAAATTCTATTGGAAGGATTGCCTTTTTTCCATACACCAATTCATATGGTGTGAAGCATGTTATTGTTTTCCAGGTTTTCTTATATGCCCAAATTGATTTAGGTAACCTAGTTGCCCAATCCTTCCTATGTATTTGCACTATTTTTGTCAGAATGTTTTCTATATCCCTGTTAGTCACTTCCACTTGGCCATTTTCTTGAGGGTGATAAGGTGTAGACTTTATATGCCTAATCTCATATTCCTACACTAACTTGGTGATTAGGTATGAGGTGAATTGTGGCCCTTGGCTTGTCACTATTTCTCTAAGAACACCATATCTAGTAAAGATATCCTTATAAAGAAATTTTCCAACATTTACATTCCTTGCAAATTGCAAAGCTTTGACCTCAACCCATTTTGTAAGATAGTTAGTATAAACTAGTATATATTCCTTGTTGTTAGATGTTGGAGATATAGGACCAATAAAATCTAGCCCCCATTTATCAAATGGTGCTATGACTAGTTGTTGTTGTAATGGAATTTCATTTGTTTTTGTAGGTCATCCCATCCTCTAACATCTTTCACAACTCCTTGTGTATTTTATTTCATCTTTATGAAGTGTTGGCCAATAATAGCCAATAGTCAAAATTTTAAGAGTTGTCATCTTTGCTACAAAATATCCCCCACAAGGTTCATCATGACATGACTTGAGAATATCATGGACTTCATCTTCTCTAAATGCACCTTCTCATTATGTTATCAAGCCCTATGTAAAATAAATATCTAGCTACCCATGAATAAGGAAAAAAATTGAACTAAATGTCTTTTCTCCCTTAGTGAGAGATGTGGTGGTGTTTTCCCTAAAACTAGATAATTGGCTATGTTTTCATACCATGGTGTATGCAAAGCTAGATCAAATAAGTGCATTTGAAAATGAATAATCTACAATATCCTCTTTTGACTTTGTTGGCAATTTGGAGAGAAATTCTACTACCACATTTTATTTTCTTAGTTTTTCCACTATGGTAATATCAAACTCCTGAAGTAGCAACAACCATCTCACAAGTTTTCCCCCAACTACGAGTTTGTTTATAAAGTACCTGATTGTTGTATGGTATGTGTCGATGAATATAAAATACCCTATGATGTAGTGTCTTAATTTTTTTATTGCATGGACTACTTCTAACATCTCCTTTTCAGTAACTATGTAGTCGAGTTCTTCCCCTTGAAGGTTCTTACTAATATAATTCCCTTCCTTCTATTCTAACACAATTCCAATTCCAAAATTAGAAGCATCAGTGTGGATATGAAAAGGCAATGTCCAATTTGGTCCTCTTAAAACTGGGGTCTTTTTAAGTGTTTCCTTAAGAGCTTCAAAGGCATGTTGACAAGCAGTTGTCCAATCAAACTCTACATCTTTAGATAATAAGGCAAACAATCGTGTTGCAATATTATTGAAATCTTGTATAAATCTCCTGTAGTAGTCAACATGGTCAAGGAATCTTCTAACATCCTTCTGTTTCTGAGGTACAGGAAATGTTGATATTACCTATATTTTATTTGGGTCTATTTAGATTCCCTTATTGGACACAAAGTGTCCCAAGACTACTCCCTCAGTCATCATCATGGAGAATTTCTCATGACTTAGGGATAGATGGTGATCTTGACATCTCTGTAGTACCTTCTCCAAATTAGCAAGTGCTTCTTCATAGGTATTCTCATAAGTTGTAAAATCATCCATGTAAACTTCCATGAAATCATGAGCAAAATTTGAGAATATGCTCAATACTGCCCTTTGGAAGGTGGCAGATGCATTGCATAGTCCAAATGGCAAGGTATAGTAAGCATATGTACCCCAAGGGTATGTAAAGGTTGTCTTGTCTTGGTCTTCTGGGGCTATCTTAATCTGATTGTATCCATTGAACCCATCCAAGAAGAAAAAGTATTATTTTCCTGCTAATGAATCTAGTACTTGATCAATGAATGGAAGGGGAGAGTGATCATTTCTAGTTGTTGCATTCAACTCATGGTAATCAACACAAACTCTCCATTTCTCTCATTCTTAGGTAAAATTTCTTGTGGAGACACCCACTGACTAACAGAGATTGGATAGATGAATCCCACATCCAACAACTTTTATAATTTCTCCTTGATGATGTCACATACCGCTAGATTTGTAGCTATCAATGATGTAAATTTAGTGCATGCATAGGTTTGGGTCTATTCCTTTTATATCATGGTAATCCCATGCAAATGCATTTGTGTGTGCTTGCAACACATTCAACAGTGAAGACTATTGTGCAACAGTCAATTGACTGTTTACATTTAATGTCTTCCCCGGTGTAATCTCCAAAGTCAAGGTTGGTGCTTTAACAAATGTTATGTTAAGACCTGCTATATTGGGACTATAGTTATGTGGAAAACTTGATAAATTGACTCAGATATATTGGCAAGGATTATGTTCTACAAAGGGTCTTGCAAGCATGTTAAACAGTCATATTGTTGTGGTTCCCTATCATAATTATTCTGCATGCTGTTTGCAAGTAATTTATCTTCATCTTCAATCTCTAACATAGGACTTATTTCAATATTCATTAATGTCTTTAATGAGTATTGATCATCCTCATCTAGGGTAGGCCATACAGCTTGCTCTAAATTTGCATGTGGTTGGGCAGGTGGATAAATGACTAGTTTCTTGGTTAGATTTCCATTGGAAATGATCATGTTACCAAACCTACAACCTATGAAGGCATCTATAGTAGCCAACCAAGGTCTCCCTAAGATGAGGGGATGTCTTGCAAGATTACCCTTAAATTGTAACACAATAAATTTTACAGGGTATTCCCATGAGTCTAATGTTATAACTAAGTCTTCTATTATTCCCCCAGGTTTTATTGTAGACCTATCTACTAACTGTAACACAATAAATGTAGGTTTGAGCTCCATTAGTTGTAAAAGATTCATGGTTTCCTTGCTCATTACATTAATGGTTGCTCCAAGGTCAATTAAGGTATTCTTAATGAGAGTGCCATTGATTTTTGACATCCACAACAGGGATCCCAAGTTTTGCATACTTGGGGACAACTATGTTTCTTAACATAATATCTGCAAGTTTTCCTAAAACACGCACAGTTTGAGGGTCCTTATGCTTCTTACTTCGCTTTTTGAGACATAACTCTCACTTTTTTGGTATAAATTGACACTTCCTTAATTTCCTAAATGAGGGGTATCTTAATGCAAACATCTTTGAGTTGTCCCAATAGATCAAATTCAACGTGCGAATGATTTTTTCGTATTGTTTTTTATTAGAGGTAAAAAATGGGTTTTGAAGGGGCCTGAAACCCTATACAAAAAAGATCAGTTGAAACTAAAGATAACTACATAAAGCATATAGTAGCCAAAACACAACACACCATCAGCGCGGTCCAACAGCCAAAAAGGAGGGACAAAAGCAACAACACTATATATTCGTCAGGATATCAGTAGCCTCCATGTCACTCACCACAACCTTTTGACACTCATCCATGACTTCAGACAAATCTTTAATAGGAGTCCTAGCTTGAACCTTGGTCTTGTTTCGCGTTCTAGCCCCAGGCTCACCCACATTCACCTCACTAATCAAATAATTATGCTTATCACCAACCTTATCAACAAGAACCTCTTCCTCCATAAGCCTACCACCAACACTAGTATCCTCACCAAGAGCAATCTCCTTGCATTTCTTGGCACTTTCAAAAGGAGAGGAAATGCCAACAGACTCAAACTTCACTGCAGATTTATTCCCCTCCCCATCCTTCTCCAAATTAGCACAAATCCTCTCCATTTGGTCCTCAAGGGTGAGAATTCTTTCCTCAAGATTCTACTTCATCTTCAACGTTTCATCCACCATAATTTTCAAAGAATCAAATAGTTCATCAATTTGATTCTTAATTGAAGACTCACCAACTTTACTCATTATACCCCAAACTTTAACATTGGTCATGTTAAGTTCATGGAACACCCATTTAAACAATTTGAAAAAAACAATGGAACCCTCTCTAACTGTTCCCAGAACATCAGAAATATCTTCACAGTCAAATTTAAAAACACCCTTACCCACAACATCATCCTCTTGAGAGGAGCTCACCTTGTCCTGAATAGCAAAGATGTCCTTACCCTTACCAGTAACAACCAACATTTGGATTTTTTGAATAGAGTGTGCAATATTCTCAGCAACATACTTCCTTCTCTTCTATGAGTCCAAATCCACACCTAGGGAAACCACAACACCCTACCCACTAGCCATCTTAAGGGGAGAATTAGCTTGCATTTCGAGCAATTCGCTTGCAGACCTAACAACTAGTTTCTTATTACTGCCCGCCTTTGAATCCTTCTTATGCTTTGTCCCCAAAATAGGGGGTGACGAAGACACCTCACCAGCCATTTCAATATTATCCTTCAGGCATCTACTTAGCTTTTCAATAGCAATATCCTCACTGCAGGTCTCGTAACCCTTATTAGGGATCGACATCCCTTTCCTAGACTTACCCACTTTAGGGGGTTGTGAAACCACCTCCATGGAAGCAAGAGAATCTAGGACATAGTCCACGTACTCCTCAGACCCTGACTCCCCTTCCAAGACAAGTTTCCTCTTTTTCCCTTTCTTGCTAATCAACTCCTCTTCAGAAACTGTTTCATACTCCACAACTGGCTTCTGTTGCTTACCCTTAGGAGTAGCAATCGGTTTAGACACCTCAAAATTTTTAATATAGTCATAAATTAAAAGAATGAGCCCCACATGCAGCACCAGATTTTTGGGGTTCCTTTTGTGGTCCTTCATACCAGAATCCAGTGATGCCAAGAGATAAAAAGGAAAATAAATTATCTTTTTATGGTGAAAATTATTAAGCATAACAAAATTGTAAGCATTTACCACAAAGAAATGACCTTCGAGGGAAATATACCTCATGAGTTCCTAAACCACATCCCCCATAAACGCCTTGAGCGAGCTTTGCTAGTACCCACCACTATTCACTGTCTTAAGGTCTTGTGCTTCATTCCCTTTGAAAAATATTTGCATGGCTGCCTGCAATTCATTCTTGTCTCTGTAAACCTTCTTGCCATATGTAGACAACCTAGTGATATTGGCTATAAAATCCTCATTCACATAAAATTTTGTTCCACCTAATTTCAAAACCCTGTTGTTCCATGCTTTAGCAAACAAAGTCATCGCTTGCAAGTTGTTTCCATGCAACCTTTCTAGATATGGAGTCAGCCCACCTTTCTCTAAAACATGCCACACCTCTGCCTTTTTCTTAACAGTATCGCAGGAGAAAGGCTCTGCACGATTCCTATCACCTCCCATGGCAACAAAATTTGCAAAGTCGAGAAGCTTGAGAACCTTGAAAGAAATGAGAAGAAACCTCAAGAAGGAGACACAAAGAATGCCCACAATCCATGTGACAACAAAATTATGGCAGGGGGAAATAATGAGCCTAGAGTTCTGTCCCATACGAACATCAAATAGGGTACCATCAGCTTGATCCATATCTATCTTACCATCACTCCACATAATAGCTTGCCATGTGAAAACAGTTATGCACGCCCCAAGCATTAAAATGTCATCAACCAAGTTATCTATTTTGGCAATCATGATTAATACACGGAATATCCTCTATAGGGAGGGGGTCATTCACACCCCATTCCCTAATACCCCTAACACCAATATTAGTGAAAACATCAGCTAATCCATTTCCTTCTCTCAAAATATGAGAAATATAATACTCATTGAAGGATTTAAGAATATCAATAATCCATAATCAAAGATTCAATAGACCATGAAGGGGCAACACAATTCTTTAGATTATTAATAATATTGAGAGAATCCCCCTCGAGCCACACTTTCTTGTAACCTTTCACTAGTGCCAACTTCAAGCCATGATAGGTTGCAGTCGCTTCTGCATAGTGCTTTGTCTGAGTTCCCAAAGGGAGCACCATATGTTTTTGTATTGCTAAATCCCTCAGGGAATGGAGGTTCTATAATTATGTTTGTTGAGTTGACCTAATTTGATTCAAGTTCCTTGGGTTGTTTTTTAATAGTTTCTTTTGGGAGTTCCTCATCAATCAACTTTGTGATGTGAGGAGATGAAGACCTAACTAGCATTTTCCTTGATTTGAGGTGGACATCACTCACCTCAACCCCATAAGTAGGGTATTGTATGGTGTTGTTAGCATAAGCCTATTGGACATTCTTATTATTTGGGTTAGGTGTAGGTTGTCCTATCAATTGAGGTGCTCTTGGCGTTGTTGGTATAACCATTGTTGGATTTGGCATTATGGTTGATTGTTGTGGCTACTAGTTATTTAGATTTTTATTTTTCCACTATTGACCTCTTTGCCATTATGGTGCCCATTGGTTTTGTTGGTGTGACCTTGGGAATTATAATTTGGTCCTTGGTAATTTTGTGGTGGTCATATGCCCTAAAAATTAAGTTGTCTTAATATGGAAATACCATGACTAGATCCATATTCTTTATGATTCGAAAAATCAGCCTACATATCATGCTTGTAAACACTACCTTATGTGAACTTATAACAACAATAAATAAAGAATATCATCAGCATAAGATAACAACAAAGAAGCACAAATCAGCAACACAAGATCATCACATAACACAAGATTTACGTGGAGAAACCCTTGTGGGAAAAAACTCCACCAAGAAGAGAGGCCAAGTATGTATTATCATCAAATAAAGAAGATTTCAATACAACCACTTCCATTATCCTTTTTGCCTCCACCATGGCAACACCTGTGTACCTATTAACAACCTTCTTATGCCTCAACCTATCCTTGTTCTTGCAGAGTAACACTACATTCAGTTGTTCCTCACTAATTCTACATCCAAGAGGCTAAATTTATAAACTTGTGAAGGCATCTAATGCACCAAATATGACACCCAAAGATGACCCTTCATTCCAAACACCCCCAACCTTTGGATTACCTCCTCAAAATGTGAAAATACATCGGTTTTGGCTCCAATACTCTCCCTCCAACTTGGGCGCCCAAACTTGAGAAGATAAACATTACATCAAATGCAATAAATGAAGGAAAACCAAGTGACACCTATTGCCTCTTTCCAACAACCCACTTGAAGAATCCCAACAGACAATTATTTATCATTTATTTTTATCTTTTATTATCCCATTTTAGGCATCCACATGTGGGGAAAACAATATTAAATAGTTATGTCCACAACTCACCTTACCGCTGCTAGTGGACCTGTCACCCCTTATGAGTATACTACAAACAATGGTGAGAATTAATATTACAAAATATTTTCCCAATTCACCCTAAGTGCCTAGAGACACTTTCCAAGGATGTTGGAATCATAACATATGACATAGGATTTACAAGGTGGATGACACCTAATCCTAAGAGTATTGTGTCATAATGGCGCTAGAAAAAATGATCATCATACAAGGTGGAATTTTGATGGAATTGGTGAATACGACAACTAATTGAAATATGCCTAAAAAATTCTAAGTGGTTCCCCATTACAAACATGTAGTCTACTATGGTAAAAATATTATGATATAAATGTTTTTAAATAATTTTATGGTGATTTAAAACCCATTATATTGATAGTCATAAATTCTTGTAGATTTGGGCCCCTAACCATTTTATTAAATTTTCCAAAATTTATTTGGCCCATGCAAACTATTCATCAATTAACAAATATTTACTACTAAAAAATTCATTGTATGTGGAAAGTATTTTGAACCTATACATCAAAATAAATCCTATCCTCCCCATAATCATTTTTTTGAAGTGAGCAAATGGAGATTCCGAACAATGAAGTATACTAGTATAGTGAATAACTTATTAAATTAATTTTATTGTTCAATATGTAGGCATACATCCATAAACGTAATTCATACACATTAACTATTAGATCCCAATTTCATTTAAAAAAAAATTAACATCATAAATGACACATGAATACACCATAATCAAGTAACTAAGATGTTAAACACTTTACAACACATTTCTAATATCAATCATTCAATTAGAATACACACAAGAACCTTCAAGACATAAGTTAAAAAAATAACTAACTCCAATCAATCCAAACCATATGAAACACCTTCAAATGATTATTAGTCATACCCCATATCATGATAGGACTCGTGTAACATGCCCATTGTTCTGCACAAAAGTTTTACCATGTTTTAACCTCAAGTAAATAAACTATGTTGTCAACACTTAAGCAATACAATTTTTCTTTTCAAATATAAAGATAACATGCACATTTGAAATAAACATCATCATTCCAAACTTTCCCACTGCATTATAGCAAAGTATTACATCTTTCCAATGCATTTATTTCATATTACATAATTTCATGATAACTTTTCTCTTTACAAATTTACATAGAAATTGATACAAAAATACATACATGGCTCCTATGAGCTTACTGGAAATAGATATATGAATGGTCTAGGTGTCCTCCATCAAATTTTGGTCACCTACTAATGAGGAGAGGCATCACTCAAGTGCTTTTCTGCCAACCATGGACTTATTGCGGTCCCCCGCACATCTGTAACCTAACTGGAAAGATGGCCCTCCCTTTGACGAACAAATTGGTTTGGTAACCCCATAATAATAATGACATTCCTCGAGCTTGGTGTTGTGTCCTACATGTGTAGATCTATCACACAATGGCTACAACCTACACATATGCCATTCCTTGCCTAGTATGTAAACCCAGATCACAACGAACTAACAATGTAAATAGTGGCAACTTACACTACTTTGGCCAAAGTATTCATCACCCAAAATTTAGAGTGGACGTCACATTCTCACCCACCTTCCTAGCTCAATTTGTATTGACCATTCATATCCTATGCATATACTATCCCCTTTTTCCATGGATTATTCTAACCCCATGAATAGCATATTACCTCTTATGTTTACTAAGACGCTTCTACTTAAGTAACTGAAAGTAATCCCATAACTCAACTTCACAAGTAAAGCAATATCTATATAGTACATAGTATTATTACAAAACCCATACCATAATATGGAGTATATACATACATTGAAACAATAGCATTCCCTAGTCTAGACTCATTGAGAATATTTCATACATGTCTAAAGAAGATAAATAATTCATAATAAAATAGCTAATCATATTTTTCCAAACAAGACAAACAAGTCATGCAATCTTTTCAAAACATAAAATGCATAATGGAGTAGAAATCAACATGCATGTATATGCAAAGCTCCAAATGATCAAACTGGATTCCTAGCTTAGCCTTCCCAAAATTAGCATGCAACTCCCAACTATCTCTCTTCCTCTCTCCAAAAACTTTCTCTCAAAAACCTCTCACAAACTCTCAAAACTTAGAAAAGCAAAATAATAAAAACTCATAAAATAAGAAATAAGAGTGCATAATTCATCCCATTTGAGGGAGAAAGCACCTCTATTTATACACAAATGTGAGCAACTTCTGGCTAAAAACAAGCTCACAAACATGCCACTTCTTAATCAAAAGGATCAAATCAACAAGAAAAAAGAAAGATGGTGGATGTAAGACCCCTCTTTGCCTGTGATTAATACCCAACCTAACTTGTTATGTGTTTCCATAAATAGGTGGTAAGTGGTATTGTGGGCAGTAAATAATGTAATTATGTGACAATATTCTTGTATTTCATTTTGACATTTGTTTCATTGTCTCTACCATGAAAGTGTTAAACACTCATGAAGTGTGGGATATAAATTGAAATTTTAAATGAAATTATATGCAATAAAATCTTAGGATATTCAACTGGAGAGTTTATGCGATATACGATTGTTGCTTATGGTTTCATTGGTAATGTACATGAAAGAAAGGATGTTAGTATGAGAAGGGAAAACCATCGAAGGAAAATCAAAAGACATCTTCTTATGGTTATGAATTTGACCCTGTTTGGGGCTTAGAAAGAAACAAAGTTAATGTGTTGGTAGATTAAGGTGTGAGGGTTGATATTAAAGGATAACTTACTTTTAGTTTGTGAGGGAATTTAATGATGAGTCATGTGGGTTTAAGCGGGATTAAGATTTATGAAACCCTATCTAAAATTGAAATTCGGATGGATCCTTAAATAGGGCTTTAAAGAGGGTTGTTGGTCAATTTCCTTGGTTAGGGTGCAAAAATAAACCCCCTAAGGTCTATACCATAGTGGTAGGGGTCAAGTAGGCATACAATAGTGCCCAAGGACATGATTTGACTCCTGAAAAGTCCTCATAATGAAGAGTGATGAATTTTGAGGAGAGAATGGGGTAAAAAGATTGAAGGGTTGTCCAAGTGCATATTCCCCTCATTAATGAGGAAAATACCTCCCTTGATGGAGAGAGGTACACTCCACACCTTCCCATCCAAGGTGATAAGTCCAATTAATGGCTCAATTTTGATAGGGTTATTATCTATTTGTTGTTGTTACTATAGACTTTGGCACTTGGTTGTTGACATTTTCCATGTTATTTCCCTAAAACTATAAACCCTGGGCATAAGTTTATCCTTGTGACTTTTAATGACATTAACATGCTATGTGAATTATCTATGTTAATTTTACATGTGGTTGAATGGATGTTACTTTAAGGTAATTATGGATATGCAATTGTTTGTGTGTGCTAATGTCATTATTCAGGTTTACACTAAGATGTTGATGTCAACGAAGCTTGCAGAGTGGAAGAAACTCTTTCCAGATGGTCAATTTCCAAGGAAGTCAAGAAGATGGTCATTAAGAGGTCAAAGGAGGGAAAATCTCAATGGAGGGAAACTTCCAATGGAGGGAAACTCCTAATTTGAATGAAAGATTGTAACTGCCTTTTAATGGTCATGTATGTTTGTTGAGCAAATCTAGGGAGTGTGTTGTGTTGGATTCTCGTTGGAGTAAGTCTGCTTTGACCAAATTTGGTGCATGCATAACTTCCTCCCTTTCTTCTCTATGCTTTCAATAAATGGCATCCTCCTATTTTGATGGATTCAACTGCCTAGGTATTTAGGGTTAATTAGTAGTTTTTCTCTCTATAAATAATGGTTAGATGCCCCTTTTCATGAGGTTGGATGTTCTGAGATTGTACTTGCATTTTCCAATTTTAGTAATACGGTCATATTGCTGAAATGTTGTAATCATGTTTTCAAGAAATAATATGATATTCTGATTTGTTGCAACTGAGTTAGCTTAAGGAAGACTCACTCAAGGGGGCCCACTTGGTGAGAATTCCACCGATTTAGTTTAAAATTCATTTTTTGTTCAGTAATTAGTTTCAGTTTCAGCAATTGTCTGTTCCTGCAACCACTAAAATTTTGTTATGTGACTATTCCTGCAGCCAAAGCAGATAGAGTAGTTTCCTGTCTGTTTGCTGAGATTTCCATTTCTATCTTTCATTTCCAGTCCAATTGTCAATGCTTAGTGTAGTTATTGATTCATGCTCAGTGCTCAAGATGATTTCTTTCCAACATTTTATTTCCAATACTGTTTCTTTCCTAGTTTATGGGTGATTGTAGTAGAGTCCTAGTGCACATACAATGCTGATCCATTTCAAGTTTACGTCCCTAGGTTGACAATGAAATACACCTTCATGATGAGTAAGATAGCTACTTAGTGCAGATGTCCAATCTCTAAGTAACAATTATAAGGGCTTAGTTATTCAACCATTAGAGGAGGCCAACACAAGGGTTTCAATTTGAAACTCCTATATAGTTTGGGGAGGAGGAAAGAGTAGGGTGTTACTCGCTTCTCTTCGAAAACTTGAGTGGAGATGACAAAAAGAATGAGAAGAGGAGAGGAGTCCACCTCTTTGGGAAGATAGTGATCAAGATGGCTTGGCTTGGAGAGGAAATATGGATGAAAGAGTTCAATCCCTTCACCTAAAAGAAAAGAGATAAGTTCCTCCTATTTTCATTTGCCCTTATTTATTGGTTGTAAGAAGGTGACATAGTGTATGGAACATGGTTGAAAATAGAAATTAGAGAATCTAGATGCATGAAAGTTGTGCTATGATAGTTTTATCCATTTGTAAAAATGAGAAAAGACTCCATTTATCATCATGGAGATAAAATAATTCCTTTCTTGGGGGTATGGCTAGAGCCCATGAGGCTCCATGATGCCATTATGGTAGGGTGGAGAGCAAGCCTTAGTTAGCTAAATGCCATTTATTATATTTCTTAAAATTAGTTGTAATATGAAAAAGTAGTGAATGTTGTAACATGAAAAGATGGATAAAGAGGAAGCTTGCATTCGTTGACATTTTATTTGAGTTTTTCTACGTATCATTTGTAATATGGAGAATTTAAGTGAAGAATTTGTATCTTATTGCATTAAGGAAGAAAAAAAAAATTGTACGAGTTTTAGTAAAGTTGTGAGAAAGGAGAGTTACTTTCATTTGTTTTTGAAGAAAATATTGTGTAATTTGTGATGAGCCCAAAATATGCTCATGATTTGGATATCATGGCGTACTTTAAAACCTTTACTTTTGTTATTCATGGTTGTTTAAACTCTTCTGAAACCTTTTATTGGGGGATATCCTGTAGCAACACACTTTCATGTTCCTGCAGCCTATCATGTTGACTTATCTATATTTATTACTCCATTGATTCCCTAAATGACTGGTATATCGCATATAGTTTTTGAATGATGAAATAGATTTAAATATGTGATTAATGAATGGGTATTGTGTATGTGTCATGCGCCTTCTCTTTCACATCTGTTACCTTGTGTTTCGCAGGTTGTTGAAGAAAGTATGATTGAGTCAAGCACAGCCGATCTTGGCCTTGCAGTAAAGTCCATTTCCTGCATGACTTTGAGGAAGCTCTGGCAAAGACTCTTTGACCGAAACTGTTGGGAAGGATTTTAAATGTCATTTAATCTAGAAAGAGTGGAGTGTTAGATTCTCTCTGGATCAGGTTGAACGGATAAACTAATTTATGAAGTCTGTTCCTTGATTTTAGGATACATTTCATATCCACGTCTTTCTCTGTTAGGGTTAGTTAGTTAGTTGTTTTCCTGATTTAAATAAGTGTTCCTCCTGCGCAGGTGAACAAGAAAGAGAGAAGCATATGAAGATAGAAAGGATATCATGTAAGAGTCAGTATGATAATAAAAAGCAAAATCTGTATGACAAGAGACAGAGTCTGTTGTTAGTTTTCATATGAACAGAACAATGTATACCATTCTGAGTTTATGAACAAAGTTTGATGAAATTCTGAGTTCAGTACTTGTGTAATTAGTTGATGCTTGCTAAGGGGGCCCACTTAGTAAGTATCTGTAGTTAGCTAGTTAGCTGTTCATTTTCTGTTGATCATCATTTAGATTTCATCTTTGAAGTTTCTGTGCAAACTCAGTCTTATATTATTCCTGCAGCATCAAGAATCCATCCCTGTGTTTATTCCTGCAGCATAAGGCCAGTTCATAGTTTGTCTCTCAGTTGTAGCTATTATGAT
Source organism: Sequoia sempervirens (assembly GCA_007258455.2). NCBI lineage: Eukaryota > Viridiplantae > Streptophyta > Pinopsida > Cupressales > Cupressaceae > Sequoia > Sequoia sempervirens. The sequence continues at coordinate 286,996,084 of VDFB02270651.1, read as the reverse complement.
TTCTGCTTTGGTTAAATTATGGTTGAGTTAAGAGAAATTTGCATTACCTTCCTGTAGCGTAGGTAGAATTCTTTCCAAGTATTTATTTCCATTAAGTTGTGACTGAAACTAGTTCTTAGTGCATATATTGTGCTGCTCCATTCAAAGTATATGTTCCTTGGTTTGACAAGTAAATGAACGTCCATGAAGAGATATTAGTCGCCTGTTGGAATGTCCAATTCCTAGGATAGGTTTTGCTGTGATTTTCATATCCTTTTATGGGAGCGACCAATTTGGTTCATATGTTCTTTTACATTAGAATAGACAACCGTATGTTTACTAAGTTGTAAGAAAGAATGCGTGAGAATTTGTGAACTAAGTATGAGAAGGAGAATCAAATTTCATTGAGTCAATCATTTGTAACAAAGGAAACATATATGTAAGGAACCCTAAATCGACCTTATCATATGCCTCCATTTCATGTTATTGGAAAATAGGTATTATGGTTTGCAACAAAGGAAGTGTCCAAGATAATAGGAGTTTACAATTGATACATCAAAAATAGCAATGTAGTTTTGATCCTCTTTCCATGCTTAAAAATGTGAACTTGCATATTTGTTCAAAAGCATAAAGGAATTGACCATCCTCTTAGAAAAATAGAGAACTCCTTGGTTTTGCACATTAAAATTGTGTATGTGGTAGCCTCGTGGACTCCATAGTAAATTGTCATGAAATGAATATTTAGCCAACCAATTATACTTAAAATTAAAATCTATTATTGCAAAACATGGGTTTCATTTCAAATCTAGAATTTTAATAATGATGTATTAGTCTCAATGTTAAACCTATAAATTATATTGTATATAACAGATAAATGTTAAATAATCATACTATAAATGAATGTATATACTGTATTTATATACTTAAAACTGCTAAACCAAATATATTCAATATTTATGAAGTAAATATAAAAGAGGAGCATATATATAAAATGGGAAAATAAAATAAGATAAAAAAATTCATGACGTCATAGTTTGTGTAAAGCAAGGGCTTGCATGGGGGAAAAACCTTTGGGCGCTTGACCCTTGTAGCCAAAAGGAGTTTCCCCTCCTTAAGTTGCTTTGCATATAGATTAAGTGAAGTAAACATTTGTGTATTGTTGTGTAAGGAAAATCCATGTACACCTCTGAATATTTTGTCCTTCACCCAAAGTCCCCTCATACCTCTCACAGCTAAATCAAAAGGAAGAAAATTGAAATAAAAGATGTAGTGTATGAGATGAGAGGAGCAAAATGAAATGAAAATAGAACCTAGAGGAAACATTTATTCTAGATTTGCAAAAAATTTGATCTACTGTCACTCAAATTGTCGTGCCTTGGGGCCGTTGCATCCTTCTTTCACCCTCCCACACAACTGTAAAAGATGGCGTGTGGGTTTGAAACTGTAAGCTAGGGATTTTGGCTTTTCATCAAACTTTAATAATACCAGTCTTTGATTATTTACTGTCGTGCACTGTGCTAGCCTTTCCAGCTAATTGAAACCTTAATATGCACTACCTTGGATGTATGGTGTTGCAAAGTAGGAGATCAAGTTAACAAAAAACAATTAATTTGCTCTAAACAAATCAACTTTACTAGTATAGGAATTTTTGGACTCTTCACCTACCAATAGTTAACAAAAATAAATAAATAAACAAACTTCTATCCCTATTCAACAACTTTTCTCGAATGCATAGGCTGCAATCATTTAAATAATACCGAGTCTGCTTAGTCCACCCTGCCCCACAAAATCATGGTTTGTCGTGCCATTAATCTGGGTCAATAGGCATGGTTGTAAGTCATATAAGTTGGTGGATGAAAAGATAAGGTAGCCATCAACCTGATCCTCGCTTTTATTGCACAACAGTAGGAGTGATTATCAACAAGTTTACTACCAACGCTAGGAGGATTATGGTTATGTCACATTCAATATGATTAATTGCAACAACAACTAATAATGTGATATTATTAGTGTATACAAAAGAAAGGAAATTGCCACCCGCAAAAACATCAGCTAGGGAAGTAATAAAGGAAAAGAAAAAATAATAATGATAACATGGATCAATGTGTCGGGTTGCTTGGGGAAATAGGCATTAGTTTGGTAAATGCATTAAGGCAAGCATTTACGGGTCGACTAAATTGTGACAGCATAATTTTTTTTCGCCCTTAAATATCATTATCCCTGTGTTTCCTAGGCAATTGGGCTACTAGTGTGGCATATCCACTGGTAGGAGTAGCTTGTCTCATTAAGTAGGTCATCCTCACTTATTGCTTGGCAAGCATTAAATGCATAATGAGATTTTAGTAATCCTATGCTAGTGAGTAACTTTTGTAAATGAAGGCTGATGCTGAATCTCAAACAGTCACCTACCTTCCCAAAAGCTATTTAGTTAGGTCGTTCCCCTCCTCCTCGATGATCTAACCAATCCTAATCTCACAGTCAACTCTTCCTACTCAACATTCGCTTGCCTAATCAATTAACTGGCTGCCAATCGAGAAAGTCTTGTAAAGTTTACTTTTATTGCATTTATTGGATTGCAGTGTTCTTGTCGTTAACCCTCTCAGTGTGATTATTGTTGCCAAATAGAAAATTTTATTAGTAGGCATGCAGATTTAGATTAATCCATATAAGTTCTATATTAGGCATTGGTCCCAAAAGATCTGCCATGAAGCTGCAAAGTGTTCATTCCCACTACTCCAAAAATTTATCTTTCCTATAGCAATGAGTGGCATAGTACAATGCAAAATGTATCTCTAGATAATATTATTTTCATTGTTACTAATTTGAAATCTTCATAATTTAATCTTGGGTCATAATACTATCAAGTGATATGATATTAGTACTAGCTTTAGGTATGATCAATGTAGAACATACCTATGCTTAATCAGATATTATATAATTCACACTTACCTCCATTTCCATGGAATACTCCTATGAACAATGATGTGGATATTGTCAAATTAACATCACAAGAATCAACTATTCCCCTATGCTCATGAATAGTGTTGACTCCACAACCAAAGTGCATCCACGCTTTACCACTCCTTTGATAACTGGGCGACATACATATAAATTTTTTGCATGCTCATTTATATTGTGAAAATATTATGATAACCGAGATAAATTTAAATACAAGACACATCATATGCACATTTCTAAGCCCATAATTGTGAAAATATCGCAACATATAGTGAAGGCTCACATATTCTAAAATCCTGCAATGATAAATTTCCACAAATGTAATTGCAGACATTTCATTATCTTTGATCTTGGCAGCAGTGCAACAAAGTGAAAGAGAATCCGCCCTAGTGAACAATTATGCAATACATGAGTAAAATCATGGGTCTTAAAATGCACTTAACTATGATAGGAATATAATGATGAATATCACATACTTTAATTAAACAATAATCTTATTCATAATGTTAATCTGTTATTAAATATTAATGCTTCTAAACAATGACAATTAAAGGAATATAGTAGTTACAGTAATTAAATTTGGTTTTAATGTGACCATCGATGTAACGATTCATTAAGGGTGTATCATTAAGGATATTGTGTTGGTTAAGTATAGTAATACTATCATTGTGTAGGCATAAAAAAAAGGGGGCCAAATCTCACTCTCACTACCTGCACTCATTAACGATATGATAATAATTAAGTGGTGAAATAAAAATAACAATAATGTTATATTTCCCTTCTCCAAGGTTTAATCTCTTGATACTTGTACAAGTTATTAGGGTAAATTTAGATATCTCCTTGAAGGTGTGCATCTCATAACATGTTCCAAGTTTCACAACTAACTCTTAGAGTGATTCATTAGCTAAATGCTTGTGTTAAAAAAAAAATTGTTAGGTTTTCTTGGCTAAATTTTCGGGCATGACACTTGGTATCAGAGTCAAGTTTACAAACTTTGGGAGCTCTAGGTTTTGCAAATATACTTTTATGGTCGCTATATCTCTTTACTTGGAAATCAATTAGTAGTTTTAAGGACCTTGTCATTTCAGTTAGAATCTAATTACAATAACCAATTCTATTGCTTCATAAAAAATAAAAAAACCTGAGGATGAATGATTTTAGTGAAGTTAAGTGACTAGGCCAAACCCCTTTTTACGTATTGGTCTATGGTCCTTACAGATTCTAATTTTCCCTTTATCTTAAGGGGTGTTAGAAGAGGAAAATCATATGATAAAGTAAAATGAGTGGATAAGGAAACAACAATTTAATAAATACATGTTATGTATGTGTATTCACTTAAAATAGATATAATTTTTTATTTGTGTAAGCTAAAACTTGATTTCAGAAGATTTTGATAATTGATGTGTAAACCTTGGAACCAACATAATTGTGTATTGTCAAATTCTCTAATATAACGATGGGAAGGGTTAAATTATGAGATTTCTCATCTAGGTTTCTCAATTTTGTGTTGATGATTACATGATTCCCTCTTCACTAATCATAAATAGAAGTATTTTGCATTATGGCTGTCCATTTTAATGCATAGCATGAATAACCAGGATATTAAGAGATAATTTCATTTAGAGCATAACCTTAAATATTGTATGATCATTTGGGAAACTTTAACCCTACCTCTCTATTGAGTTGAACTGGAACTTAGCATTGCTTCAATTTTGTCTTTGTTGGATATATCACCTAGATAACTCTATTGGCATAGCTAACCATTTTCACTAGATGGAAGAACAATATTAAATCAAACTAAGAATATAAGAGACATAGATTGCCTATGTTAGGAAAGAAATAAAATAGTGTAATTTATCGTCTTCTAGAAAGTGAGTGGATATTAATATGAGCATACATAAAATATTTGGAAGGAAAATCAAATGATGAATTTTATGAAGGTAAGCATATAAGGTTATAGTCAAGTTGGAAAGTAAGAATTAAATATAAGATGTTGAAAATAATTGAAATGACACCTTAATTAATTCTTTTTTTGTTAGCACGTAGAAGTAGGAAATCCATGGGAATGAACTTTTGATAGTCAACTTCAAATAGGATTTTAACCCATGCCTTGTGCATTAGGTGTATGCACTCTTGTGTTTAAAAGTTAGTATAGGTTTAAAAGGTGGAAAAGAAATACAATTTTATGTTATTACAATGTGATAGGATAAGTAAAACAAAATGAAATTGTTGGATGATACCTAGATGTATGCAATATTTCTTATATATATATACTTTACATGCCATCCATTATATTACATTGTTTCTCTCTCTCATGAAACAAGGAAATTAGTTGCAAATATATATGTGAGTGTGTGTGTGTATTTTGATGAGATATATAAGTTAGAAGTTATAAAATTAAATGAATTTACAAAATTTAGTAGAGAAAGAGAAAATATGTTAGAAATGTTGGAAATTGCATGGTATGCTCGTCAAATGAAGTAACATTAAGGATGCATTTAACTACCTCCTTTGCTTGCATCGAATAAGTGGAAAACCTTTTGTGTATAGCTATTGACTGGGTTAAACTTAAAATTGGAAATTTTATCTTTATGAACAGTTGTTGTGTTTAACATTTGGAAAAACAGGGGGGATGTGAATAGATAAAAATAAAAGGTTTTATACAATATAAACTTAAAACATGGGGGGGTAAATTCTTTATACACTTTTCAAGGACAAGCGAAATGTTCAAGTTAATATTTAATAAATTATATTGGAAGTTAAGCTTTAAGTGCACAATTTGTCGATATTTTAGAGATGTCATTTTGGAGCATGTAATCATTTACCTTGAAAGTGAGAACCCTTGCAATGTGATTATAAAAATTTAAAGTTGTATGAGAATGAAGCTTGGAAACTTGTCACATTATAAACCAAGTTATACTAGGAAGAGGAATGAAAACTAGGAGTTGATGTAGAAATAATCAATTTTTCTTTGTTTTGTTTGACAATTAATAGTAATGATGAATAAGAGGTGTGAAACCTAGTAAAAACAAGGTAAAGAAAGAAGTTTATGTTTCATGTGTTAATTTTTAAGTTTTAAGTTGAGGGGTATTTGATAGTTAAAACTCTGATTGTATATTGTTATGAGAGAGTTAACAAATGTAAATGAATAAATTGAGGAGAACCCTATTGAGTAAGAGAAATGTGTTTATGTATAAGGTAAATGGCTTGGAGAATATATGTGTTGTGAAATTTGAATAAACCAGTATAAGTGTCATGCCCCAAGTATGAGATACATGGTATTTGACTTGGGATAAGGGTGGTGGACGTCTAGTACGATCCCCTATGTGTACCCTTTGTGATGGCCTTTATGTAAGTTAGTTGTGAGTTTATGCAATCGTGATAAGTGTGTAAGTGTGTCTATTAAATAAAATGTGATGTATTCCTTTGTGTTAGTCTTAATTATATGTTAAATGTGTACCCCTAGAGTATGGTTCCCCCCATTATGGGAGTGAGATGCCAAATAGAGTAAAAAAGGGTGAGAGAGAAGAGGAAAATCCAATGGAAGCTATATGTTTTCCTAGGATGATGTCCCAAACCTACTCCACCCACATATTAGAGCCACACTCATTGGTTCACAGTGCAAACCTACTCCTTGATATTTGTAACCCATGGGTAAGGATGGTATTACATGGACCATAGTGATGGGGATGTTGATCCCATTTCATGATTATATATTTTGGATACTTCAGTAATACAGAACATTGGTACTATGTGGAAAAGTTCACCATGATTTTGTGTGTTATCATATCTATGTGGTACGGGACCACCAACTATTCATATCTATGTGGTCAGGGACCACCAATTATTCATATTTATGTGGTCAGGGACCACCAATTATTGCATGCTATTATACTTATGTGGTTAGAGAACTTGTTACCTAATTTCACTATTAGCTCAATTAGGTTGAGCTCTTTGTTTTGAGATTGAAAGAAAAAGGTACATTTTTTAATCTTTCCTATATTGCATTCAATTGTATAAATAGAAAAATTAGAAAGACTACAAGATTATAGTAATAGATCATTGCATTTATACAAGTGCATGCAACGTAGAAAAGATTTGCACAAATCTTTCTGAAAAGTAATCTTTATTGATACAAAGTGCATATTTGTCTCACACAAGCCATGAGACTAACTTATTCATTGAAATGAAGAAAATTTTATACATTGATGGATAAAGAAAACATAATGCACATGTAAGGAAAGAGGCCAGTCATTGCCTGATGACTGGTTTGGTGTGTGTTGCCTTGCTTTGTCTTCCGTCTCAAGCTGCCTTGTGTCCTCCTTAGCTCCTTGCTCCTAGTTCCTGCATCAGAATGATTAAGTGTTGTTAGAGCAATGAAGGTCTCTCACATTACATGTACAAGCACCCATGAACATATAAAATGATCCTCAAATGTATTAAAAAAGCATGCAAACCTTGGATTCCCAAGAGAACAATGAAGTCATCAAACACATCCAAAATATGCATTTATTTTTCTAACTGGTTTGCTTCCTATGCAGATATAGGAAAAGTGATGTTGTTTTGTTTCATCAAATTACAGCATGTGGGTTAAAATGTGGCTCCCACAAGGGTTGAGCCCAACATGTTGTTTTATTATGCCTTAATGAGGTATGAAAGGAAAGTTCATCCTTTATGGTTTACTAAGACAAACATACATCAGTTATGGTAGTGAGTTTTGCATTAGCATAAGTCACATGTGTTTGCTAAGTAAAACATAAAGGATGAGTTGATGTAATAATCTATGAAAGCATAGCATAAAACATATATGTGATAGCCATTATGTAAATGAAAGAAAAATAGCAAAGAGCCATCTAAAGCTATCATGAGCTGCAAGACAATCATGTTAGCAAAATGGCAAGAAAGGTCAATAGGAGGCTCCAAATGATAATCATGAGAAATCAGACTCAGAAAGGGAGGATAAGCTAGATTGAATAAGTTTTAGGTGTGCATAAGGTTTTTCAAGTCAAGTGATTAATATACAATTGACAATCACCATGTTATCAGTCCAGTATGAAAGATGGAAAACAAATACATGGCAGTCCATAAAAGAGTAAATATATGAATGCAATGTCACAAAAGGGGCAACCACTACTGCTTTCAACTATCGAGTAGATAGTATCATTAGTAACAAGGGTAAACAATGTTCGGATAAAAGAATTGGACCTGAAACATCATGTGCATGATACTGTCTCATCAATAGGGGAAAAAACCTATTGTTTTGTGGCACTGGATTCGAGCGAGCAAGCATTTTCACTTTCAAAAATTCTAAACTGCTTGAGCTTTTTTCCCACTTTGAAGTAGGAAACATGCTTATCTGGATTTACATTTATGGTTGAGTCAACAGATTGGTACTATTACAAAAAGAAGTTGAAGCTTCTGCTGGAATTTTGTGGAGCAACTACAATTCATGTTGCTATATATATATAAATGTAAGACATAAAGAAGATATATCCATAGAGCCTTGTATCATCTTCTAGGACAAAGGGAAGTATGGTGCAGGTATGAGAGCCCTGACACATAGTTTGGACATTGATCAATACATCAATCAGAGTTACGGGGAAAGGCACAAATGAATAAAAGTTGTGTTTCTTCTTCCAATACAAAGAAACCCTCAGCCAAGAAAGGAAAATATGTACACAAAAAACTTTCATCATAAGTTGAGCATAAATAATGAAGAATATAGGTATATTAAAAGCCACGACCTGCGGCTATTATGCTAACATCTTAAACTTTGTTGTGGAAGAGGAGCCATGCTAATTATGAAGTTTTACCATCATTTTTCCAGAGTGCTTGAAATGTAAAATTTACATAGGGAAAATCAAAATGTTCATATTTTTCTTCATTTTGAGTTCGAACAACATGATTTCTACATAAAGGGAGAAGGAAAATGCAAAAGAATATTAAACCCTCGAGCTATGTATAGATATGCATGAAAACAAAGTGAACGACATGAATGGAGAAACCCGCGACCTAGGGTTTTCTGTAAGCTTCAGATTTTTGCAAAGTGAAAGTTCATCTTCAGGAAAATGCATGGAAGAGTGACAAATATAGATGAAAGATAGAATTTTGAGCCTTTAGCAAAATTTTAGGAGAGAAATAAGATATGGTCGTGGCCTTCGAAAGGAAATAAACTCTCCATATACACTCAAGTAGAGCTTGAAGTGAGCTAGTAAAGTCAAAGAAATGTGCATTTTTTCCTATGAAAAGCTTGACATTGTATATTTTCAATCAGAGGCAAGTGAGAAACTCACCGAGTTCAATTGATGGAAGCACTAGACCTACAAAATGCTCCAGAATTCTCCATAAACCCTCATGATGGTGGCACCTCCAAGTTTCCTGAAAGCTTGTAGGTAAAATGAAATGCTTTGTAAACTTTTGCATTGCTTTTTGTTCTTAGGGTTTTATATCCCTAAGAAATGCCAACAAAAGAAAAAGGTATTTTATTTACCTTTTATTTTAAGCTTTGGCAATGTAACTAGTGCTTGTCCCTTAGTATGTGCTAGTATTGAAGTTTTAGAATTTAGTCTTTTCATTAATTTCCCATATGGTCAAGCTCTTGACCTTTTTATCTTGCATTAATCTCAGTTGTAAAATATTTAATTAAGTGGTATAGTTATAAACCACTTAAATATTATTTAAAATGAAAAATAAATGTGTATTATGCTTTGTAAATGCTTTAAAGGGGGATTTAGTTGAGTTGAGAGTGCTTTTGCAAGCATATAGGGGTGGTTGATGCAGTTGGGAAACAAGTGCCAAAGATATAGGAGATTGTTTTGACTGGAAGTTAAAGGATTTGAGAACTTTTTGGAGGAGTTGTTGCATGCCTTTATGATGAACTTGGTCAAATTTACCTTTTCTAGCATATTGGAGCCTTTTTGGAGGGAGTTTGAGGCCTATTTTTTAGGCTTTATTGTTGCATCCGACCCCAAGAGGTTTCTAGGTCCTATTTTGGTGGACTCTTGATGGAGATTGGATATAATCATTTCATAACTCATTTGTGGGTTAGTTCTTGTTCTTTTTTCTACTTTGTGACTTTGGAGTCCATTGGGAGAAAAGACAATACTTTGTAACTCATTTTGGGTATGAAATATAGTGAAGGCCTTGGATGCCATTGACATGAAATCTTTTCCTTCTTGTTTATTGCATTATTGTGTATTCCCATATGATTGATCAAGTTATCTGTGAGATGGTACTCATTTCCTCCTAACTTTGTCTCATGTCTTTGATGCCTTTATGCAAAAGTGTGTTGTTGCAGGTTGCAAATTGTGTCATAAAAATGCAAAATAGCTTTTAGTAGTGGAGATATTTTTCCCTTCGAAGTTTGAGCTTTAAGAACTTTCTGTGAAGTACTTATGCAAGAACATACGATAATAGGTTGTGCAAGTTTTATTTTCTATCATTGCAAGCAAGTGCTTGAAAGCTGAGTTTCATAGTCCCATTCATTTTGGTGTATCACCTTAGGAGGTAGTTTTCATTTTATGTTATCTCTTTACTCTTTTCTCAACAATTCAATAGAGTAGGTTAGAATTAGGTGAGAACCATGAGGAAGCTGGCCTTCTCCAGAGGTTGACCTCTACTTATCAAAGCCCACATTTTGAGAGGTCTTCCCATGTTACACCGAGTTGTTGAATTTCATAGTCAATAGGGTGCAAATCCAAGAGATAACATAACCATCAATCCCCTCCTCCCCTTAGGCGACTTATCAAGTCACATGGTGCTCGTAATGTGCAAATTTTATTGTTGAAAAATGAATTATTGGAAATTTCCTAATTGATGTTTTATTTTATGCTAACAATGTGGAATTTAATATTTATTTTATTAGGATATTTAGCCATTTGAATATTGTTATAGTCTAAATTGCCTCAAGGACTCATTTGATTTCATTTTTGAAATAAGATTGGAATGTTTAAATGTAGCTACACTTGATCTTTATTTGGTTTTTCCCTTGATTTTATAATTTGTTGAAACCTTGGTTTATGATCTTATGTTACCTAGTTTGAAGCTTTCTTTTTGGTTGCAAACTATTGGTATGTGTGGTGTAACATAACATCTGTAAACTGTCGTATCTCAAGGGGTTCCTTGGTAGGCCGTATAGGGGGGTAGATGCACTGAGGAATTATTTTGAAAGGGGTTGCAAATGGGACTGGTATGGGACAGTCATTAATCCATTCTCCCCCTAGTTCTATGATTGTTGATATTGTACCTTCCTTTTGGAGGCTAATCCCCTTAAACAAACAAGAGGAAGGTACTAGGAAATGAATGGAGGGGCCCTTAGAGAAGGGCCTCGAGACCATCTTTCCTAATGACTATGGTATCCAAGAATATCCATCCTCATAAACCCCATCATGTGAGCCTTGTGTTGTAAATGATGTGGTTTTATGAGGAGAGTCTCACCAAATTTGGGAAGAGCATCCTTTGTATGAGGACAAGCACACCCAATTGGGAAGAGTATCCTTTGTATGAGGATAGGCACACCCAATTGAGAAGAGCATCCTTGCTATTGTTGTGTGTACATGTGAAATTACAAGTAAATGTGATTTGACATACTAGTGAACTATGTGAGAAAGATAGTAAAAAATGATGCAAGCTAATATTCCATGAGACATGGTATGAGTGTCATGATTATAAGGTAAAATATCCTCTTTAAGGACATATTTGGATAAAATGCGAAGCTAACAATTCTGAGAAATGATTGGCCATTGACATAAAATATTTTTTTCTAACATCATGAGTGATGTTTATTGTGCAAAGAAATTTTGAGGTGTATAAAAGGTTGTTAATTCATTTAGATATATTTTTGTATTGAATTTGGTTACATTGTTAATAGATTAAAGATATATGGATGGTTGTTAACTTTTGTTGAATTAAGTGTGTAACAGATAAAGGTTCTATTGTGATAAATTTTGTTATAAGTATTTGAATATTTAATTCATGGAAGAGGTTGTCTCTAATGCATGCTTATAGTTGAATGTCTTGGATTCTACCATCAAGTAAGCAAAGTAATTAGTATTTTTGATAGATTAATGTATGTTGCTATCTAGAGATTATGTTCTAGACCTTAACGACTTCCAGGAGGAAGTCTAAGCTAAGGGGAGGGGGATGTAAGACCCCTCTTTTCCTGTGATTAATACCCAACCTAACTTGTTATATGTTTCCATAAATAGGCGGTAAGTGGTATTGTGGGTAGTAAATAATGTAATTATGTGACAATATTCCTATATTTCATTTTGACATTTGTTTCATTGTCTTTGCCATGAAGGTGTTAAACACTCACATGAAGTGTGGGATATAAATTGAAATTTTAAATGAAATTATATGCAATAAAATCTTAGGATATTCAACTAGAGAGTTTATGCGATATACAATTGTTGCTTATGGTTTCATTGGTAATGTGCAGGAAAGAAAGGATGTCAGTACAAGGAAAATCAAAAGACATCTTCTTGTGGTTATGAATTTAATGCTTTTTGGGGCTTAGAAAGAAACAAAGTTAATATGTTAGTAGATTAAGATGTGAGGGTTGATATTAAAGGATAACTTACTTTTGGTTTGTGAGGGAATTTAATGATGAGTCATGTGGGTTTAAGTGGGGTTAGGGTTTAGGAACCCCTATCTAAAATTGAAATTCGGATGGATCCTTAAATAGGGCTTTAAAGAGGGTTGTTGGTCAATTTCGTTGGTTAGGGTGCAAAAATAAACCCCCTAGGGTCTATACCATAGTGGTAGGGGTCAAGTAGGCATACAATAGTGCCCCACGAACATGATTTGACACCTAAAAAGTCCTCATAATGAAGAGTAACGAATTTTGAGGAGAGAGTGGGGTAAAAATATTGAAGGGTTGTCTATGTGCATGTTCCCCTCATTAGTGAGGAAAAAACCTCCCTTGATGGAGAGAGGTACACTCCACACCTTCCCATCCAAGGGTTTCAATTTGAAACCCCTATATAGTTTGGGGAGGAGGAATGAGTAGGGTGCTACCCACTTCTCCTATTGGAGAACTTGAGTGGAGATGGCATAAAGAATGAGAAGAGGAGAGGAGTCCACCTCTTTGGGAAGATAGTGATCAAGATGGCTTGGCTTGGAGAGGAAAGATGGATGGAAGAGTTTAATCCCTTCACCTAAAAGAAAAGAGATAAGTTCTTCCTATTTTCATTTCCCCTTGTTTATTGGTTGTAAGAAGGTGACATAATGTATAGATCATGGTTAAAAATAGAAAGTAGAGAATCTAGATACATGAAATTTGTGCTATGATAGTTTTATCCCTTTGTAAAAATGAGAAAAATCTCCATTTATCATCATGGAGATAAAATAATTCCTTGCTTGGGGGTATGGCTAGAGCCCGCAAGGCTCCATGATGCCATTACGGTAGGGTGGAGAGCAAGCCTTAGTCAGTTGAATGTCATTTATTGTATTTCTTAAAATTAGTTGTAATATGAAAAAGTAGTGAATTTTGTAACATGAAAAGATGGAGAAAGAGCAAGCTTGATTTTTTTGACATGTTATTCGAGATTTTCTATGTATGATATGTAATATGAAGAATTTAAGTGAAGAATTTGTATCTTATTGCATTAAAGAAGAAAAAATACTATATGAGTTGTAGTAAAGTTGTGGGAAAGGAGAGCTACTTTCATTTGTTGTTGAAGAAAATATTGTGTAATTTGGTTCATATGTTCTTTTACATCGAAATAGACAATTGTATGTTTACTAAGATGTAAGATAGAATGGGTGAGAGAATTTCTGAACTAAATATAAGTAGGAGAATCAAATTTCATTGAGTTAGTCACTTGTAACAAATGAAACATATATGTAAAGAACCCTAAATCGACCTTATCATATGCCTCCATTTCATGTTATTGGCAAATAGGCATTATGGTTTGCAGCAAAGGAAGTGTCCATGATAAATAGGAGTTTACACTTGATACATCAAAAATAGCAATGTAGTTTTGATCCTCTTTCCATACTTACAAATGTGAACCTACATATTTGTTCAAAAGCATAAAGGAATTGACCATCCTCTTGGAAACTAATATAAATAGAGAACTCCTTGTTTTTGCACATTAAAATTATGTATGTGGTAGCCCCGTGGACTCCATAATAAATTGTCATGAAATGAATATTTAGCCGACCAATTATATTTAAAATTAAAATCTATTATTGCAAAACATGGGTTTCATTTGAAATATAGAATTTCAATAATGATGTATTAGTCTCAGCGTTAAACCTATAAATTACATTAGATATAACAGATAAATGTTAAATAATCATATTGTAAATGAATGTACATACTATATTTATATACTTAAAATTGCTAAACCAAATACATTCAATATTTATGAAGTAAATATAAAAGAGGAGCAAATATATAAAACGGGTAAATAAAATAAGATAAAAAATTCATGACGCCTTTGTGTAAAGTGAGGGCTTGCACGGGGGCAGAACCTTTGGGGGCTCGGCCCTTGTAGCTAAAAGGAGCCGCCCCTCCTTAAGTCACTCTGCATATAGATTAAGTGAATTAAACCTTTGTGTATTGTTGTGTAAGGAGAATCCATGTATGCCTCTGAATATTTTTTCCTTCACCCAAAGTCCCCTCATACCTGTCACAACTAAATCAAAAGGAAGAAAATTGAAATAAAAGATGTAGTGTCTAAGGTGAGAGGAGAAAAAGGAAATTAATAGAAGCCAAAGGGAACATTTATTCCAGATCTGCAAAACGTCTAATTTTTTTTCACTCAACTTGTTGTGCCTTGGGGCCGCTACATCCTTGTTTCACCCTCCCACACAACTATAAAATATGGTATGTGGGTTTGAAACTATAAGCTGGGGATTCTAGCTTTTCATCAAACTTTAATAATACTAGTCTTTGATTCTTTACTGCTATGCACTATGCCAACCTTTTCAGCTAATTGACACCTTAATATGCACTAACTTGGATATATGGTGTGGCAAAGTAGGAGATCGAGTTAACAACATAATATTTTAATATGCTCTAAATGAAGCGGCTTTACCAGTATAGGCATGATTGGACTCTTCACTTGCCAATAGTTAACAAAAATAAATAAATAAATAAACTTCTATCCTTATTCAACACCTTTTCTCGAATGCATAGGTTGCAATCATGTCAATAATACTAAGTCTGCTTAGTTTGCCCTGCCCCGCAAAATCATGGTCTATCATGCCATTAATCTAGGTTAGTAGGTATGGATTTAAGTTGTATAAGTTGGTGGATGAAAAGATAAGGTAGCCATCAACCCGATCCTCGCTTTTATTGCACAAAAGTAGGAGTGATTATCAACAAGTTTACTACCAATACTAGGAGGATTATGGTTATGTTGCATTCAATATGATTAACTACAACAACAACTAATAATGTGATATTATTAGTGTATACAAAAGAAAGGAAATCGCCGCCCGCAAAAATAGTAGCTAGGGAAGTAATAAAGTAGAAGAAATAATAATAATAGTAATGATAACATGGATTAGTGTGTCTAGTTGCTTAGGGAAATAGGCATTAGTTTGGTAAATGCATTAAGGAAAGCATTTACGAGTTGAGTGAATTGTGACAGAAATTTTTTCTTCCACCCTTAAATATCATATCCTTGTGTTTCCTAGGCAATTGGGCTACTAGCGCGACATATCCATTGGTAGGAGTATCTTGTCTCATTAAGTAGGTTGTCCTCATCTATTTCTTGACAAGCGTTAAATACATAATGAGATTTTAGTAATCCTATGCCAGCGAGTAACTCTTGGAAATGAAGGTTGATGTCGAATCTCAAACAGTCACCTACCTTCCCAGAAGCTATTCAATTAGATTGTTCCCCTCCTCGTCGATGCTCTAACCAATCCTAATCTCTCAATTGACTCTGCCTACTCAACACACCCTTACCTACTCGATTAACTGGCTGCCAATCGAGAAAGTCTTGAAAATTTTACTTTTATTGCATTTATTGGATCACAGTGTTCTTGTTGTTAACCCTCTCAGTGTGATTATTGTTTCCAAATAGCGAATTTTATTAGTAGGCGTGCAAATTTAGATTAATCCATATAACTGTATTAGGCACTGGACTCAAAAGATCTGTCATGAAGTTGCAAAGTGTTCATTCCCACCGCTTAGAAAATTTCTCTTTGCTATGGTAGTGAGTGGCATAGTACAACGCAAAATGTATCATTGGATAATATTATTTTCATTGTTTTTTTTATACGTAAGGAAATTTCTATTAATATTTAAAGTTCCAGTACAAATGTTTACATGGTAGGAGATATGGAGAAGAAATACCCAAAAAAGAACCAGACCCGCCACCCAAACACCAGCTAACACCCATTTACCAACGAAAC
Source organism: Sequoia sempervirens (assembly GCA_007258455.2). NCBI lineage: Eukaryota > Viridiplantae > Streptophyta > Pinopsida > Cupressales > Cupressaceae > Sequoia > Sequoia sempervirens. Next base: position 286,979,776 of record VDFB02270651.1, on the reverse strand, counting down.
TACCACCAAAAATATCATTGGAATGACCACAAAAAAATTCATATGACACCAAGCTACCAGAAACCTCCAAAAAAACCAGTTTCCAACCAGAGCCGAAACAAGTCAAAATACGATCATAGCTTATGAGCAGTACAAGTTGCCTACTACAAGATAACTATAAGCATTATACTATAAACATTAAAAAACTTTCCAAACAACCTACCCCCGCCTAGAAACCATTCATCTTAGCAAATTGGTCAAATTCAAAGACCCATTCAAAACCATTTACCGACTCAATCATTAATAGCTTCTTGAGAAAACTCACCCCATATGCAATAATCTGTCGATGCCTTACCAAGGCCATGCCTTTCAACTCTAGAAGCAATGGGTAAAGCTTAATTACCTCACCAAGAACCTTGACCAAAGGGAGGTCTCTTAGCCGAGGTGCACCACAACCCAAAAGAGACGTTCTCAGAATTTTGTCCAGTCCACCCAGGAGCTCTTTCTTGAAGAGCTTTCATACTATCACCCACACCTTAGCTTTTGGAGTATGCACATCAAGAATTGAGGCCAAGAACCTAGAGACAATGTGGGTGTTAACCTAGAATGTCTCCCGGTTTGATAAGTGTTCCTTACCTAAAACCATTTTAACTGCCACAAACATATGTGGGTCTATCCAGAGCATGATCCGTTTCAACTGCTAGTTTGCGATCGCCTTGAAGGCTGTCTATCAAGTCTTGCAATCCAATTGGATGGGGGTATCAATCCCCACGCTCACCAAATACTTTGACAAAAACTCAACAATGAACTTTTACTTTTCTGCCATACTTAAAAAAAAAGCTATACCAGAGAATTAAAACCAAAATGTGCCAAAGTTGTGCCACCCATGATCATTTAAAGCCCCAAAACATTTTGCACTTACTATGTTGTGCAACAATGATTGTGCCCACCCAAATTTCTTGCGATCACACCACCTGGCAAGAAACATGCAAGATGTCGCGTTATGGCTCACCAGTAGGGAGGCGATCTGTATCCTTTTGAATGCCCATAAAACTTTCCCATCATAAGTTTGTGAACACCGACACAAAAGGTACATTTGAATGAGTGATGCAATGATGAAACATCGCATCTCCACCCATCGACAGTATGGAAAACTCTGACATCAATCTTGAAACAGATACAACCCACCACCCACATGGAGATCCAACTGGACTTGCCAACTAGATATGCCATCTTCCCCAAAGGACCCTGACCATTCCACAATTTCCTATGTGGAAGGGTGCCCTCCTAGCCACCCACGGGGACCGCAACTCCCTATTATGGCCACAAGGTTTTTAAGGATTTCCCATTTGCCCCTAAATTGGATAATCGATCTGCTTCAAGGTTAGTAGACTCAAAGCTTCTTCTAGATTTTCCACCAATTTCCAGTTGAGCATCTTTCACATTCTAAGAGTGTTAATTATTAATGTGGATTCACCTTCGATGGCTAATTTCGTTATTTTCAAGTCCTTGCATAGCCTTAAGCCAAGAACCACTACTTGCATTTCTGCCTTATTATTTGTTCCTTACGAAAATGGTTTTTCCAGCTGACCGACTACTTTTCCTTGCCAATCATAAACTATGCAGCCCACCCTTGAGTCACTTGGTTGCCTCGAGAAGTGCTATCAAAATTAAGCTTCTATAGGGGACCAATGTGTAGACTTCCTTTTTTCCAAAGTTTTGGACCCCCCTTCTCCTATAATAGGTGGTACCCAGAGGCCATTAAAACTGCATCGCAACCTTGCATCCCATTTAGTGAAAGTGCTCTTACTATGATCAACCTGCTTAACTCTATAATTCACCAGTTCAACTAGGCATGCCTCTAGCTTGTTTTGAAATGACGAAGGCATCATTTCCTTCTCCTAGAAGATGCACCTATTCATTTCTTCCCAAATTTCCCATAACAATAGTGAGGGGTTGACAGGCCAAACACAAGGGAATAATGCCTATTTCTATAATGATGGCCATCTCAATAACACATCCAACAGTTTGTTTGATAGCACCATTTTCCAATTCAGCTTAGCAAGCAGCCATTGCTATAATTTTTGAGAATAGGGACAATTAAGTAGTAGGTGATCGCTGGTTTCCTCACTCTTTTTGTACAGACAACACCTAGATGGCCCGAAGAATCCAAGCTTTGCAAATCTATCTCCCATGAGAATCTTTCCATGGGCAATTGCCCAAGTAAAAATCCCGGCATTAGGAAAGCATGCCTTATTCCATAACAAATTTCTAGGGATATTTCTCTCCACAACACCAAACGATAACCTATTATAGCCTTCTTTCACCTTGTATTCCCCATTTGGTGAGGCACCCCATCTTAAGATGTCTGGGCTAGCTCTGAAGAAAATGACCCTAGCTTTCATTGTTTCTTCATAACAGGCTACTTCCTAGAGATGAAGACCCATACCCTAAACACTCTTCCACTCCACTTTAGGCTAGACATCCACTGTTCTGACCACCAAGTGTTCTCTTACCCTATCTCCCCGCTTGTTTGGTGTCATTTCTCATATTCTCAAGCCTACACACCTCGGGAAATTTGGGAAAGCTTTCCCAAGAGTCCTCCCAAAAAGAAGCACAACTTCCATCTCTGACCTCCCAGGTCTAGAAATCCAACACAACATCTCTACAACTGCATAAAATTTTTGAAATTCTGGAACCTGATGGGAGGGTTCTGGAAGTGAAAATTATATGCCCCTCTACTGTCATGTATTTTGCTTTTAGAATCCTTTCCCATTTTGATTCTTTCCTAGCATGGAGTGCCCAAACCTATTTGGCACCTAAAGCTTTGTTTTGAAGTAGGATATTCTTCATACCTACCCCATCCATTTCCTTACTTTCACACACCTTCTCCCACTTCACCAGTGGGAATTTATGCTACTCAGAATTGCCTGCAAAAAAAAATCCTTCATTTTCTTATTCAAAGTTCTACACACCCCAACCAACATGGGAAGGCATGAAGAAAGATAGGAAGGAAATGTAGCGATGACTGCTTTGAGTTTTGTTAGATGGACAACCCAAGAAAGCCACCTACATTTCTAAGATGTGATCAAGTCCTCCAACTTCTTGATCACATTATCCCAAAGTTTACCTGATTGCACCCCCTTGGCAAGAGGAAGTCCTAGATATTTTACAGGGATGTTTCCCTCTTCTGAATTTCAAAATTCTTAGAATCTGAGCCTCATTACGTGTGGTAGTATTGAAGAAAAAAACTTATGATTTTTCCAAACTGACCTCCTGACCTGAAGCAAGAGAATATTTATCTAGGATCTCCTTGAAGTGCCTTGCCTCCCGAACATGGGCTATGCCAAAAAGCATGGTTTTATCTGCAAACTATTGGTGGGTGGCGGTCGGGACGCCACTTGTAATTTGCACCCCTTCCATGTGCCTGCAATGCCAAGCCTTGGAGATGCTTCTTCCCAAGGCCTCTTCCATTATAATAAAAAAGGAAGGGATACAGGGGATCCCCTTGATGAAGCCCCCTAGAGGCATTGAAAAAACCTTTTGGAGATCTGTTCAAAAGGATAGAGAATCTTAGATAAGCAATCCACCCAAAGATCTAGTCCAGCCAAGACTTGCTAAAGCCAAAAGCCTGCAAAGTTTTGAAAAGAAAACACCAGTCAACCTTGTCATATGCCTTCCTGATGTCCAACTTGATTAGCATTGTTGGTTTCTTCATGGTTTCGATGGAATGAATAGCCTCCTGAGCAATAATGACACCATCCAAAATTGATCTTCTCAGGATGAAACCTGTTTTCTCTTCTAAGATAATGTTGGGAAGTACTTTCTTCAATATATTAGCCACAACTTTGGCCAACACTTTATAAATGGTGTTACAGAGAGAGATCGGTCTGAATTCATCAAGGGACTTCGATTTTTCCTTTTTAGGGATTAAAGCGATGAAAGTGTTGTTCAGTTCCTTTAGCACCTTACTTGAACACCTGGAATCTTCAATTGCCTCACATATGTCTTTACCCATAATTCCCTACCACTTCTAAAAAAAACTAGCAAGGAAGTCATCTAGTCCTAGAGCCTTGTCTGGATGAAGTTGAAATAGGGCTTCTTTGATTTCCTACTCTAAGAACTTGCTATTCAACAACAAATTTTATTCTTGCATGATTATCTTGGGTATACAATCCAGAAGCTCCTATTGTGTCTATAAGTTCAACCCTAACCAATCATTTCAGAGGTTCTCAAAGTAATCCACGATGAAAAATTTCACATCCTCTATCTTCTCCAAGACCCTGCCTTCACTTGATCTAATGCTGGCAATTTTATTTATCTCCCTACACGCCTTGGTTGAGTTGTGGAATTTTTTTGTGTTCTTATCTCCCATCGCGAGCCAAGTTTCTCTTGATTTTTGACACCAAAAGACTTCTTCTTTGGCCAAGACATCATTTAGTTGCTTCAACAACTCCTGTTCTTCCAAGAAGCGGTAGTTATCCATTCCATTCTTGATGACTTCCTCAGATAGCACTGCCAAAGCCTCTTCTATCCTCCTTTTTTTTGAAAAAATGTTTTTGTAGTGATCTCTGTTCCAAAGCTTCAAATTTTGTTTAATTACTCTTAATTTGGTGACAATGTTGACCAACTTTGTACCCCCCAGGTTGCAATTTTCCCACCAGCCTTTGATCAAGGAAAGAAAATTTGGATCTCTAAACTGCATATTTTTAAATTTGAATGGGCATCACACCGAACTCCTTTCCCCCACAATTTCCAAGGCTACAGGAAAGTGATCGGACCCTGAGCTAGGAATTATGTTACTCTCCAGGGTGAAGGGAAAGGGGCTTAAATCTCCTCTAAACAAGAATCTATCAAGTTTCTCAGTAATGCTACAAAACCCACTTCTCGAGTTTGTCCATGTGTACTGCCCGTTACCTGTATGCACATCCAGAAACATGTTCCTCTCAACAAAACTTTCAAAGTCCAGCCGAGATTGAAGCTTTCTTGTCCCGCCACCTTTCTTATCTAAAATTTTGAGAATTGCATTGAAATCCCTATCCATAATACAAAACTCAAAATATGGATCACTACAAATGATATCAAGTTCATTCTAAACTTGTCTTTTTAGAAGGCAATTATTTGGGCCATAAACATTAATCAAAAGGAAACTAAGATTGGAGGCCATGCTCCTTACCTTACAGGCAATCCAAGATCTATTTGCCACCACCTCTTCCAGAAGAACATTATGTGGCTTCCAGAGGATTATGATCCCACCTGAGGGCCCCAACGCATTGACCCCAAACAACTGCTAGTGTTTCACCTTTTTATCGAAATTTACCTGCTCTTGATCATTGAGTGTTATCTCTTGCAACATACAAATATCCATTGCCATTGAGTCTACCTGATTCATAATCAAGCATTGTTTTTCAAGGGAATTTAAGCCCCTAACATTCCAAGTTAGGAGTTTCATGGCTATTTAGGAAGGGCATCACCCTTCCCTACTTTTAGCATCTCATTAATCTTCATCTGCCCAATCGCTTCTCTGTTCCATTTGAGTTTTTCTTTGTTTGGGATTCTCCCTTGAGTTTTGCACTCACTGCAATTTGGAGAGTTTATGTTGTACTCCTTCTATGCTATGCCCAATTTTTCTAGAGCACCTTGCTCTTGCTTGTCAACTCTTTTTTGTTTGCTTGATTTATTAACCAGATCTGCCTCCTCCTAATCTACTTCATCGATGTCAAGATGCAGACAATTGGTCCAGTCCTCAAACCAATCATCATTTTCTATGTTGATCGCCCTAGATTTGGCTGCCTTGGCGAGTTTGGCCAATTCGGTGCCAACCTCCACTAGGGAATTAAGGTCCTCTTCCCACACCTTTTTTCCTAGGAAATTGATAGTGTCTACCACCCTTTGATCAATCTCCCTTTTTTGATCTCTTGACACCAACACCTCTTCACCTACCCTTGTCACTCCGCTTGACACCCCTTACGCTTCCTTCTCCTCTGGAATTTGTGAGCCCACCGAAGAAGCCTACTTGTGAGGGCTCTTTGAGCCCATCCCACACCGAGGGTTGTGGGAAAGATCTCGGTTGCCTTCCAAATGCTGATTTCACCAACTTATGGTTCTTAATAGGGCGCTACTCGAGTAAGGGTCCAGGACTAATGCCTACACCCAATTTCTCCAGTCCATGAAAATTTCAATCTCTCGCCAGGTGTGATTGTTAGGAGAATTTTCAACATAAATTCTTATGTGGGAGCTTATACCATCAGCATCCATCCTTTCCTCCACACAAATAAAGTATCCTAAACTATTGCCAATGTTCGCTAAGATACCTGGGGCCTAGAATTCAAGGGGTAAATTTAGAAATTTGTACCAGTCTTGGACACGGTCCAGAGTGTGACGATACGAATTAAAACCAAGTCGCCATTTGCAAATATAAAAGTTGCACCCATCCATGATCTACACACCATGCTCAATTTCCTCCCTGATCTCCTCCAAAGAACAAATGACTATAAAATAACCTTGTGCCAAAACCTTAAACTCCATATTTTCACCCCATTTACCATGCTACCAACGCATGAAACTATCCCGGTTGAGTCAGATTTTGTACCACCTCATAATCAGCCCCACCTTTTCAAGGCACTCCTTCTCTGCCTAGAGTTTGAGGGAACTCAAAACCATAGTTTGCCTTCTTCTTGAGGCTTTTCTGCCACCAAAACCCTCTCGCCTTGACTGGTTCCGCACACCATTTTCTTAGTGTGACGATACGAATTAAAACCAAGTCGCCATTTGCAAATATAAAAGTTGCACCCATCCATGATCTACACACCATGCTCAATTTCCTCCCTGATCTCCTCCAAAGAACAAATGACTATAAAATAACCTTGTGCCAAAACCTTAAACTCCATATTTTCACCCCATTTACCATGCTACCAACGCATGAAACTATCCCGGTTGAGTCAGATTTTGTACCACCTCATAATCAGCCCCACCTTTTCAAGGCACTCCTTCTCTGCCTAGAGTTTGAGGGAACTCAAAACCATAGTTTGCCTTCTTCTTGAGGCTTTTCTGCCACCAAAACCCTCTCGCCTTGACTGGTTCCGCACACCATTTTCTTAGCATAGATCGCCATGGTTATGACCAAATGGCCTTGCTCCATTACTTGGGTTGAGGAGATTTTCAGCCCCATGCTGAGCCCTATAGAGCCTAGGATTGCGGCCTTGCTAGCCTTGAACACCTTTCCTGCCATTTGGATGAATGCAAAAATTTAAATTTCTCCAAACATTCCTCGGTGAACTAGGGCATCCAATATTTTGATGCTCAGAGCCTACAACATGGACACCCTCAAGCTCATGCCCCAGAGGTTTGCCACCCTAATCATTTCTTGTCAAGCCATGACCTTCACCACCTTTGCCTATATGCGCCACCTCTGCATAACTTTGCACCTGCTCTGCTTCTATGCACACCATCAATATTATTTTCATTGTTAATAATTAGGAGTCGTCATAATTTAATCTTGGGCTGTAATACTTTCAAGAGATATGATATCAGTACTAGATTTAGGTATGATCAACGTAGAACATACCTGTGCTTAATCGAATATTATATAATTCACACTTACCACCATTTCCATGAGATACTCCTACGAACAATGATGTGGATCTTGTCAAATTAACATCACAAGAATCGACTATTCCCTTATGCTCATGAATAGTGTCAAATCCACAACCAAAGTGCATCCATGCTTTGCCACTCCTTTGATAACCAAGGGACATGCATATAAATTTGTTGCATGCTCATTTATATTATAAAATCTTATGATGACCGAGATAAATTTAAATATGGGACACATCATATGCACATTTCGAAGCCCACAATTGTGAAAAGATCACATCATATAATGAAGGCTTGCATATCATAAAATCTTGCAATGATAATTTTCACAAATGTAATTGCAGACATTTCATGATCTCTGATCTTGGCAGTAGGGCAACAAAGTGAAAGAGAATCCACCCTAGTGAACAATTATGCAATACATGTGTAAAATCATGGGTCTTAAAATGTACTTACTATGATGGGAATACAATGATGAATATCACACATACTTTAATTAAAGAATAATCTTATTCATAATGTTAATCTATTCTTAAATATTAATGCTTCTAACCGATGACAATTAAAGGAAAATAGTAGTTATAGTAATTAAATTTGGTTTTAATGTGACCATCTATGTAACTATTCATTGTTAAGGGTGTATCATTAAGGATATTGTGTTGATTAAGTATAGTAATACTATCATTGTGTAGGCGTAAAAAAATTGGGTCAAATCTCACTCTCACTACTTGGACTCATTAACAATATGATAAGAATTAAGTGGTGAAATAAAAATAACAATAATGCTATATTTCCCTTCTCCAAGGTTTAATCTCTTGATACTTGTATGTAAGTTATTAGGGTAAATTTAGATATCTCCTCAAAGGTGTGCATCTCATAACATGTTCTGAGTTTCACAACTAACTCTTAGAGTGATTCATTAGCTAAATGCTTGTGTTAAAAAAAAAATTGTGAGGTTTGTTTGGCTAAATTTTTGGGCATGACAGTGGATTCTTAAACAATGACCCAAAACAAATGTACAACCAATCACCTCCTTTATTGGACAACAGGTTATTCACTTAGAAATGAAAGGTTAAAAAATCTACAAGTTGACTTACTTCAGCCAACATTAATCTTGAATTATTCTTTCTTTCCATCTCTATCTTATACACTGGAGAACAAACTCAGAACATACTTCTAAATGCAAGCTATATTCATATTTTGGTGCCACATGTTACCATGCGCCCCTATTTTTGTGTTTGCAATTTGAAGACCAAGTCAAATATGGTTTACACATTATATTCATCACCGCATTCATAGTATTGACTAAGTCTTTGCAATTCATAAATTTGATTTACTTTAACTTTATGCACTTTACCTAAGCACTCCTTTTGCATGCTTTACACAACACTTTAATATTTTATACATTTTTATTAACATATGCGCTATCCTTTATTTGTTGCACTTTGTATTATCATATGCATTGCCCTATGTATTGTGCTCTTAATAAAAAAATTCAGCGCTATCCAAAATATTATATATATATCAACTTATATGATTGTATAATGTTCTATTCGATATTTGAAAACATCTACATATATTTACATATTCCACATAATATCAATACATACATATTTATATATATACATATGTACATATATTAATATATTCATAAGTATGTTTTCGTTAATGTAAATACATACACATACATTAATATATATATACATGTATTATATATCATCACCAATGAGTCCAAATAATGGCTCAATTTTGATAGGGTTTATCATATATTTGTTGTTGTTACCATAGACTTTAGCACCTAGTTATTGACACTCTCTATGTTATTTCTCTAAAATTATGAACCTTGGGCATGAACTTATCCTTGTGAATTTTGATAATATTAACCTACTATGTGATATATTTATATTAATCTTACATGTGATTGAATGGATATTATTATAAGGTGATTATGAATACACAATTATTTTGTGCATGCTAATATCATCATTCAAGTTCACATCAAAATGCAGATATAAATGAAGATTGCGAGGTGGAAGGAGTTCATGCCAACTGGCCGGTTGCTAAAGAAGTCAAAAAGATGGTCATTAAAGAAGTCAATGGAGGGAAAAATTCCAATGGAGGGAAACTCCTAGCTTGTGTAGAAGTTGTAACTTACCTTTAAATGATCATGTTTGTTAGTTGAGAAAATCTAGGGGGTGTTGCTATGTTGGATCCTCGTTGAGGCAAGTCTGCTTTGACTAAATCTGGCACATACATAACTTCCTCCCCCTTTTTTATGCTTTCAATAAATGGCATCCTCCTATTTTGTTGGAGTCGACTGCCTAGTTAGTTAGGAATTAGTTAGAATCTTTTCTCCTATAAATAGTGGTCAGATGCCCCTTTTCACAAGGTTGGATGTTCTAAGATTGTACACATTTTTAGTTTCAAGTAATACAGTCTTATTGTTGATATGATGTAATCATGTTTTCAATAAATAAAATGATACTTTGATTTGATGCATCTGAGTTAACTTAGGGAAGACTCATTCAAGGGGGACCACTTGGTGAGAATTCCATCTATTTAGTTTAATAGTTACTTTTTTGTTCAGTAATTAGTTTCAGTCTCAACAGTTATCTATTCCTGTAGCCATTGGAACACTATTCTGTGACTGTTCCTGTAGCCAAGGCAGATAGAGTAGTTTCCTATCTGTTTGCTGAGATTTCTATTTTTGTCATCCATTTCAGTTCAATTTTTGATGCTCAGTTTGGTTGTTGATTCATGCTCGACACTTATGTTAATTCCTTTCTAGCATTTTATTTTCAGTACTATTTCCTTTCTAGTTGTAGGATAAGGATGACTATAGTTGAGTCCTAGTGCACATACAATGTTGACCCATTTCAAGTTCACGTCCCTAGGTTGACAATAAAATGAACCTTCATGATGAGCAAGATAACTACTTTGTGCAGATATCTAATATCTAAGTTACAACTTTAGGGGCTTAGTTATTGAACCATTAGAGGAGGCCAACATTTTTGGCGCCGTTATCGGGGATGGTGTCAAACTAGGAAGTTATTTGGAGTCATTTCTAGTTTCTTTCTTGTTTTAGTATCTCTGAAGTTTGTTCTTAGCATACCCTTCATTTGGGAAAAGTAATGATATGCTATTCTTTCATCAATTCTTTGTGTGAGTTGGCTGATACTGAGTTAATACTGCATGCATAGAGGCAGGAGAAGAGACACTCATGGGAGATTCCTTCCTAATGACCCTAATCTTGATAACCAACTAGTTGAGTTTCAAAATCTGCCAAGAGACGAAGAAGAAGAGGAGGCAAATCCTTTTGCTAATGCATTTCCCAATTTGACCAGTTCTGAAACTTCCTTTGAAGAGCAAGCTGCCCAAAACTTGATTGAGAATCCATTTTCTTTGGCACTCCATCAAGCAAATATGGCTGGTCAAAATCCAAATAGACCTAACCAACCATCTTTTCCATTTCCTATCACCCACCAGAATGAAGTTGATAACCTCAAGAACATCCTTGCTTCAGTTCTTCCTAAGTTGTATGGGCTGGTAACAAAATACCTTGACACTTTCTTTTTGGAGTTTGATATCCTCTGCAAAAGCTATGACTATACTATTGATGCTCATAGGCTTAAATTGTTTCGTACCACCTTGAAAGAATCTACATTAAGATGGTTTATGAGCTTAGGTAGGAATACTGTAGAGACTTGGGATGATATGAAAACAAAGTTTCTTGAGAAGTATAAATAATATTGTAGGGGCAGTGATATGAGAGGATATGATATCTTCAGGATGCAGTAGAAGGAAGATGAAAGTTTGGAGGACTATATTTCAAGGTTCCTATTTTCCATGTAGAATTCTCCACATAATGCACTCAATGAAGAGTCTCAAAAGTTTCTCTTCCTTAGGGGGAATTAATGAAACTTGCATTGATGCTCTAGACTTGATAGGAGGAGGAGATATCACTCAAGTTCCCTGGGATGATATTAAGAAGATATGTTAGAACTACTCTAGGGCAGCTCTAAAGAAAGGAAGAGGTTACCAATCTTCTATGGGTAAATCCTCCACTAATGGATTTTCAAGGATGGAAATTACTCATTTGCTGGCAGATTTCAAGCAGGATATAATAAACAATATGGCTACTTAGCTAGATACTTTTCAAGCAAAGAAGAAACAAGAGGAGGAAGAAGCAATGTTGGCAGAATATTATCCTCATTGCAGGAAAAAGAAGGACTATAGATGCAAAATGGTAGCCAACATTGACAACAAGAAAATTCCACCAGAATTCAGGTCAGTTTAGGTTGATGATGATCAGGTTTTCTACATTGCACAAAGAAGACCATGGGCTCCAAGACAAGGTATGTCACCAGATCCATTATCTTTTAGTGGACATTATTTCAATTCTTGTGCATTTGGTAATCAATGGCAACCCCCATACCCATCCAATTTTGGAGACTATCCACCTTAGCCTTGGAACAACCCTCCAAATACTTGGCCCAATTACCAAAACTCTCCACCCCAGTGGCAGTAATTCCAGGGGAATTGGCAGCAACCTCCAGAAAACTGGCAACAGACATCCCAATGGAGGGGAGGACAACAATGGCCAAACCAGGTGGCTGGTTACATGCAACCACCTCCACAACCTCAATATCTTGCCATAATGCCTCCTCCTAATAACTCAAACTCTAGCACACCTAGACCTGCTCAGTTACCAACTCAAACCACACCTAACCCAAATAACAAACCACAATAGTAGCCAGTATACTTTATAGATCCTAATCAATTCCCTGCATATGATGTGAGTGTGAGTGATATTCATCTACGTTCATGAACCACTTTATCATCTCCTTCCACTCCTATCATAACCGAGCTTCCCATGGAAGAAGAAGAGCATCAAAATCTATCTAATATCCCTGCTCAGTCAAGTGTGCCCAAGAATCTTGAACCAGTTCAACAGTTTGATCAAGACCCACCATTTCCTCAAAGGTTAGAAGTTGTCAAACAAAAGGAAGAGAAGAAAGAAACAACCTTTGATATTCTGGATTAGTTGAAACACATATGTGTCAAGATACCCTTGTTCTAGGCCATAAAAGATGTCCCCATATATAGTAAGGCAATCAAGGAAGCATGTCTCAAAAAGCTAGGGAGGAAAAAGAAGGACCCCACTACCGTTCATGTGGTTGGACAGTTGGCAGATTTCATGCTTGGGAAAGTCATTGTTCCTAAATATGCTGACCTAGGTAGTCTTGTAGTTGGAGTCATCATCAATGGAATCCAAGTAAAGAATGTTCTAATAGACTTGGGAGCAATGATTAATGTGATGACTAAGGATATCCTGCAATAACTGAGTGTTGCAAATATGAGACCTACTCCTACTGTCCTGCAGCTTGCTAATAGTTCCACTGTCAAACCAGATGGTATAGTAGAAGACCTTGTTGTTACTCTAGAATTTTGGGAATATCCAGCATATTTCATGATCCTTTCCCCTAAAGCTACATTGGGAGGGTATCCCATTATCCTGGGTAGGCCATGGTTAGCTACAACAGATGCTTACATTGGATGTCAGTCAAGGGACATGACTATTTCTAATGGGAGAAGCACTGATTTTTTTTTTCCTCTATCCTCTTGCTCAACCATCCCATAATATGGATAACCCCATATGGCCACATGTTGGAGAAGAGGCTGAGGAAGTCAATTCAGTAGCACAACTCATGATGATAGGCATAAGTCCTTTTATGCAACTTCAGGAAGAAGATGAAATATTATCTCATATAATTCAGAACCATTGTGAAGTGCATGAAGAATCACAAAATCATGAATCAAGTTCTGCATGTCCATTGTAGACACTTTTGCCTGCTTCTCCTGCACCTGGATTTCTTGCAACAATAGATGTGCTTCATACATTGTTACCACATGAACTAAAAATTCCAAGCATCAGTGAAACAACCATAATTGAGTTGACCACACAAGTACAAGTTTCAAAGGAGAAACATTTGAATATTAATAACAAGCTGAGTCAAGAGCAGTAGTTGTCCCTAACAAACCTATTGAAGATACATCAACATGCATTTGCATGGGATTACAATGAAATGAAAGGATTAGATCCCAAACTCTATACTCATAGGATCTACATTAGAGATGACTACACACCAGTAAGACAACCACAAAGGAGAATCAACCTTGCATTGAGGGAGATTGTAAAAGGGGAACAACAAAAGTTATTGGATGCAGGATTTATCTACCCTATCTCAGACAACCAATGGGTGTCCCCTTTGGTAATTGTGCCTAAAAAGGGAGGTAAATGGAGAGTTTGTGTTGACTATAGAGAACTAAACTCTACCACCAAAAAGGATCATTTTCCCCTTCCTTTTATAGACCAAGTATTAGATTCACTTGCAGGTAAGCAGTATTTTTCCTTCCTAGATGGATTCAGTGGTTATAATTAGATACAGATTAAACTTGAAGATCAAGAGAAGACAAATTTTACCTATCCTTGGGGGACTTATGCCTATTCAGTACTCCCATTTGGTTTATGTAATGCACTTGCAACCTTTCAAAGAGTAGTTATTAGTATATTCTCAGATATCTCACATGATTGTATGGAGATCTACATGGATGATTTTACTACTGATGGTACAAATTTTGAAGAAGCATTAGAAAACCTAAGAAATTTTTTGTAGAGATGTGAGGACCACAATATGTCCTTGAATAGTGATAAATGCTTCATGATGATGCAGGAAGGAGTAGTCCTTGGCCATTATATCTCCCAGAAAGGAATTCAAGTGGACCTAACCAAGATTGAGGTAATTAGCAATCTTCCTATTCCTGTCAAGCAAAAAGATGTTAGAAGCTTCCTGGGACATGTAGGATACTATAGGCGCTTCATAAAATATTTCAGTAAGATGGAAACACCACTTTATAATATTCTAACTAAATATGTTGAGTTCTAGTAGATAGAAGATTGTGATAAAGCATTCTCTGATTTAAAAATAGCCTTAACCCATGCCCCTGTGCTCAAAGGCCCTAATTGGGAACTCCCTTTCCATATTCACACAGATGCATCTGATTATTCTATAGGGGCTATCTTGGGACAAAAGGAGGGAGCAATTGAGAATGCAATCTACTTTGTCAGCAATAACCTACAAGGAGTTGATTTTAACTACACAGTGACAAAGAAGGAGATGTTGGCAGTCATTTATGCTCTCAACAAGTTCAGGCATTATATCATAGGATATTAGATCTTTGTCCATACAGATCATGCAACCATAAGATACCTTATGAACAAGCCCCTGATTTTAGGAAGGCTAGCAAGGTGGTTGTTGTTAATGCAGGAATTTGATATCACCATTGTGGACAAACCAGGTAAGGAAAATGTTGTGGCAGACTTTCTCTCTAGATTGACTACATCAAAGGACACTCAAGTCATTGATGACTCTTTTACTGATGAAAATTTATTCTCCATTAGTGTGCATACACCTTGGTATGTAGATATAGCCAATTATCTGGTTACAGGGAGAGTCCCCCCTCATTTCTCTCCAAAATAGAGAAGGGTTCTTATTGAGAAATTTTTCGATTCTCATGGATTGCAGGTTTATTCTATATTGGACCAAATCATGTGATGAGAAGATGTGTAAGAGAGGATGAAACCTATGATATAATACATGCATTTCATAATGAACCCTGTGGATGGAATTTTGCAGCCAAGAGAACAACCATTAAGATTCTTAATATAGGGTATTACAGGCCCACACTTCATAAGGATGCAGGAAAGTACACTAGGAAGTGTGATAGATGTCAAATGATGGGTTGGTCAACTAAATCAGATGAGATGCCTCTATACCCCCAAGTAGTTATCACACCATTTGATAAATGGAGACTTGATTTTGTAGGTCCAATTGATCCACCATCAAATGGAAAATCTTAAATCTTGGTTTGCACTGACTATGTGGCTAAGTGGGTTGAAGTCAAAGCCATGAAACATGCTAGAGATAATAAAGTTGTAGAATTCCTCTATGAAAAAATCTTCACATGTTATGGAGATCCTAGAGAGATAGTCACAGATCAAGGGGCTCAGTTTATAAACTCTTGTCACAACATTAGTTAATGAATATAATGTAAGGCATAGGAAATCTACACCCTATGACCCTCAAGCCAATGTGCAGTTTGAGGTAACAAATAGGGAAATAGAGGCTATTTTGACCAAAATAGTGGCTATTCACAGAAAAGATTGGGAAAATAGATTTCCAAAAGCTATTTGGGCTTATAGAACCACTTGGAAAACAACCACTGGTTTTACTCCTTTTGAATTACTGTATGGTAAAACAACCATGATGCCCATAGAGTTTGAACATAAAAATCTTAGGACAACACTAGACCTTGGGATGGACATATTTGAGGCACAGAAGGACAGGATAATGCAACTGAATGCCTTAGATGAGATGAGAAATTCAACTCTTCATCATGTGGAGATGGTGCAAAATCAGAGAATCAGATGGCATGAAAAATACATAAAGGAAAAGAAGTTCTAGCTAGGTGACTAGGCACTCCTTTGTGATTCCAGGTATTAAGACAATGTAGGAAAACTACAAACTAGGTGGTTGGGACCATATGAAGTTGTAGAGGTATTCTCCAATGGTGTTGTTCAACTCACAACCATTGATCTTGTTAGATTCAAGCTCCTGGTCAACGGTCACCGTCTTAGGTTATACCATAAACCAGCTTCCAAACAAGAATTCATGTAGCAATTTATTCAACCCAGACCTTCGAAGTTCCTGAAGCTGAAGGAAGCAGACCTAGTGTCCATCCTTTTGATTAGTCAAGGTATGCATGCAATCATAATAAAGATTTCCACTTTTTGTGGGAATCAATTTCTCCATCAATAAATCTATCCACCCATCCATCTCCATCCTTTCTCTCTCTTCCATAACTCCACCATCACTTCAATCCATCATCACTTCATTTAATAGCTCAACTATACTTTTAAAGTGACTGGTACTTCCTTGCACATTCTTTGCACACGACACTCCAAATTTTTAGGTACGTGCATAACAACTTGATGTATCTTAATTATCTTAAATGCATTTGTTTAATTACTATACATTAATATTGATATTTCACATAGCACATATTTGTACTCTGCCTTGTCACATCATAATTACATTCCAGCCTGTGCAGATACATGCTTTAATTTAGGTTGGGGGGTTGTGAACCCACGTGTCCATGTGTCATACATGTCATTCATGTGCCAACATAGCAACAAATTTGAAAAGATCAAATTTGAAATGATATAATTGAAATGATGTCTTGCATGTATGATATGACACTTGCCGCCACCATTTTATTTGATGATGTCCCTCCTTTATGTCTTCCTTGTTGCCTTAGTCATAGTCATAATGTCACCAAAAAGGTAAATTGAAGAGTCGTATGACATTGGCGTTAGCACTAGAGAAGAGTTGTAGGAAGTAGAAAGAAATTGGGTTTTCAGAAGGAGGATTGCAGGAAAGAAGATTTTGCAGAGGTGTTTGTCAGATTGTGAGTAGAAGCAATGGGAGGCCAGCTAATCAGAAATGAACCTACAGTTCATCAGGTGATATTGCAGGATGCACTCTCTCTGGCCGAATTCAAAAATTGTTGATGGTTAGAGTACTTTATGAAACTAGATAGTTTCAATGACAACATTGCTCTAGAATTTGCACAAACACTCTTTGATGGTAAGGAAATGGTGAAAGGGCTAAAATTTATAGTCATTGAAGAGAGGATTATTGAAGTAATAGGGTTGCCTGCTGAAGGAGAACACTACCCTGTTTCTATGAATGCTAGGCTATCTAGGACAAAATTCATTGAGCCTAGTGATCCTCCACTTGTGGTAGATAAACAAAGAACAAGGACTTATTTGCCAGAACAATGGAAACAAATTGCTATCTACATTATCAAATATATTATCTACAAGGGTTACCAATCATGCCTTCACTCTGTACATTTCAACCTTCTGAACCACATGAGACATGGCAGGAGGATGAACGTGCCAAATGTGATGTACAACCTCCTTGCAATCATGATAGTTGAAACACAAAAAGGTGGGGAAAACTCTGTTTCCCATCACTATTTGATTAAATTGTTAGTAGAAAAATCTTTGCAAGAAGTGTCTGGTATGTCATGAGAATAATTTTTGAGCATTGATAAATTTAGATTAGAAAATGTAGGTCCTAGAGGTTAGCCCCAAGCTCATAGGGTTAGTAGGGGTGACAGGGTTACTAAAACCACTCTTGGAGCTTCAACTTCTGGCACAAACCCTAGTACAAACCCTCCTGCAGTAGAATTAGCAGTAGAAATTGGCTCCTCTAAATCATAATATTTAGATGAAGAAAGTTCATCCTTAGACCCTAATGTCAATGTTCTCCCTAAAACTCCAGTCTGTACTAGGGCTTCCATTTGAAAAGAGGAAGCACAAATGAGAGAGGCAAAAATTAGAAAAGGAAAGGAAAAGAATAAAAAACCAAAAAAAGTAAAACCTAGCCCTAGGAAATGGAAAGTTGATGCCACTAGTCATCTTGCAGCCACTGAGAAAATAAAATCCCTCCAAAGAAATCAAAACCAACTGAGCTAGCTACATATATGCCTTCAAAAAGGAGCCCTAGACTCAGAAGGACACCTAGGAAGGAGACAAAAGCTCCTAAGGGGAAGGTAAATATAGAAGTGGAAGAAGATTCTAAGGAACAAGCAAACATAGGATTAGCAGAACTTGCTACTGTTGCAGAGCAGGTTGAAAATCAGGAACCACTGCAACTAGAGCAAGATGAACAACAAGAACCACTACAACCAGAGCAATTTGAACAACATGAGCTGGTGCAAGGAAAGATCCTAGTAGGAAAACATAAATCTCCTACCTTTTCATGGGAATTAGTAGCCTTGGACTTATGGAATGAAATGCAAAAGAAAGGGGAAGAGTGGAATAAAGAAAGACTCAAGCTATAGGAAGAAGTTAATAAGAAAAATGCAAAAATTGAGGAAAAGAATGCAAAGATTACTACATTAAAGGATAAGGTAGATAATGTGGTGGCTCTAGTACCTCAAATGATGGCATGCAAAACTCCTCCAAGGATATATGCACTACATTTAAAGGAGCATCATCTTTCTTTCACGCTGTCAAGGGTCATTTCTGGTTTAAGCCCTTCCATTGAAACACCACATGAATTTTTCCAAGCCTAACAATCCCCTCCTCTTGAAGTTAAAAATTTATCGTGTGAATTGTACTTGCATAATTATGTTGTTCCTAATGACCATGACTGGAATCCATTGTTATAGATTGGGGATATTCACTTGAGGGCATTCATGTCATGGATCCAAAATGAAATCAGTTTGGGGAAACAATTTAAAATATACAAAGAAAGATAACTCCATACCCCCTTGTGTCTAAGAGCTGAATCAAGTAACCCTTCAAAAATTTACTACACATGGCACATAATTATTTATAATATAGAGTACTGTTAACTACTGAAATTGCACCCTAGCTAAGCTACAAGATTTGACAAGTTAAGCTGTAGGACTTAGCTTTTTAGAGAAAACATGGGATGACCTCTAATGCTGTGAGTTACTTATGAAGAGAGGTAAACCTCTGTAGAAGGCCGACTTCCTCTTGGTATCACCTATTCTAATGATTTCAAAGGAAAAGGGAGAAGGAAAACTTTAAAATGAAAATTGATAAAATACTATTCCTATGGTGATACACCTAATTGTTAACCTAACTTGTAAACAACTCTTACACACAAACTAAACAAATGATAAGGCTTAACTCACACAACTCAGCTTCATATGCTTCTTGCATAAGTACTTCATAAGAAGATCTTTGAATTGTCAAACTCTTAGAGGGAAATTTTATCTCACAACTAAAAGCATTCAAATTTTTTTGTACAACTTATGACCTGCAATAGGTATATATTTCTGTACAAGGTGCAAAATTTAAGACAAAAATTACAAGGAATTAGAAAACATTCACAAGCAACTTCAGTAATTAAACTTATGCACACAATGGAATAGAAAACTGAGAAGGTAAAACACTTAACTTAATTGCTTAATCATGGTATCCACTATCATATTAGCCAAAATACTGAGTTACAAAGGTCTACAAAAAATTTCCAAAGGATTTCAAAAGTCACTAAGTGTAGAAACTGCATAATCAAGAAATGATTACAAAATGAGTCCAAGAAGACTAAGTAAGCAAGCTCCACTAAAAAAGGATCTAGAAGCATCTTAACTCGTAAGTCTTCAAAAATCCCAAAATATAGCATCCATATCCACTCCAAAAGACATTAATATGCATGAAAAGGTCAAAACTTGACCAAGTCTACCATAAAGGCAAGCAAAAAATGCTCCAAGATGCTCTCAAAAGCTCATAAATGAATCAAAACACCCCCTAAATTTCCTCCATGTGCTTCAAACTACATCAATTGATGCTATATGCTCTCTCAATGTTTCTCAAATGAAAATAATCTCCCTTCTTTTGTGGCATTCCATCAATACAAGCACATTTCCATTCCTCCTTTGACTTAGCCATAACATACATATTTCTATTTTTGTATTAAAAGAAATACTTTAAGTAAAAGTGACTTATAAAATATCACTTTACTTAACTATTTAACAATATAAGGTAGTACAAGAATACAAAATTTCTTTCATATATCGGTCATGGAATTAGTCATATGCAACTAAGTTAACAACACATGAAAATGCAGAAGGAATATTTCACAAAACTTTAAGTTTTGACCACCTTGGCATTAGTAGAAATTTGATTGAATTTATAAAACATGACAAAAGTCACATTTCATTGGCATCTTTTAGGTTTTTTACAAAACCTAAAAACAAAAACAAGGCAAAGAAACTGTTACCAATTTTTCGCTACAGCTCAATTGGTGGAGCTGATTGAATATTGTTATTTTTGAAAGCGAAAATACAGTTATTTTTGCATGTGCTTAAGTGCTGTTTGCACTATATTTATCATTCATCAAGTGACAGTTATGCAAGTGTTTTGAGAAAACTGAGTTTCAGAAGTATTGCTTGAATTTTTACAAAATCAAATGGAGTACATAACTGAGTATACAAATGATTAAGCATTCATAATGCTTTCATTTATTTGATGAAGTGATTCACATTACATGTGTTCATTTGATTGTAAGAATACAAATGACAAGTACAACTTTGCATTTCAATGCATTTCTTTCAAAATGGAAATGAAAGAAAAAATTTAAATATCCACACAAGTCGTGGTTTTAGCCGTTTCCATTAAGTACAAGAAAGGAAATATACAACTGAAAGTGAAAAGCAAATAACATGGGGCATATCCATCATTGCTTGAGTCGATCTTTGGTCGATGCTTCGTAGCTTGCTCCATTCTGCTCCTGCTCCTGAATGTACCTGCAAAAGATTGAGAGGGGTGTCAATTAAGAGCTCGGGATATGAACTATACTACATGCCATACTAACAGATATATATTTCAATCCTTGGAATGCATAGAATCAACTAAAGGA
Source organism: Sequoia sempervirens (assembly GCA_007258455.2). Lineage (NCBI taxonomy): Eukaryota > Viridiplantae > Streptophyta > Pinopsida > Cupressales > Cupressaceae > Sequoia > Sequoia sempervirens. The sequence goes on along the minus strand of VDFB02270651.1, from coordinate 286,958,681 downwards.
AAGAGCAAAAACATGAACTGAAAAGGGAAAAATCATCATCACATATTGTTTTTATGCTAACATTGTTTGTTTCCTTGTGCAGGTATAGGAAAAGTCATGTAGTTGATTGTCTTACGAAGACCAAGCATGTGGGGAAAACAGTCTCCCACAACGGTAGAGCTCAGCATGTTGCTCCTCAACAATCAATAAGGGGGTTGAGAAAATATACATTCATTGCTGCTAAAGTAAAGGATAAGTCTGAAAGAGTACATTACAACATTACGAAAGCCCAAGTAATCCATCATTCAGGACATCCAAGCCAAATGTAAGAGAATGAAGATCATGAAAAATGAATTACTCGAGTTGCAAGCTATAGAGATGAATGATAATAAACAAACATACATAATTCCTCATCAACAGAGCATTAAAGAAATAATGGAAATATCTAGAGTAGCTTCAAGTTCTTATTTTCCTTATTCCATAAGAGTGCTGAGCTGAGAAGCATATTTTATGAAGCATTCATGTATGTTAAGAAGAATTCCTCACGGTTGTGAGTAAAACAAGAAGCCATCATATGCCACCAGGAGTTAATAAGTCTACAGGGGAAGCATTATACAAGAAAATGGTATTGTTGCATTCAGCTTGAAACAGTGATAAACTGTGAAGAAGCATACAAAACATCATGACCAATTGTCTCTATTTCAAAATCTACTACTACTGTTTGAAGAACAAGAGCTGAAGTGCATAAAGTTAATAAGAGTATTATTTAATAAAGGAAGCATGTTTTGAGTTTCAGATTTTTCATTTGGGAAGGGAGCAAGTGCATGGAACATTTTTTATTAAACGGAGCATAAAAATGCATGAAGAGTGCCAGATAGAAGACTTAACCCACCAAGAATACTGAAGGAAAGTACAGGAAGTGGTGGGTCAAGTTCAATTTTTAGAATGCAGACTCTTTACCATGCTTACATCACATGAGTTTTGATCCTACAAGCAATCAATTATACAGTAAAAGATGAGTGGTCTTTCTCTTAAAACAGCAGGCCTGAAGGCTTTTGTTCATAAGGAAGGTGTGAATAAAGTAAAATCACAGTGTCCACCTTCAGGAATGCAAAGTTTCAACACATATTTTTGTGTTTTTTTGAAGGTTGTTTTTGTTGTCTTAGGAAAATACAACAAGAGGTTTGGGCCAGATCACAAATACTTTCAAAAGCTTGAAACCCACTTGGGTGTTTTGTTATTTCTTCTCATTTGAAATAGAAAGCAGATTGTGTTTTCATACAAGGGGAGCATCTTTATACATAGTGCAAAGCTTATTAAAAGTTTATGTTTTGATAGAAAGAAGTAAGCATATAGTGTCATGGAGATATAAAATAGAGCTACAGATTTACAATTTTGGGTATGTCAAATACCCACATTTTGGGTTTTGAGCTAGACACAGGAATCACGAATGCCCATTTGAGTATGTCAAATACAAATGCATATTTACTCATATTTTTCTATTTAAGAGATACCCACATTGGGTTTTTGAACTAAATACAGATATGTTTGAAGTACAAAAGGCCATGAAAAGAATTTCAAATCAGAATGCAGTCTTCTTCCAAAACACTATCTACCCATGGAAGGGGTTTTACACACAAATCAAAAATGAAAATGAAATGCCATAATGGGTCGAGCTCTATTAAGGAATAAACAATTTTCTTCAAAGAATACCCAGTACCCATGTTGGGTTTTTGCATTAAGTATAGAAATAGGTGAATTTCCTTTCATTTTTCAGTGAACCCACATGGGGGTTTGATTTTAAATTATAGATTTCTCATTTTTAAGAATACCCACCTTGGGGTTTTCATAAAATGCAAAATTTCTTCATTTTTACAAGTACCCATATGAGGGTTTGACAAAAATACTGAAGATGAAAGAAATTCCTTTCATGGGACGAGCCCAGAAGGCTTTAGTATGAATTTTCAAGAATATACATGGCTGCGGCCTGGAGGGAGCTTTTGGCTCTTTTATGGTCTACCATTTCACAGAAAGAGAAAAGCCTTTTAGTTTTCCATCAGATTTAAAATACCTGAAGCAAAAGCAACTACAGTGCAAGGAATTCTTCATAGAATTCATAACAAGAGTCTCATAATGGCACGACCTGTGTGATGGCTAGAAATTCATAAAATTTTGATCTTTTACAGAGTATAAAGCTTCTATAAGCTTTTTGATTTGAGAAAGAATGTCCCCAAAAGTTCAAAAGAAACAATGAACTTACCATGCACGCCTATGGAGCAAGGTATGCCACGACCAGACTCTCTTGAAGAGCTCTCAAACATAATGCAGAGGTCGAGTTCTCACCATGGCGACCAAGAGAAAAGAAGCAAAGACCAAAGAAAGAGACATAGAGCCACGAAATAAATTAGATAATCATCACATAGCCATGGCCTCAAGGCCAGAAAATGACTCAGAAATAAAGTATGGAGTTTCAGAAAGACATAGAACGTTCAAAATGTGCTTACCTACAAAAACATGGAGGAATCAACAGAAAACAACGAGCATGGATGCTCGAATCTCTCTCGTTCAGTTGAAACCCTAGCTCATGGCGAGGGCTCAGAGCTTTCTTTTCCAAGTCTTCACTTTCAAAATGATGCAAAATAAGTGGTCTCTTAGTTTTGTTCATTAGGGTTTCTCTAACCCTAAGTCAATTTAAGGGATTTTTCCCTTAGTTTTTTTTAAAAGTATGTCAATGACAAATAAAACACATGGTGGTTGATGCTTTAGGTTTTGAAAATATTAAAGCCTAATCAAATATACCAATAGTGGTAGATTTCACATAGGCTTAGGTCCCATTTTAATACATTATCCAAATAAACACTTAAGGCATTTTTATATACCCTGGTTTTATTTACGCCTTGGTTTTATTTACATCGATATATGCCTTAGTTTTTTTGCATTTTTTTTACTTGATTTTATAGAAATCAATTATTGAGAGGATATTCTATCTTTTATGATTTTTTAAGAAAATCAATTTTGCATTGGAGAAATAAGGTTGTAATTTTTTGCAAAAGATTTTCAAAAATCTTTGGTTGCAAAAATTAATCAAATTGAGAAAATATAAACTCTGCAAATCTTGTAAAGCAAGAATAAAACAAGTTGTTTTATCTCTTTGCTATTTTTAGCAGATTTGTGAGTGGTCTTTCCTTGGTCGGATTTGAGCTTCCTGATGGAGAGATAAGGTGTTTTTTTTCGCTTTAAAAGCAGATTTGGACTATTTTGAGAAGCTTTTCAGTATGTACATGCATAAAGTGTGTTTTTTCCACTTTTGTGCAAACTTTTTGGGGCAGTTTTAGATGATTTTCCTTGAGCTTTCTTCTTGAGCTCGGATTAGGGTTTTGGAGATATATCTTGAGAAAAACTTAGTGTTTTTCCAAGTTCAGATTCTAGTTTCTTGCTCTTACACATTTTGGAGCTTGTAAACTTCTTTGTACTTAGTTTTAGATTTTGGCATACTCCTTCAATTGAATAAAAGCAACACTCCTATTCCTCAATTTTGTGTCTTTTGTAGTTTTAGTTGATGTTATATTGTGATTTTTGCTTGCAGAATCCTTATTATGTCCTAGAATTGTAATTTTTGTGTAGAAAGATCATAAAATAAAAGTTGCATGTTGTGTTTAAATTTGAATCTTCATGCAAATTATTTGTGTTAAGTGTTCAGGAGGAATTATGAAATACTGTTGTTTTCTGAAAGCTGTTTGTGGGGAAAAACCAGAGTCATCATTAAAGTTATTCTTAAATTCTAAAAATATTTTAAGTCATAGGTTTTAATTTCAGTTATTCTCTATCCCTTTTCCCAGAAAGTCATTTAGAATAGGAATATCATTCGGAGAACCAGCTCACTCTGGAGATTCTCTTTTCACATAGATCACCCACATCTAAAAAGAGTTTCCATGTTTCAATAGATAGTTTAATTTTGCAAATCTGACAAAGGGTGCATATCTGATTGATAACATAAACATTGCTTTTATTGTGTTATGCTGAAGCTTCAAGAAGAAGCTAAGTTTTGCCGCCACAGGGAAAACCCTAGCTGAGTTTTCTTGTTGGAGATTTCTGTTCTGCTCACCATTGTGAATATTGTTGAGGTCTGAAACATTACAAATTTGGTTTTGCCTTTGAATCTGGAAGATCTCTGTGCATTTGAAAGCTTTTGAAATATTTTTGTCTTCTAAGGTCACGGTCTTCTGTATTCCTTCTCAACAATAAAAAGGGTAAGCTATTCTATCATTTGTCACATTATTTTTGAGAATACAAAAGCTTGAAACTGAGATTTTTAGCATAAAATGAGAACTCCTTTGTATCCATTATCTCTCATGAATATTGAAGGTATACTGTATGTGACAGGCCGCAAGCTTTTATTTTGTAATCAGCACTCTGTAGCATTTTATTTCATTAGAAAATCCTTTTAAGGGTTTGTGATGGCTGCCATCGGTTTTATTTTGGGAAACTCGACCTCTGTTGTTGAGCTAAGGGTTTTGCATTTCATATGAAACTGAATTTTGGCTTAGCCTTCTTTGTTTGTGTAAAAACCCTCATAGGGTTTACATTTTAGGGGTATGGCCTTTTTTCTATAGAAATTCATGAATACCTTGCATATATACTGGAAAGAACAAAAAAATTTATGTAAGAGATCATTTCAGGTAGTGACCATAGGGTTTTGCTTCTGAGGTTTATTTATCATTGCTTTGTACCTTGAAACCCTTCCATTATTCTTTCATATTTATTTGAGTAATTTCATTTTGCATTATACCCTTATTTCTAATGATGAAAATAAAGATCTGCCTGCTCAAGCTTTTGTGTATGTTAGAAAAGATGCAGATTTTAATCTTTCTGGGTTCATTAAAACCCATGGCCATTTATGGATCTATGGATTTAGAAATCTCCATGTTCATCCCTCTTAAAGGAAAAAGAGATGAGACTATGCTTATTTTCCTATAGCTTTTTCCCATTTACAAGCTTCTACACTCCATGCTTCTGTGAAATAATATTGAAGTTCTTATCATTTTGTTCAAAACCGTACCCTTGCATTACTAGTTGCATACTTTTCAATACCTGTGGCTCATCCATAACCCGTCATCATTCTATGTCATTGAATATGCAACATTCCTACCCCATGAGGCTGAGAAAGAAAATCAAGCATAGACTCTACAAATGTGGTCTAAATCCTCATTATCTTATCCAACTACTCCATAGTTGCATATACTTTATCGCAAGAGTACTTGATTGTTTAGCACAAATCTCATGAATGTCAGAATCTTATAGAAATTTTATCTTGACTATCATCCTTTAACATTTACCATTAGGATGGTGATTTCAATACTATTACATTTTTCTTATAAATTTGATTTAGCACAAGAGAATTCAAGGCTAAAGTTTCATCCTCTGCTATAGGCTTGTTCCATATATGCATTTCCTACTTCATGCCTGTGAGAAAGTAAAACATTTTCTTGATTTGCAAGAATTTCTTGTTCCTCTGTGCTTTCTTTGGATTTAACTTTCAATGCATCATGACCAAATTCTTACATGCAAACCCTAAGGGCTCCTTTTGATCATTTGGATAAGGACTTTACATCTTAGTGTTATATTTCTGTTCCACGTTATTTGAAAACTCAGAATAATGCATGACTTGTTCTTGTGAATATGATGAAGTAAAAGCTCTTCATGAAGTTTGTAATGTTTCCCCTTAACAACATGAATGTTTTCTTAGTACTGTCTTTTGTGCTCTATCTAATTACAAACTTTCTCAAGGCTGTCATTATGTGTAGCATTTATGCCTTCAAGTTCAACTCTGAAAAGGCTACTCTAAATAGACGATCTATCTATTTTCTATCATTATTTCTCATAAGGAATATCACATGCATTTTGCAATCCCTCTCATAGGAATTCATTATTTAATCATACTGAAAGCGCATTTCTCACTTAGTAGCTGATTATTGTGGATCAAATCATAATGAGGTATTAACTTTTTGAGTAATGCAAATTTGGAAGACACTCATTTACTTGTATTTGAACTCTGAGATATGTTCATTTGACTGTCATGATTTATAACACATGCTTGTTATGTCCACATGATACCAAGTTTACCAGTGAAATCTTGTTCCATTTAGCTTCTGTAACTACTCACTATACTCCTTTATGTTTTGAATACTCATTATTTCAAAGAGCAAATACCTAAAAGGTTATGCATAAATTATGAGCTAGGCTCAACCCTTGTGGGAGCCACATTTCCACCACTCATTTTGAATTAAAACATGATTGTACCTATAGCTACACATGAAGCAAACAAGTTAGAAAAAAATATGTATATTTCAAGTGTGTTTGATAATTCCAATGGTTTTTTGGGACACTTGAAATGCACACAAAACTTATTTAATGCAGATCAAGAACAAGTTATACATGTATAGGTAGATGATCATGTATGGTATGTAACATTTCATTGCTTAGAGCATTGCTCTAACACATTATTTTGACTTAATGTAGGAAACATGAGTACCAAGGAGCTAGGAAGGCTAGTCAACTTAGGCATCAGTTGGACAAGAAGACAAGACATAACCGGTCATTCTCAGGCAATGACTGGTTACCTTCCCTACATGCACATTCATTTCTTCATTTATTTATTCATGTATATGTTATTTTGATTTGTATTGAATAAGATGAAAGTTAAACTCACGGCTTGTGTGAGTCAAATGAATATTTCCACACTCAATAAAGATTACTTTTTCAGAAGAGATTTGTAAAATATTTCTTATGTTTCATGCATTTGCATAAATGCAATGATTTAAATTTATGTAATCTTTTAAGTTATTTCATTTGTACACATGAATGCAATGAAGGGGAGATAAAAATGTACCATTTAAAAAAAAATATCAATAAGCTTTTCCTGATTGAGCCATAGATGAAAACCTGGTAACAAGTACAAAAATAGGATCATGTCTGCTAAGGAGGAAATTACAGGAAAAACAGTGTTGGGGTATATATCACAGAGATAGAATGATCTTCCAGATTAGTTGAAACAAGTTGAACCCCATTCCTTGCAGAATTACTATGCAACTTGCAAAAGAAGCATTAGGTACATGCATCTTGGGAGGATGAAGCAACACTATTGGCTCCCATTGATATTTTAGACACCCATCCTATTGTGGCTAGTACCAAATTACATAAACTATCAGTATGATGTAGATACAAAAAGGCCAAGGTGGGGCAGATTAGAAAACAAGCAGGGGTTCTACTGGGATCCAAATTCAGATACTACATATACTGATGAAGGATAGGCAATAATTGGTGACTTCAGAGCTTTAACAAGGCAAAGGAATAGAGTTCCCTCTGCTGGAGGACCAACAGATCATTAGGTTGGGGGAAGATGATGAGTCCAAATAATGGCTCAATTTTGATAGGGTTTATCATATATATTTTTTTGTTACCATAGACTTTAGCACCTGGTTATTGACACTCTCTATGTTATTTCCCTAAAATTATGAACCTTGGGCATGAACTTATCTTTATGAATTTTGATAATATTAACCTTCTATGTGATACATTTATGTTAATCTTACATGTGATTGAATAGATGTTATTCTAAGGTGATTATGGATACACAATTGTTTTGTGCACACTAATGTCATAATGTAGGTTCAAATCAAGATGCAGATATAAATGAAGATTGTGAGGTGGAAGGAGTTCATGCCAGCTGGCTGGTTGCTAAAGAAGTCAAAAAGATGGTCATTAAAGAAGTCAATGGAGGGAAAACTTCCAATGGAGGGAAACTCCCAGCTCATGTAGAAGTTGTAACTTACCTTTAAATGATCATGTCTATTAGTTGAGAAAATCTAGGGGTTGTTGTTGTGTTGGATCCTCATTGAGGCAATTTTGCTTTGACTAAATCTTGCGCATGCATAACTTCCTCCCCCTTTTTCCTACTTTCAATAAATGGCATCCTCCTATTCTATTGGTGTTGACTGCCTAGTTAGTTAGGAATTATTTAGAAGCTTTTCTCCTATAAATAATGGTCAGATGCCCCTTTTCACAAAGTTGGATGTTCTAAGATTGTACTTGCATTTTTCAGTTTCAAGTAATACAGTCTTATTGTTGATATGATGTAATCATGTTTTCAATAAATAAAATGATACTTTGATTTGCTACATCTGAAGTTAGCTTAGGGAAGACTCATTCAAGGGGGGGCACTTGGTGAGAATTCCATCCATTTACTTTAATAGTTACTATTTTGTTCAGTAATTAGTTTCAGTCTCAGTAGTTATCTATTCTTGTAGTCATTAGAACACTATTTTGTGACTATTCCTGCAGCCAAGGCAAACATAGTAGTTTCATGTTTGCTTACTGAGATTTCTTTTTTTTTCATCCATTTTAGTTCAGTTGTTGATGCTCAGTTTGGTTGTTGATTCATGCTCAACACTTATGTTAATTCCTTTCCAACATTTTATTTTAAGTATTGCTTCCTTTATAGTTGTAGGATAAGGATGACTATAGTTGAGTCCTAGTGCACATACAATGTTGACGCATTTCAAGTTCACGTCCCTAGGTTGACAATGAAATGAACCTTCATGATGAGCAAGATAACTACTTAGTGTAGATATATAATCTCTAAGTTACAACTTTAGGGGCTTAGTTATTGAACCATTAGAGGAGGCCAACAATCATCTGACAATTAAAACACATATATTCACAATCCCATCGATTGACATATATACACTAAGTGTATATATATGTCACCTTTGTTTAACTAATATTCCCATGCATATGGGTAATCCATCCATGAGCATGCGTAGATACATCTATCTATGTATCTCATGCACGTATTTACTCATGTGTATGAGTTCATCGCAAATATGTACATATATACATATATATACATTTTATGTATATATCTCATTGATTAAATATAAACACATAAAGAACTCACACATTCACAAGGAGACTCAAACACTTCTAACCTAAATCAAGAACATTCATAGATAAAACCATAACCTATTCTGATCAAGCACAAACAAAACTAAAGGTAACTTACTATTCCCAAGCTATTGACCCGACTTGACCAAACTGGAAGTGAGTGTGTGAAAGCTCAATTGGTATTATTAAGGGTTACCAGACCAAGTTCTTCTCCTTAGCGATACTTCCTCTCTCTTTTAGAGGCTTGAATTTGTTCCTACATCCAACTTAGTATATTGCAATAGTAGCTAGCTGAAAACAATACATTCATTTGCATCATATATATTTTATAGTCATAATCATTATAAAAACATCAAATTGAATCAAACATTTATTCACCATATTTCCAAAATACATAAAGCATAAATACATTCATTTAAAGCATTTTCACCCAACTAGATAAAAGTAAATAAGTAGTAACACAATGGGGTGTAACATATCCCCCCCTTGTGAATCATTGTCCTTTATGATCTTAAGTAGAAAACATAGATATAATCTATAAATATAAACACAATAGAATTGTTTTCAAGGTTTCTCAAAAGCAAGTAAGACATGAGGAAACTTCTGCTTTATCTCAGCATAGTCTTCCCAAGTGGCAGAATCTTCTACATACTAGTCCCACTGGACTTTGCATTGCAGAACCTCTTTGTTAAATAAGTGAAGCTTAAGTGTTCTGAGCACCTTGAGAGGCTCGATTGTTACCACTCTAGGGTCCTATACCTATAAAGCATTCCAATCAATAACATGGCGTAGTGTAGAAAAATGTAACCCCTTTACATTTTCTTGGTTTTTTGGGCCCTCCTAGTTAAAATGGACTTAATAATGCCTTAATTTAATGTTGTTAAATGTACCCCTTTACATTTTCACACTTATTTGGGACCTTTTAATTAAATTGAGCTTAATCATGCCTTAATTAGACCTTTAATTAATTTACAAGCCTAATTAATTACATTTTCTGAAGGGGAAACCCAATAATAATTAATGCCTAAACATAACACTTAACCTTGAGCAATGTGTGTTCCAAGTATAGGGACCCAGGACACATTCGCCCATGGGTGAATTGGTCCTCCCTAGACCTTTGGAACTAATTTTAAATTATGTTTTTGGTGGTATTTTAATGTCACTAAATCCATAATTTGATGTTGGCTTGTGATATTTGAATTTCGGGAAATTAAGGATACATACCTATAAATACAAGATTATTTTCTAAGTTTCATCTAGATTTTTAAGAGCATTTTCACTAGAATTTTTGGAGAAATTTACGAGAAATCAAGAGAATTCAAGAGTAGATATATCAGAGTTATATTGCAGCAATCGAGATCTATTCATCATGTCAAAGTCTTCTTGAATCATGCATGTTTTTGGAGCTAACATTGTGATGTAGGTTTCAATATCTATTCAAGCATTTCAAGCATCAATTTCAAGTGTCAAGATTCACATCCAATTCAACCATCTCATGCAAGTTGCAGGTATCCTAAGATCTCCATTATTAAGGTTTCTTACAAGATTTTTTGAGTGGTAGCATAGCTTTGTTCATTCTTCATTCCCTCTTTCATTCATTATTTCATTTCAAGGTTTGATTACCAAAACGGGGTTTGACCAAGGCATACCCCCATTCACTAAAAAATAAACATTTTTCTCTCTTGTGTGTGTGATTGTAGATTAAGGTTGAAGAAGAATTGAAGACCTTTTGAAGGGAAATATTTACAAATTTGTCAAAGTTGTAAAAGTTGTCGAAGTTGTTGTCAAATCATGAAATCTAACCTACAAATCTAATTTCTGACTTCCTGGCACCAAAACCCGGACATATAAGAAGCTATAGATCTACACTAGAGGCTCCCAAAAGATTGTTGAAACCCCTACACTTAGATCCATTCGCCCATATGTGAATGAGTCTCAGGTCAGCTTTTGGAGAGCACTTTTGGTGACTGGTAAACATATCTCTACCCTTCTTAGATGTATAATCCATTTTATGGCTTTGCAAATATTGATTTTAATATTTTTTTGATTATATAGGAAAAATAAATTTTGAATGGACCCAAAACCATTAACAATCAGGTTTTGACGGGGACCCAAAACCCACTCAAAGAAGAACAAGCTACACACGAATACAACATAGACAACCAACAATGAACCAATAGCATATCACTAAATGAACAACATGATTACCCAAATCTACACCAATGAGAAAAGGTTTTAATAGGAACCTTAAACCCAACACAACCAAGTTTTACAAGGGAACTTGAACCCAAACCAAGTTTAGAAGGGTACCTGAAACCCACTTACAACCATATTATAGGGAACAACATCCCTCACAACACACCGAGAATTTACGAAGACCTTAAACCCACTACTCACATGAACACGACCTAGATTAGCCAGGCAAGAGCACCAAAAAGGATTGTTCAACACAAACTGCCATCCAACCATAACAGGGGAGGAGACCCCCAAGCCATACCAATAGGGAGAATAATTCCTCTTGCAACACCACCAAACATGAAGAGCCGAATCAGGATCCACCTCAAAAGGAGTAGGCTCCCCTCTATAGGAGCATATTCCATGAAGAACCTTACCACCACTACAACCAAACTATAACAAATAACATCTCCACCTTCATAGTAGTGCACACCACCTCAAAAGGTACTGTAATAGAAGGGACCAACAACAAGGAAAATGCCTCCACAAATCCATAGACCCCAACTCTACCTCTAAAAGAGAGGACTTCACCTCAACATGAGTAATCTTCACCTCAATAAAAGACACAAACTATAGAAAAGGGAAGAATTACACCCAACTAGCAGCAAGGAGAACCATGAAAACGACTTACAACTCAATAAAATGGGCCAACAATAGAAGGAAAGGGATAAACCTATCCACCACACTAAAAATAAGAATATGGGAAATCAAGAAACACATAAGGATTACCCCATACAGAGGAGCCTTGAAAAAACCCAACAACCAAAGGCCCAACAGGGTTCCCAACCAGAAAACAACAACCTCCACAAGAGAGAATACCCCCAACAACAATAAACACAACACAAACCAAGGGGGAAAAAAGATAACACAACCACACAACAGTTTCATCTCAGTAGTAGACAAGAAAAAATGGTCAAACAACAACACCAACAAAATAACAACCAAGAAAAACAACAACACCATCACAACAGTAGAACAAAGGAAAGGGGGGAAACCTTCCACAACTAGGCCAACACCCACAACAACAACATGGAGGGAAAGCCACCACTCCATCATAGTCTCAATAGTAAAGAAATAATTAAGCCCAACGCTCTTGAGTTTAATATTGTTGTTTCAAGTGTTATATTGTATTTTGGAGTTGATTTGATATTTTTAGTTTTTCTCCCCAAAGTCTTGTTTGACCTTGGCTCTCATCCTTCAGTCATAAGGAAATATGAAGATTCTCATATTGAGTTGATTCACCTAAGGGTTGATAATCAATTCATTGTGTGGATCTCATTTCTGAATGAAATAAAGGAAAATAGGTCCCTCATCACATCACATTTAGCACACCTCTTTAAACACCCCCAAACAAAAACCCTATTTTTCTTATGTTTCACATGGTTATCCCCTGGTATATACTTCTTAAGGTATGAGACATGAACCTAAAAAGGACCTATGTAGCATGGACATAGTTTTGATGACTTTCCAAACTTGATGGAACTCTTATGAGGTTTAACTCTTAACAACACCTTTTCCCCTACTACAAAATTTCTGGGTACCCACTTGGAATCTGCATAACTTTTCTGCCTATCATTGGCTTCTTCTAGCCTTTGCTTAATAGTTCCAACTTTCTCCTCTATTTTTAATAACATCTATGGCCCAAGGCTTATCCTATCCTCTAGCTTATCCCAACTTATAGGAGTTTGACATTTTCCACCATACAATGCTCCGAATGGAGCCATCTTGATTGTAGAATGATAAGAATTGTTATATTCAAACTCAACCAATTGTAGGTAATCTTCCCACTTGTATTTATGATCCATGTAATACATCCCTAGTAGATTTTCAAGCACTTGGTTCACCCTTTAAGTTTTTCCGTCCGTTTCTTGATGATACATTGAAATTATGTTTAATTAAGTCCTAAGTGAGGAGAACAAGGTTTGCCAAAAACTAGATGTCACATGAGCATCCATATTTGAGATAATATTCTCAAGAATCCCATGCAACCTAAACACCTCTTGTATAAATTTTTGAGCTACGAAAAAAGCTACATTAGTTAAATTCCCCAGAATAAAATGTGCCACCTTGGTAAGCTTATCTACCTCCACTAAAATGGCATTGTGCTTATTCCTTGACATAGGAAGACCTTGCACAAATTCCATGCTAATGACTTGCCACTTACTTTTGAGAACATCATGAGGATACAAAAGGCCTATAGGGCAATAATGTTCTACCTTTACCCTTTGACACTCTAAGCATCTTGCAACATCCCCCTTCATTTACTTCCATAAATACAATGGCTTCACATCAACCAACATCTTAGTCACACCAGGATGTTCGAAGCATGGTGCATTGTGAACTTATTTTCACACCAAGTTCCTTAACTCTTCTGAATTAGGTACATAAACTCTCCCCTTAAACCTTAGTAATCTATTAGGTTCAAAGTGAAATCCTTCATACCTTACATCCTGTGGATTATCTGAGAGTGCTTACTTGACTTGTTTGTAAAATTTGTTACCCTTGGATTTTTGCAACACCTGGACCTTAAAGTCAGTTTAAATTGATACCATTGAGGTGATATGCTACCTAGAAATTAGGGTATCAACAACTTGATTATGTTTTCCCTTGATGTAGTTGATGTTGAATTCATAATCAAATATCAACTCCAACCACCTCCTTTTTTGAGCATTTAGATTGGGTTGGGTAAATAAATACTTCAGACTGTGGTGATCAGTCTTCAATTCAAAAGGCTTTCCCAATAGTTAGTGTTTCCACATCTGCAATGCATGGACAACTGTTACTAATTCTGAATCATGCAATACATCATTTTGTTCATGGGGCTTTAGCTTCCTAGATTCATAAGCTATGACTTTCCCTTCTCGCATCAAAGCCCCTCCTAAACTTTCACCCAATGCATCCGTGATGTCAATAAAGTTGCCCTCTGGATTAGGTACCTTCCATATTAGTGCAGTAGTCAACTTCTCCTTGAGTAGGTCAAATGCTTCTTGACATTTTTCTGACCACCCAAACTTCTTCACTTTCCTTTGCAATGAAGTAATAGGAAAATCTATCCTAGAAAAGTTTTCAAAAAAATTTCGATAGTAACCAACCAAACCCATAAAACTTCTAACCTCTGGTACATTCTTGGGTATTGGCCACTCAAGCACCCCTTTTGTTTTAGTTGGATCAACTGCAATCCCATCAACTAAAATTATGTGACCAAGGTACTGCACTTCTTTCTGAAAGAAGGTACACTTAGAGATTTTTTTGTATAGCTTATGCTCTCTTAACCATTGGAGAACCATCTCTAAATGTTTACAATGCCCCTCTTCACTCTTGGAATAGATTAAGATATAATCTAAGAAAACCAATACAAACCTATCAAAGCAGTCCCTAAATACATTGTTCATTAGGTTCATGAATGTTGCAGGTGCATTCATAAGCTCGTAATGACCGTATCTAGTCCTAAAAGCAATTTTGAAGTTGTCTTCATCTTTGATCCTTAGTTGATGATAAAATGATTGTAGATCAATCTTTGAAAACACTGTCACTCCTTACATTTGATCAAAAAGATCATCGATACGTGGCAACAAGTACTTATTCTTTATCGTAGCTTTGTTAAACATCTGATAATCTATACATAAGTGCAGTGTACCATCCTTCTTCTTCACGAAGATCATTGGCACTCCCCAAGGTGAAACACTGGGTCTTATCAATCCAATGGAAAAAAATCCTCCAACTATGCCTTAAGCTCTATTAATTCCATTGTGGTCATCCTATAAGGTAATTTGGAAATAGGTTCTGACCCTAGCACTAGGTCGATGGAGAAATCAAACACTCTCTTGGGAGGTAATCTAGGTAGTTCTTCTGAAAATACATCCACAAATTTTCGTAAGATGAGATATTTCTCCATATCCATTTCTCCATATTCCACCACTTCACCTTCTTATGTATCTTGGGAGTCTTGTGGTCCATAATATACAACATCATCTTGAGAAATGAACTCTTTTCATTCCTCAAATTTCTCCATTTTAACTGTAAAGAGTTGACAACCTTTCTTCTTCACCCTATGCATCTGCACAGTAGAAATTTGTCACAACTTGATTTCTCTAGGAGTTCCTTGCAATATCACCCAATTACCTAGATCGTCTAAAAACTCTGTTGTTTTAGCATGAAAATCTACTTTGGCTCTATGCTTCCATATCCAATTCATTCCTAGGATGACATCATAAGAACCTAAGGGAGTTACACATAAGCTCATTTTCATAGAGAAACTCAGAAGTTCAACCCTTGCCTCGAATAAACATTGATCCACCATTGCTCTTGTCTGGTTTGCATATTCTATAAACTAAATTTTCTATAAAACCAAACTTCCTATAAATTTGATTAGCTATTCTAGGTGAAACAATTTTTTTTGTGGCTCCAGTATCAATAAGAATGGAAATAGGTAAACCAAGCAAAGTACCTAAAGTTTCCACCAGAGTGATCTAGTATTCAGCTTGCCAATTGCCCAATGTTGCATGGATCCTTTGCTGAAATGTAGCCCGTTGATGAGGAAGTGAGTTACCATGTGGTTGTGATCTAGATGGTCTATTGGGACATTGATTAGAAAAATTATCCCCACCGCATGTAAAGCATCCCCTTAGTGGTCCCCTCTTTTTTGTTGGCCTTTCAAAATTACCACCATTCCCTCTAGCTTTGTTATAGTTACCGTTATTTCCGTTGTTGAAGTTGTTTCCTTAGTGATCCTTCCTTGGCTCATTCCAATTATTGTGGGGTCCCTTGTCTCCTTTCCTTTGAAATTCCTACCTCTCATTAAACTTCTTTGGAGCTTGATTAAATTGAGGCCCACCGAACTTCTTTCGATTCCTCTCTCAGTAGTTCGAGATGGATTTGAGCTTTTGCTCTTGCTTGATTGCCTTCTCATATACTAGGTCCATAGTGGTCAGACTGTGTACATCCACCTCACCACCTATTTGGCCATTTAGACCCATAATGAACTTCCTGATATGAAATTGCTCATAATTTTGGTACATTGGTACGTACCTCAAGAGATGAGTGAACTTATCCCAGTATTCATTCATTGAAGAATCTCCTTGTTTTAGATTCTAGAAATCAATGAGCTTTTGATCGAAGAAGAGTTGGGGTAGCCACCTCTTTCGGAAAATCTCAAAAAACTCATTCCAGATCAACTTTAAGGAACTAATACCAAGTTCTACCTTCTTATTCATCCACCAGTTAGATGCTTCTCCTAATAACTGGAAAGCTCCCCAAATAGCTTTAGTGACCTCAAAATAATTCCTTATTTCAAAGTACTTCTCCATTTGAATTAACCAAGCCTCGACCTCTTCTCCACTAGTGCTTCCTTTGAATTTTAGAGGGGTAATTTTTCTCATGTCCCTTGATAACTTAGTTTCCAAACACTTCCTTTTGGTTCCCTTAGAATATGATTGAGACCTATCACTATCTTGATCACTAGTTTTAGTATGATTTTGAGAATCCTCCCCTTCTTTCTTGTTTTTGGGAACTTATTCTTCATTGTGTGGGACTTCTTGTTCCTCTCTTTCTTTTCCCCTTACTTCTTGTTCAAGGTTTCCTATCCTTTCTCTTGTTTCATCCATGATTGCTAGAATGTGGTCCAACTTAGCTTTGACATTATCTGGACCTTGTCCAACTTCTTGAATTCCTCCAAGATTAGTTCTTGTCCTAACTATTATCTCAAGTAAAATTTATACCTAGAGGTTCATCTTTAATTAAATCCTATCATGGTTTACTTTACGTATTGAAAACATTCCAAAAGAGAAAATATTCATACATAAGAAATTTCATTGAGGATCTCATACACAAGTTTTTTGATAATAACATGACTTTTTTATTTATTCATAAGGATTTCAATATCCTTTCATTTACATTGAATGACTATTTAGATAGTCAAGAGGATATTTTCCATTAGATTCACTCTTAGATACATAACTAAGTGGGATGTATCCCTCCAATTTTTTGCTCAAATCTAATCTCAAAAGGGTAGTATCCCTCATATTTATCCTCAGATACATAGTTTCAGGGGACATATCCCTTTGATTCGCCACTTGAGGCTATAACAATAATTTCAGACATAGGAATAAATCAAGGGTCCCTAAATATCAATGCTAGGCTAACACTACATTTTGAGGGTATATCCTTGGAAAGTGAGAGAGTCCAACTTGGGTGGAGAAATAGATGGTAAAAGGTTGAAGTTGGCAGCCTCTCTCATCCTTCTTTTCTCTTGACTGATTCATGAGAGGGTGTGATTGATAGTCTTAGTATCACTCAACCAAATGGCGTTGTCATGATTGGTTCCCTCAATGGTTCGAACAAGGGCTTCTTTTTCCTTCTTGGCCCTTAGGTAGCGCTCATTTTTTATCATTGACTTCCTTACATTCATCTTGAGATACACCATCTTGGCACAAGAATTTCCAAACATTAGACTCATATAATGTTGGAGGGGAAAACATAGTGAGCACATAGATTCCAAAGCTGAACCTGGTAGCTCTGATACCTTGTATAACATGCCCATTGTTCTGCACAAAAGTTTTACTATGTTTTAACCTCAAGTAAATAAACTATGTTGCCAACACTTAGGCAATACATTTTTTCTTTTCAAATATAAAGATAACATGCACATTTGAAAGAAACATCATCATTCCAGACTTTTCTATTGCATTATAACAAAGTATTACATCTTTCCAATGCATTGATTTCATATTACATAATTTCACGAGAACATTTCTCTTTTACAATTTTCCATAGAATTGGATACAAAAATACATACATGGCTCCTATGAGCTTACTGGCAATAGATATATAAATGGTCTAGGTTTCATCCATCAAATCTTGATCACCTACCGATGAGGAGAAGGATCACTCAAGTGCTTTTTTGCCAACCAGGGACTTATTGCAGTCCCCCGCACATCTACCTAATTGGTAAGATGGCCCTCCCTTAGACAAAGAGATTGGTTTGGTAACCCCATAATAATAATGGATTTCCTTGGTGTTGTGTCCTACATATGTAGATTTGTCACACAGTGGCTACAACCTACACATATGACATTCCCTGCCGAGCATGTAAACCCATACCATAGTGAACTAACAGTGTAAACAGTGACAACTTACACTACTTTGGCCAAAGTATTCATCACCCATAATTTAGAGTGGATGTCACATTATCACCCACCTTCCTAGCTCAATTTGTATTGACCATTCATATCCTATACATAGACTATCCCCTTTCTCCATGGATTATTCTTACCCTAGGAATAACCTATTGCCTCTTACGTTTACATAATATTATTGCAACACCCATACCATAATATGTAGTATATACATACATTCAAACAATACCATTCCCTAATCTAGATTCATCAAGAATCTTTCATACTCATCTAAAGAAGATAAATAATTCATAATAAAACATATAATCATATTTTTCCAACTAATACAAACAAGTCATACAATCTTTTCAAAACATAAAATTCATAATGGAGTAGAAATAAACATGCCTATATATGCAAAGCTTCAAATGATCAAACTAGATT
Source organism: Sequoia sempervirens (assembly GCA_007258455.2). Lineage (NCBI taxonomy): Eukaryota > Viridiplantae > Streptophyta > Pinopsida > Cupressales > Cupressaceae > Sequoia > Sequoia sempervirens. The sequence continues at coordinate 286,939,968 of VDFB02270651.1, read as the reverse complement.
CTTAGCTTAGCCTTCCCAAAATTAGCATGCAACTCCCAACTATCTCTCTTCCTCTCTCCAAAAACTTTCTCTCAAAAACCTCTCACAAACTCTCAAAACTCAGAAAAGAAAAATAATAACAACTTAGAAAATAAGCAACAAGAGTGCATAATGTGTCCCATTTGAGGGAGAAAGCACCTCTATTTATACACAAATGTGAGCAACTTCTGGCTAAAAACAAGCTCACGAACATGCCACTTCTCAATCAAAAGGATTGACTCAACAAGAAGAAATAAACATGGAAAATTCTTAAACAATGACTCAAAAAAAATGCACAACCAACTACCTCCTTTATTGGACAACAGGTTATTCACTCAGAAATGCAAGGTTAAAAACTCTACAAGTCGATTTACTTTAGCAAGCATTACTCTTGACTTATTATTTCTTTCCATCTTTGCCTTATACACTAGAGGAAAAACTCATAACATACTTCTAAATGCAAGCTATATTCATATTTTGGCACCACATATTATCATGTGCCCCTATTTTGGTGTTTGCAGTTTGAAGACCAAGTTAATTATGGTTTACACGTTATATTCCTCACTGCATTTATAGTATTGAATAAGTCTTTTTAATTCATAAATCTGATTTACTTTAACTTTATGCGCTTTAACTAAGCACTGCTTTTGCATGCTTTACACAACACTTTAATCTTTTATACATTGTTATTAACATGTGTGCTATCCTTTATTTTTTTCTCTTTGTATCATCATATGCATTACACTATGTATTACATGCTTAATAAACTTTTCCAATGCTATCCAATATATATATATATATTGATATATTCATATGTACGTTTTCGTTAACATAAATACATACACATACATTAATATATACACACACATATTATATATATCGTCACCTCATAATTAAAACATATATATTACCAAACCCAGCGATTGGAATATATATATACGAAGTGTATATATACATATATATGTCACCTTCATCCAACCGATATTCCCATGTATATTGGTAATCTGTCCATGAGCATGCGTAGATACGTCTATCTATGTATACTCATGCACACATTTACTCATGTTTATGAGTTCATCACAAAAACATACATATATACATATATATATATATATATATATACATTTATGTATATATATAATCAATTAAATATAAACACATAAAGAAGAACTCACACATTTACAAGGATATTCAAACAGTTCTAACCCAAATCAAGAACATTCACAGATAAAACCATAACCTATTCTAATCAAGCACAAACAAAACTAAAGGTAACTTACTATTCCCAAGCTATTGACCCAACTCAACCAAACTAGAAGTGAGTGTGTGGAAGCTCAATTAGGCTTATTAAGGGTTACCAAATGAAGTTGTTCTCCTAAGTGATACTTCCCCTCTCTTCTAGAGGCTTGAATTTGTTCCTACATCTAGCTTAGTACATTGCAACAGTAGTTAGAAAAAAACAATACATTCATTTTCATCATATATATTTGAGTCAGAATCATTATAAAAACCTCAAATTGAATCAAACATTTATTCATCATATTTATAAAATACATAAAGCATAAATACATTCATTTAAAGCATTTTCACCCAACTAGGTAAAAGTAAATAAGTAGTAACACAATAGGGTGTAACAAATCTTTCTTCAATGTCATGCATCTCAATTGAATCCAACTAACTCAAGGTGGAATACCATGCATCCCATACTACATGACATCCAAATACTTTATCTTATAACATGCATTCTCGTAGAACTTGTATATGATAGAGGATAAGGGGGAATGCAAAGGCACAAATGCAATGAAATGAATCTTATACCTTGATCTCTATCATACATCTCTTTGATCAAGAATAAAATGAGTATACACTCAATAAGCTTGATAATAACTTAATAGCCTACAAGGATCCTCTTTATGTACTCTTTTTGTTGATGTGTTGGTGGTGGAATGTGGATGCTTCTTAAACCTACAATATAAATTTACAATGGATAGTGTTTTTTATTTTGTATTGGAGAGGGTTTGATTTATAGATATTGAGGATGAAGAATGAACAATTGATATTTTATTTGGAGATCAATGGTGGATAATTCATGAGAGGTTTGATGAGAGATTGAAAAGTGGCATCATTGGATTTATGCACTTAAGATGGGAGGATTGAGGAAAGATAAAAGTTTAGAAATGGATTGATCAAGTCCAATGGTGGAGGATTATTACTCTCACACATGTGTGAGTGGATGTATTGGGAAGAGGTACCAAGGAAAAGTGTCCCTTATACATGTACATGGATGCATTGGGAAGATAATTTTGGATAATTTCCCTCACATATGTGTGAGAACACCTTGGGAAGAGAAAAGGTGACATATGTATCCTTTCACAAGGAGAAGGGAGATGTAGATGTGAATTATCACACGTGTGAGAGTCAAGTGGGATAAATGGATGGTGAGGATTTTCTTGACCAAATGGATGGCCATGATTTTATTATAGTTATTTAGGATAAGTGAGATTAGGCTTGTGATTAATTAAATTAATCATAGTTAGATAAGTGTGAGGGATTAGCTTAGTTAATTAATTATTTTTAAATAGATAATTAGATTTGAGGTGGAAAAGAGGAATTTAATAAATGGTTTACATTTATTTAATTCTTGTAGGATAGGTTTATTAGGTTAAATTCAATTACGTAAATATAAATTTATTTAATTAAAGGTGAATTATAGGATAACAAATGAATTAATCAAATAATGATTTATTTAATTAATACTTGGGATAGGATAAATTTTGGTGTGGTTAGGTGTGGAAAATTCTAGGTGTCTATATTTTTCACTTCTTTGAGATGAAATTGTGATGAAGTAATTTCACTTCTAAAAAGAATAAAACATAATGTATCGAAAGGGATAATACTAGTGGCAAGATGCCCTAGTTGGTGAGAGGATGCGGTTGAAGATGAGTAGGGAGGTTGGTATGCCACCTCGAGAGGAAAAGTGGGTTCAAAGAACATGGGTGTGCTCTTGAAAGAATGAAGGGATAAATGATAGAAGGTGTGAAGAAAGACAAATTGGAATAAGGATGAGAGTGATGGAGGAATGAGAAATTGAGTAAGACAGTCATGTTGTATTGGTGAGAGCAACATTTATTTTACATTTTACTTGACATTATGCACCAAGGTATAAGGAATAGGGTGATAATGTGCCAAGTGCGTAGAGGATTGACCCAAATTAAAAGGTGATATGAAAGCATATTCCTTATGACACAATGATATGAAAAATCATGATGTCACTATGAAAATATGCTGCAAGGACCATAAAAGATGCAAGAAAAAAATAATACACACAAACATACACAATGATGCAATGATAAACATGATGTTGATCCTAGTCAAGTTGAAAATTGATTGATTGATTAATGATGATGATGATGGTAGCAATATGAATAATACAATAATTGTTAATGATAAGAAGAAAAAAAGGATTGGGAATGATATATCTTTATGACAATAATGAGATTAAATTGGATCAAATTTCCTAGCAAGGATATGGAAAAAATTAATAGATTATGTGCTATATTACATAGTTGGATTGTTCCGATTAGGATTGTTTGCATTTTGATAGACTATTTTTGGGAGATTTGGATTACTTGTGGGGTTTAGGGGATCATATAGGGTTTATGGAAAATATTAGAGTTTTCTTAGAAAGTTTGGAAAGTCATTTATGATAGGCAGATGTAATTGGAGTGAATTTAGCAGATCAAGAGGTTGTTTAGGATAGGATATTGGATTAGAGGTTATTTAAGGAGAATGGGAAGTAATTTAAAATTTGGGTAGGACTGGAGGTCATTTAGGATAAGTGGATGGATTTGAAGATCATTTAAGGAGATTGGAGGGTCATTTATGATAGAGGGATGGATTTGAAGGTCATTTACAAATATTGGAAGGTCATTTAAGATGGATGGATAGAGTTGAAGTTTTTTAAAGGAGATTAGAGGATAATTTAGGATAGAGGATGAATTTGAAGGTCATTTAGAATGTGGTAGAATGGGATAGGATGAAGACGTATATGAATATAGGGGAGGGGATAGGTAGATATGATGAGGTGGATAGGTAGATGGGGAGATGGGATGAAATAAGGAGTATGAATAATATTGAAAAAAATTAGAGTGAAAGTGAAGGTAGGATTTACACATGATACCTATTTGTCAGGTTTTGATCATGATACTTGCCTAGGGAACCACAAGGATTGGTTTTTACCATTGAATAAATTATTTCTCTTTTTTTTCTTTTTCTTTTTTATTAAATTAATTTTATTTATTTTTGGGATGGGATGGATGAAGTTTAGATAAGGGTGGAGGATAAGGATTTGGATAGAAGATAGGCGAATTTGGAAGATAAGGAGATTAAGAATGGAATACTTTTTTTATTTCTATGAATAGTATCCCTTGTTGAATAACTGCTACTATGGACCATGGAAAATGTTGTGGCACACAACATGATGGGTGTTGAAGTTCTAGAGTAGAAGTGGGTTATATATTAAATGGATTTAGATAGTGGAGTTGGGATGTAAGGACCAAAAATACATTTACCAGATGATGGAGGACATGCAATAATGGATTTTTTGATATAGGGACCCAAAATAGATTTAGAAGATGGGGGATAGGGATTGGTGGAAAGGGCGTGCTTAGGATTGGATTACAACCATATTGAGCATGATATTTATAGCTAAGGATAAATAATGATGAATTTTATTTTATTTGAATGGGTTATATAATGCATTGCTCATGAAGGCCTAAATGTTTTCCTTGATAATGCATGTTTTGAAATTTTTTATTGCCAATGGGATACTTTTGTTTAAAAAAAAAAGACACAAATTCATTTTGATTGGAATAGGAGGTGGTAGGGATGATAGTTTATTTGAGGAGACCAAATAAAAATATTATGGAGGAACCAAGTTGATGGGTGTATGGTTAATGTATGGGTGAGATAGGGATTTTAGGATCTTGAGTGGGGATGGGATTATGAGAGGGATTAGTAGGGATGTTTAAATTATGAGATGGTAAGGGATAATGAGAGGGATTAAAGGAGATGTTTTAATTGTGAGATGGTAGGGGATTATGAGGGATATTTTGATCTTGATTTAGAAGAGGACATATGTAGGCATGCTTTAGAACAATTTCTTGAAATAGGTGGAATTTCTTGGATGAACTAAGGGAAGAGTAGAGTTTTGGGTTAGTGATTATTTCATGGAGGGATTATATGAGTAGTGAAAAATGATGGGAGAAGGATTTTTTATTTTTATGGATGCCGATTTAATGAATTTGAGGTATTTAGAGTATTTAAGATTAATGACCACATGTTTAATCATGCATGTGGATGACATGGGATTAGCGATGCGGCAAGATGGCATAGCTTTGTTTATAAATGGTGGATTGATATCCTTTGTAAATATTCCTTGGAGGAAATTATCAAAGAATTGGGATGGTTTGGACTACAAAGGTTTGGGGATGAAGGAATAAAATATGAGGTGCATGGATTAGGATTGGATTTTGATTGAATAGGGATAAGAAGCAAAGGTGGGGTTTTAGGATATGGATGGAGGATTAGTTTCCCTCATCATTAGTATGGGAAGGATGGGTCAGAGAAGATAGATTGGGATTAGAGGAAGAGGGAAGCTTAACTCAAAGTTTTAGAAGGTATCTAATCATGGAATATTTATCTTGGTTGAAGAGATAGTCTAGGATGTCTTTTTCATTTGTCAAGGATCCTATGCTAGTGGGCTTATGGTTTTAAGGGATGAAGGATCTTAAGATTTATTTTGATATCAAAAATATTAGAATTGATTTATCAAAGATAATATTTGGATTAATTAAGCTCATATTTGGGATAGGTTGGAATTTGGGATTAGAAAATTTTGATTGGCTAAAAGGGTTGAGGATGAAGGATGAAGATTATATTTGAGTGTGAATGCATTAGAGGAAATGTTGAATGGATTGATATTTTATTAGAGAAAAGATTAGGATATAATATTTTGATGAGAGATTAGATTTGGAGTGATATGGATAAAGGTGGATTAAAAATTTGATGAAGAATCAGAGGGTATGAATGAACAAATGGGATAAAATGGTAAGACCTTAGGATGATTTGATTTTATTTAATTAGACTTTAATTAGGATAGGATAAGTTCCTAAGTGAGGATTAGATTTGATTTAATTTTTGGATTTGATATTGTTTTGATAAGGTCTTGAGTTTGGTTGGTATTTAGATTTAAAATGGATGAAGATGAGTTAGATTAAGGATTGGGATGAAAAATAATGGTAGATTAGAGGAAGGGGACAAAGTTGGTTTAGATAGAATAATTTGGATGAGAAGAATTGGGATTAAGGGATAAAGGCTTAGATTATGAATTAAAGGAAGGTTGATTATAATTAGAGGAAATGGAGGTTGATGGGGTTTTGGGGTGATATATTTAGATGAAGTATTAGGATGAGAAAGAATGACTAATATTTGAATGAGGAATTGGATTACAATGAGGATGAAAGTTCGATTTAGAAGGTTGGTTCTTTTTATTATGAATTAGAATGAAGATTGGATATGAGATTTGGATTAGAAGAAGAGGGTTAGGATGAAATATTGAATTTGGATAGTATTAGGATTCAGGTAGATTGGAGCAATAAATATAATTATATGCAAATTAAATAACCCAAAAATAACAATGAAGAATAACACAAAAGAGATCAACACAAAAATTTAACGTGGTTCACCTAATGTGGTCTACATCCACATAAACTCAACCACCCAATGATTTTATTATCTAGTACAAAATAGATTATAATCTTGCGAATCACACTACCACAACATACATCCCAGCCACTTATAACAAGCTTTTTGGAACCTTCTAGAATTAGGGTTTTACAAGGTCCTTTTTCATTTGACGTGTTAACAGGAAAACCTTGACGTATCAATGGGAAAAAAGCCTTGACGTGTAAGTGAGAAAACCTTAACGTATCAACATGTAAAAAAAACTTGACATGTTAGCAGGAAAACCTTAACATGTTAATGAAAAATGTTTTTTGGGGTGATGCCCCAAGCCCCACGTCTTGTTACAAGTGTATAGTATTTGCATGATCAATCACCACATACCAAAAATCTCCCACTTGGAGACTGATTAGGCTCCACACCAAACAATCTCCCACTTGGAGATTGATCTTGGATGACACCACTGCACTTGCAACTCCCACTAGATTATAGGTCTGGCTGGTTTCTTATGTCCATTATCATTCATTAAGGCTGATGGAAACTGATGAGGAAATCAGTATCTCCCGTGTAACTATCTTTGGCAACATATATGCAGGATTCTCACTTGTGTGAATTTTCTCTAGCTTCAATTGCCCATCCTCCAAAACTAACTAGATGAAGTGGTATTTGAGCTGTATGTGCTAATTTTTTCAATGTAGAGCTGAGTTCTTAGCAAGATGAATGGAAATCTGGCTATCAGTGTATGAAGGGCTATCTTCTTGTCATTGTCCCAATTCCTCTAGAAAATTTTATAACCAAATCATCTCCTTGCTAGCTTCCGTAGCAACAACATACTTAGCTTTAGTGGTTGAAAGCGCAAAAACCTTTTGTAGCCTTGAAATCCAACTAATTGCAATACTTCCTACAGTAAAAACATACCCTGTAGTACTCCTCCTACTATCAATATCACCCGCTAGATCAAAGTCAACATATCCTTTTAGAGCAGAATTTGTTCCTCCAAAACATAGTTTCTTTGAAGTAGTACCTCTTAAATATTGGAGAATCCATTTTACTGTATTCCAATGTTCCATTCCCAGATTGCTCATATACGTGCTCACAACTCCCATTGCATGCACAATATCTGGCCTTGTGCATACCATTGCATACATCAAGCTACCAACTGCTGATCTGCATATGATATCTTAGAAAATTTTCCTTCCTCCTCTTGTGTCTTTGGACACATCTCCTTAGTCAACTTAAAATGACTAGGTAAATGTGTACTAATTATTTTTGCATTCTACATGTTAAACCTTTTCAGCACCTTCTCTACATACTCACTTTGAGACAAAAATAATTTTCTTTTTTTCTTGTCTCATGTGATCCTCATACGAAGGATTTGTTTTGCTACACCCAAATCCTTCATAGCAAATGAATTTTCTAATTTCTACTTAAGTTCATTAATATGCTGCATGTTAGACTTGACAACAAGCATGTCATCAACATAAAGCAACATGATAATATAGCCGCCATTATCCAATTTCTTAAATAAACACAATAATTAGAATGACATCTTTTGTAACCTTGTTCAGCCATAAAACTATCAAATTTCAAATACCATTTCCAAGGTGCTTGCTTCAGGCCATACAAACTCTTCTTTAACCTGCACAAAAAACCTCATATCCTTGTGGTTGATGCATGTATATTTCCTCTTCCAAATCCCCATGGAGAAATGTTGTTTTCACATCTAGATGTTCAAGATGCAAGTCTTCCGCAACCACAAGATTTAGAATAGTTATAATAGAAGTCATCTTTACAACCAGAACAAATATTTCATCAAAATCTATATCTTTTTTCTATGCAAAACCTTTTACCACGAGTGCGACCTTATATCTTTTCTTGCCTCCATATTCTTCCTTAAACCTGTAAACCCATTTATTTGGAAATGCTCTTTTTACCTACAAGAAATTGGACTAAGTCCCAATTTTGATTCTGCAACAAGGAATCCATTTCCTCATTCAAGCCTAGCTACCATTGCTTTTTGGTATCTACTTGCATTGCTTCTTCATAACCTTCAGGTTCACCAAAATTAGTTAATAATATAGAATATAATGATGGAGAAAATATTTTTGGAGGTTTGGTTATCCTTGTAGAATGTCTTAACACTTGTAGGAGTTTGTGGGATAACTTGTTGTTGCTGAGCATCAGGTTCCACTGGCATTTTATTTTTTGGAATCTCATCCAGCACCACATATTCCTTTTTGTCTTGTTCATGCTTCTTTTCCTACAACTGATCCTTATACACAACCTTCTCATTGAACATAACATCTCTGCTCCTAATGATTTTATGATTTTCATAATCCCATAACTGATAACCAAATTCATCTACTCCATATCCAATGAAGGTACATTTTTTAGACTTAGCCTCAAGTTTGGTTCTATTTTCAATATCAACATGGAAAAAAGCTTCACAACCAAAGGTTTTTAGAAATGAATAATTTACCTTTTTACTTGTCCATGCTTCCTCTAGAATGCCACCATCCAAAGGATTTGAAGGTCCCTTTTTTATTAAATAAACAACAATATGTAAATTTTTTTCCCAAAAGCATAAGGGTAGTCCAACATGCAATCTCATGCTCCTTGTACGCTCCATAATGTTCTTATTCATCCTCTCAGACACACCATTTTCTTATGGGATTCCAGGAACCATTTTCTGCCTATAGATTCCATTGTATGAACATTAATTTTCAAATTCTCTACTGTAATACTTGCCTCTATTATCAAATCTGAGACACTTCAAATTTTTTCCCATCTCATTCTCAACCAAAGCTTTCCACTTTTTAAAATTTTCAAATTACTTCTGATTTTTGTTTTAGGAAATACACCCATGTTTTCCTAGTTGCATCATCAATAAAAGTAACATAATAGAAAGAGCCACCAAGAGAAGATACATGAGCTAGTCCCCATACATTTGAATGCACAAGCTCTAATTTCTCACTCTTCTTCTATTTCCCAACTTTGAGAAATCAAACTCTTTTTTGTTTTCCATAAACATAATTTTCATAGAACTCCAAGTCAATCTGCTTTAGACCTGGTAGAAACTTTCTAGAGTGAAGGATCTTCATCCCTTTCTCACTCATGTTCCCAAGTCTATGATGCCACAATTATGTTTTTGTCCTTGTAGCAAGTGTTATAACCATCTCAGTAGTAACTATTTCTGTAGAAGCTAAGGTAGAATAAGTATTACCAGTACACAAATACAATGTGCCTACCTTTTCACCTTTAGCTACTACTAATGCACCTTTAGTGACCTTTTAGACTTTTTCTGAAAAGGTAACTATGCAGCCTTCACTACCCAATTTTCCTACAAAAATTAAATTCCTTCTCAAATTTGGAACATGCCTTACCTCCTATAGCAATTGTTGTCATAAAGGATTGTGCCCTGAGTGTTAAGCGTTAAAGCTTGGAAATCCTATGCAACATGGGGACATCCTCAGGCTTGTGGGTTTCCTATGATGAGGATGAACCTCCAGATTATGGGTTGGTTCCCCACTTTGTTGTAAAGGCCGTCTTGAACTGGTCCTCTTCTTTCACCAATATTTGGTTGTAACTTGAAAAACCATCTAGCAAAGAGAATTTTCTAGATCCAGATACAATCTGCAAAATTTGCTCCATAGAGGACAGCAGATAGTGATCCTTAAGAGAAGCTCTATTAAGGTCCTTGAAATCAACACAAAGTTTGATTTCTCCATTTTTCTTCCTTACAGGGACAAGATTAGACACCCATGAAGTATGTTTGATTGGAAAAATGATATTACTTTCAATTAGCTTGCTTAACTCAACTTTAATGAGATGTTCTAGTTTTGGATTCAAATGCCTTTGCCTTTGTCTCACAGGCTTTGCTTTAGATTCCAACTCTATAGTATGCTGAGCCAACTCAAGGTCAAAACCCTTCAAATCATGGTATTCCCAAGCAAACACATCAAAAAAATCTTAACAAAGTAAAACAAATGCACATTTTTCCTCTAAAGTACTTACCTTGCCAAGCTTCAAAAGCTTGCTCTTGAAGATTTCAATGGGTTCATAATGATCCTATTTGATGGAAAAACCAACTTTCTCTTTTCTAACTTTATCATCTGAATTGAAAATTAATTCAAGAGTTACCAAAACTTTTGGAAACTTGTTTGTCTTAAGTTGAAGAATGTAATATTCATACTGCTAGGACAACTTTTATTGATTAGAAGCTAAATATTCAGCTTCTTCAATCAAGAAGCTAATAATCTGCTCATCACTATCAAATACTCACCATTAAATGTTATTATCTGGAACAACAGGCCTAAAAACAACTTTGACATAGTGCTGAGCATCAAAATTCTTCACCTCAGCTGGAATATCAAACTCAACTCCCATGGCAGCCAATTTATTAGCTTGTTTATTCTGATTCCTTGGTATGGACAACATGTTAAATGCATCAAACTCTTTAATCATGTCCCAAAATCTATGTTTATACAACTTCAACAAGTCATTTTTAGTGGAATTGATATTCCTTACTTGATTGACCACTAATCCACTATCCCCAAACACTTGAAGGCACTTTACATTTCTCTTTCTATCCCATTCTAAGGCATGGACAAGTGCTTCATACTCAACAGTGTTATTAGAACAATTGAAAAAAATGAAAGGTTGAATAATACCTTTCACCACTTGGAGAAACTAGCATAGCACCTCCACCAGCACCAACCTTGCTCCTTGAACCATCAAAATACAAATTCCATTATAACTCATTGGACTGTTGTCTCTCCTACACCTTTTCATCCTTTATTAGATTTGGGACAGGAAGGCCTTGCTCTTGAATCATGTAATTTCCCAAGTCTACTTGCTCAGTATGTTCAAAAGTTTCAATCTCATGATTCTCAACTACCCATTCATCTAAAATCAAATTAGGAATACCCTCAACAAGAGTGTCAAGATCTTGGACAACAAGCTGGTCAATCTGATTCTGCTCATGAAATGCAAGATTTGTATTGACAGGATTAGGAACATATGGCTCAATATGATCATTGGCCAACAACTTACATTTTATTGTGACTTTGGTACCATATCTTTCTAAAGAATAAATGTGACCAATTAGAGGATAGGTAGCCTCCTAACTTAGCTATGAAATCTCTAGAAAGACAAAGCAAAGTAAGGTGGGAGATCTATTACATAAAAATCTCATGGAATTGCAAAATTAGGACAAGCATGTAATGTAAGACTTAAAATTTTGATCACTCCCACTATATTGATGGTTGTTCCATCTAACTAAACAACTCATTTTGAGAGTGGTTCATATGTCAAACCTAGCTGGTCAACTATCTTCTTTGGCATCATCAAACTACTGGCACCTGAATCAATCATGCAGTTATGAACAAGATGATTTCCTACAATTAAAGTGACATAAAAAGGAGGTGGCTTGACCTCATGGGCTTGTTGTTCACTGCTTGGCTATGGCTTATTCACTAGTTTCTCTTTGGGTTGATCACTCACAATTTTGACCTTTGGTTGATCCTTAGTTGGTTCACATGACAAAGTGAGATTAGACAATGCATTCTGTAACAAATCCCTTTGACTTGGAAGTGCTAAAGAATCCCACATTGAAACACTGATATTGGACTTCTTCATGTGTTCTAAAAAATTGAAAGGAGCAGGATTTACCTTCTGCTGTACTTTTGTAACAACAACTTCTCCTTGTACTTGTAATGGATGTGGTTGAGCCCTTTGCTAATCCTTACTTGGCACAACCTATTGCCTTGGAAAAATCTAGATTGGTTGTGAAGGTACATGTCCAATACCTAGTTGTTGACTTGTAGAGGCTTGATTTTGTACCTTATTAGGTTGTTGTCCTATATCCACAACCCTCTTTTTGGATCTTGTGTTCGCTACTATAGAAGTATAGGACTAGTTCTGACCCTGTCCTTGAGGTTGATTGACACCACAAAAATATTCACCTTGCCAATTCATCAATGTCACCTCATTTTGACCATGTTCTGAATAAGGAACCTACTGTTCACTACTCTCTTGTTCCGCATTCTTCTAGACAACAACATGGTTCTGCACCATAAGTGCCTGATTCAACACTCCATTTGGACAAGATGATTGGTTATGAGATTGATTGCATGGAAAACACCAATTATGGTCTTGAACCAAATTATTTTGCATTGGAACCATTTCTCTTGACGAACTTGTAGTATTAGGGTTATATGGCTGAAAAATCCTTGGATTGTAATTCCTCCTTTGGGGTTGCGGATCAGTTTGATTAGAAGGCCTATTTGCTTGATATGGATCTTGGTAGGGTCTAGGATTTAGACCTTGCTACTTCTTAATGTTTACTAACTCATTACCAAAGGTTTGCAATATAATTTTAATTTCTTGATGACTGCCCTTAATCTCTTGTAATTCTTGAGATTGAGCTAGGACAACGTTTGGTTGAGCAAATGCTTGGTTATTTAAAGCTGGAACAATAAGTATTGCAGCTATAGGGGGTACTTGCAAAGGCATAAGAGGATGAACTTATAGAAATATAGGAATTGGAGGCCTTGGGCCTATTTTACCAACCTATATAAGGCTATTTTTTGCTCTTATGGCTATGCTGAAAGCACCAAGAAGTGAAACACCACCCATAGAATGAATCATAACTGAAATTTCACTATTAAGAGCTTTAAGATAATACAAGAAATCATGGTCAACAGAAGGTCTTACCACAATATGAATTCTATTCCAAGTCTTTTGGAATCAGAAGTTGAAATCTATCATTTGTTCTTGTGCAACTCTCTTGATAGTTGTCAATTGTTCAACTAGAGATAAATGATCAGATTTATCCTTAAACTACCTATTCAAAGAATCTCATAACTCATCCTATGTCAAAATAGAATTAACAACTAAACCTCTGAACCACTGGAGAGCCTTGCCTTTAAAAGATGCTGCCAGAAGTCTGATTGCAATATTTTTAGTAGTGATATGATGGACTGCACATAATGAAGCCACATCCTTGATGTGTTCAATAGGTGTAGTCTGATCCTCTCCAAAAAATGTAGGTAAACTCTTTAGTGATACTACTAGAATATCATCATGTTGATCCAAATTCAATGGGATGCCACCAATAAATGGCACAAATGCATGTTGTCTTTCTATTAGAATTACCGATACTTGCAAATTTGGTACTGGAGCTCTTGGAACAAAACTTGCAGGCTTGTAGCTTGGAGGTGTAGAACATGATATAACTAGGCTAGGACTCCTTTTCATCCTCCCTTTTCTTCTTGGAGGTGACAACTGCAAATACTCAAAAGGAGAAGAGCTTCTTCTTGTTTGTATCCTTCTCATGTGCTGTTTGGTACTAGATCTGCATTAAAATTAGAGAATAGAGTCACCAGGTATGATTTCTAGCCTCAAAAGGCTAGAAATATTGTTGTTCATACCAAAAAAAGTAGCAACAAGGATCTTAATGTGGACTGAAAAATTAGTTCACTGTCCTATTGTATGTGCCAAAAACTGTTGTCATGAAGGATTTCACCTTGAGTGCTAAGCATTAAAGCTTGGAAATCCTGTGCAACATGGGGACATCCTTAGGCCTGTGGGTTGCCTAAGATCTAAAGGGGAAACAACCCATAATCTGGAGGTTCATCCTCATCTTAGGGAACCCACAAGCTTGAGGATGTTCCCATGTTGCAAAGGATTGCCAAGCTTTAACGCTTAGCACTCAGGGCACAATCCTTCATGACAATAGAAACCATTCATTTCCATTATGTAACTTGATTTTTATCTTTCCTTTTCCAACAATTTATCAGGGTTCATCATCACCCAAATATACCTGTCCAAAATATCCTTGAACATAATATACAAAATATTTCCTATGGGGTGTGGCATGAAATGAAGCCCCTGAATCTATTACCCAAGAATCATTAGCATTATCTAAACACATAATTAAAGCATCCTGTAATTTATCACTTGCAACATTAGCTTCCTTACTATCATCATATTTTTTGTCTCCTTATTTTCTCTTTTGAGACCAACAATCCTTCTTCAAGTGTCCTGGCTTCCCACAGTACCAACAATCCATTCTTCCTCTGGATTTAGATCTACCTTTCTTTGAATTCCCTTGTGACTTCCCATGATTTGTAGGGATTTTTCCTCTCTCCTTTGTTCTTCCCTTGTTCTCGAAAGTTAAATCATTCATCAATGTTGAATTCTCACCTATGATTTTCATCCACATTTCCTCGCTAAGGATAACACCAACAACATCATCAAATTTCAATGTATTTGAACTAGAGACAAAGTTACTTACATCCATTACCAAGCTATTCCAACTTTCTGGAAAAGAACATAAAACCAAGAGAGCCCTCACCTCTTCATCAAAATTCACTTTTACAGAAATTAATTGACTAGTAATCGTATTAAACTCATTTAAGTGATCTGTCATAGATCCACCTTCAATCATTTTCAGATTAAACAAACACTTCATGAGAAATACCTTATTTGAGGTTGAGGTTTTTTCATACAATTTAGCCAAAGCTTCCATCAAATCCTCTATTGTATTTGCTTTTGTTATATTGAATGCCACAGATGGTGCCAAGCACAACCAAATGGTTCCCAGTGCCTTTCTATCCAGAATCTCCCATTCTTCATCGAACATTGTAGCCTCTTTCTTTGTTTTTCCTTGCAATGGCTGCCATAGATCCTTTTGATACAAATAATCTTCCATCTACATATTTCATAATTGATAATTCTAGTCGTTAAACTTTTCAACCTTGAATTTTCCTTCTTCCATTGCTCCTACTCAAATCTAGAGGTTTCTTGCCAATCAACTAAAATACACATGACTCTGATACCAGTTGTTAGGATTAAGGCGGATTGGAGCAATAAACATTAACAATTATATGCAGATTAAATAACCCAGAATTAACGATGAAGAATAACACAAAAGAGATCAACATAGAAATTTAAAGTGGTTCACCCATTATGGGCTACATACACAAAAACTCAACCACCCACTGATTTTATTATCCAGTGCAAAACAGATTACAATCTTGCGAATCACACTACTGCAACATACATCCCAACTGCTTATAAATTTTTTTTTGGAACCTTCTAGAATTATGGTTTTACAAGGTCCTTTTTTATTTGACATGTTAACAAGAAAACCTTGATGTATCAACGGGAAAAAAACATTGGCGTGTCAGCGGGAAAACCTTGACGTGTTAGCGGGAAAGCCTTGATGTGTTAATGAAAAATGTTTTTCAGGGCGATGCCCTGAACCCCACATCTTGTTACAAGTGTATAGTATTCGCATGATCAGTCACCACATACCAACAGATAGATGGATTATGATGAAGGTTGATTATAATTAGGATGAAAGTTGATTAGCATTATGATGAGTATTTGATTAAAACTTGGGTGAGAAAATTGATGGTATATGATTGGTTTAATTTAGACGAGGTTTGATTTGAAATTGGTGGATTAGGATTAAGGGTTGGATTGAGGGATTAGATCATGGATTAGAAGGGAATAAAATTGATTAAGATTTTCTAATTGAGGGGTGACTCCACAATAGTGTGTCCCACTTTTTGGTCAAAGCAGGACATTGAAATCAACAATTTAAACCAAACTTCCAATTTCTAACACCTATAAAAACTAAACCATTAGGAATTCGAAGATGATATGTGCTAGTGATTTTTAATATTTTTTCTATAGATTATAAAAATAGAAAAAATTGAGCTTTTTATGTAACTTTTAATAACTTATTTTTTATAGTTAACAATATTTTTAAAAAGTGACGTTACTTCTGTAAAGCATAACTTTATTTGTAGAAAGGGTAGAATTATAAATTTTTAAACATATATTTTTGGCACCAAAATCTAGTGTGCAAATACTTTTTATTATTTTTTGTTGTATAATTTTCGTATAACATTTTGAAGTGAGATTAACTATAATTTAGATATAGGTTACTTCTATAACGCATATTTTTTTTGTATACATCTAAATTAACTTAATTTTTGTTGAAATAAGAACATAAATATCTAGTGCCCATATATTTTTCAAATATATATTACATTTTATGGAATATAGACCTTGATGATTGTTGAAAAACCTATGTTCACTAGAAAATAGAAAATAAACACAATAATCAAATTAAATATATTCAAATTATACTCATTAGAAATATTATTATGAGTGCTATAATATTGCAAATTATCTTGTCCAATTTATTCCATTTGAAGGTCCAATCAGAGATTTGAATCTAAAATTTCTAAGGAAAAATTGAGGCTTAAGGTGAAAAGGTAATTTCTAGGACCTTTATTTGTAGGTATTCAAGGACCTTAGAATGAAGGTATGACCTTCCCATGAAAAAATTAAGGGAAATGCCTATGTTTGAAGGTATACACCTTTAAATGAAGGTCCATGTTCATTCGAAGGTGATTATTGCCTCACCTTCAAACAAAGGTGTTTTCAACTTTTTTCCCTCATCCGAATTGAAAAACTACTATCCCAAATTTTGAACTCACTATTGTGAATTTTACAATAAGATGATTGGAAGGATTAAGATTAATAGATGAAATTATAAGGATTAGAGGATGATGATTAATAATTATGGATTAGGGAATAGATTAAGATGATTAGAAAATTTGTATTAGATTAGGTATGAAGGTTGAGATGATAGGTTGGATGTTTTGATGGATGATGATAAAGATTATGATTAGGGATTAGGATTAAGATGATGGATTTTAGGATTATGAAAGATTTGGGATTGGAATTTAATTTTGGATGGAGTTGGAAGAAGGAAAGGTTTGATTTTGGGATGGAGATAGGATTTGACTTTGGATGGAGTTGGAGGAAAGTAATTTAATTTTTACTTGAAAAGGGAAAATTGAAAACACACCAAGAAAAAAAATTGGATTGAGGGGGAGATATTGCATGTATTTTGACAAGAAAAAAACCCAAGCATAAGAACAACCTGTTGTTATATGGAGCATAATCAGACTCAGAGGTTAAATTTTCTCCACTTTTATCAGTGTAGTTTCCCCCCAAATTATTTAATGGGGGTTTGGAGGCAGCACCCCCAAGATAGGGTCAAGGGGCAACACCCTTGGTGCGCTCCTTGTCATGATACAGGGCAGGTCGAGGGGCATCTCTCCCGTGGAGGCTCGAGGGCAGCGCCATCAAAACCTAAAATGAATTTTATTATTGTATAAAGGCATTAAGAGTTATTTTTCTATTGGCCAACATAAAAAAACCCTATTTTGTAATTGACATAAGTCTTGATAAAATGACTAAGGGTTAGGGTTTTCGTTGATATTGTATTGTAACATTTACAATGGTATTGAGTTGTAAGGATTGTTGGTTGTAATCGGTTTGATTCGCTGGATAATAATATTGGACTCTCTATTGGTGGATGTAGCCCGAGTTTGGGTGAACCACGTTAAAAATTGTCTCTTGCTGTTATTTTTGTGTGTGTTTTTCATTCCTCTATTTAATCTTTATTTGCATTTAATTGATATCTTCTGCATTCAATTCCTAACACAACCTATCTTTATTCAAGTGGGTATTGGCAATTTTTTTGGGTCCATAAATATATTATCTATTAGATGGTGGATAGCTAGGGAATGCAAAGTCATAGACCTACGATGGAATCCTTATCTTGAAGGAAAAACCATTTCCAAAAGTAAGCTCTATCATCCTAACTTGAAATCATAATATGAGTACTTTCTTGGGCCTAATCAATATTCAATGCACCACAAAAAGAGACGGTTGAAAGGTCTTAGGCTAGGATGAACAAGAATAATATGGGTGTCCTCCATAAACCTCAAGGGTATGTGAGGCCCAAATCCATGGAATGAAAATAAAATATGTCAAATAATTTGGTGGATAGGGTAACCCATTCTCCTCCTTCACTTCCCCAAGGTATAAAGTTTTTGGGGGCTTAGCCTGGATGATAAATTTCACTTCTAATGGGCATGTCTTTTGATTCACCTCTAAATTTTTTTATGCATTAGAAAATGAGGGTTGGGTTCATCCCCTAAGGTGATCAGGTCCTTAAGAAATCCCCCTAGAAAAGGAACAATCTGACGAGTCTAGTTATTAGTTAGTTTTTTGATGTTTTATGCATACTCATAGACATTTCCAGACACTTATTTCATACATATTCCTAAACTTTACTACCTTTTATGCTCATTATGCAAACCTGAACCTGATTTGAAGTATATGGAAATATGGAAATATGGTTATAATGTGATAGTTATTGTATAATTAATGTGTGGATATGTATGAATTCCAATGAATATCTGTGCTTAAGATATGGTTATTAGTATTGTGTAGATGTATGAACTAAATATTTGTAGCCAAGGATCCAGAGGAGGTAGGCTATAGCCCGCAACCAAAGTAGTTTCCAAAGAATAATACAAGGGAGGTCCTAGAATAAGTTGAGTGCAGTGAATGCATAAATGTAGACACTTATTGAGGATGATTGTGCATCATCATGACATTCAATAAAGAAACTTGTAGACATGTAAAAATGGCCTAACACTTATCACACATCCTAAATGACATTTTCTCATCATCGACATCATTATCATCTAATATCACTGCATTTCGCATCAATTACATCAAAAATCCTAATTTCCTCTATTAATTGAATAATATAACATTATTTAATTAATTCACTTTTTCATCATTTTTGACTAATTAAATAAATTTCTTTTATTTAATAAAGTCCTAATCTAACTTTATTCTTCCCGATTAATTAAATAACATCAATTATTTAATTATGTCGCTAATTTGCCCTATTCCCCTAAATAAATTAAATTATTACCACTTAATAGTTTAATTAAATCACTTTCCCCTAAACGTGAATAATTAAATAAATTATTCAAACATCATTCAAAAAGGTCAACAAACAAATACAACTTTGTTTGCAAAAGTCAAACAGGACTTGCATGTTTAACTCAAAAAGATTAATTAATTAAATCAATTAATTAACTAGCACTCACACCGTTGAGTGCAATGGGTACGCTAAAGATTTGTGGAAGGTACAAGAGGGATAAATTTGGTATAGTAGTGAGAAATTCAAAACATATAATATAATATTTTTTGTATTTTGTAAATGAATTGAATGCATTATATATTTATATATAAAAGTGAATGGAGAAAGTTGTATTATTGTATAATTATTTTTGAAATAAAAAATACCTCCCCCATGAAAGAATAACCCTCGTCAACTATAAGATTGTGCCCATCGATATAGGAAGCCTCATTAGATGCTAGAAACAAGAAAGCATTGACCACATTATCAATAATAAGATTCCTTCCATTGGTGGTATTCCTTTGTATTTCACCGACAAGGACCTCATTAAGACATTGCCCATTACACACCTCATCAAGCCACTCCTCAATCATCTTTGTCATCCTGAAGGATGAAACAACATTGACATGTATTCCCATATTTTCCAACTCCATTGCACCACTCCTCATCAACCCCAATAGAGAATTCTTGGAAGCCATGTAGCCATGAGAGACATTATCCATCTTAATGAGTCCCTACAAACTACAGTTGAAGAGTATGGAACCAGAGTTGCATGGAAACATGACCCTAGCAGCGTGCTTCATGCCTAATAAAGACCCTGTCACATTCACTTCCATCACTCTTTCCTGAGTGTGGAGTGGGACCTGAGTGATGGAATTAACATGAGTGTGCAACATACCCGCATTGTTGACCATGATGTGTAGATGTCCCTTCTCCTCCATTACTCGATCTGCAACCCCTTTCACATGGATATCGATTGCCACCTCACATTTCACAAATAAACAACTCCCATGGAGCTCTTGGAAAACTTTAAGCATTGCCTCTTCATCGATGTTAGCAATGTACACAAGCACCTTCTGCCACAAATTTTCTTGCGATGGATGCACCTATACCATTTGATCCACCTATCACTATTGCCACTTTACCTTCAAATCTCCTCACCCTATATAGTACCCACACAAATCCATTAGATACATAAACATAAACTATGTAATCTAAATCCATACAAGAAGTAGAAAGAAAGAAAAAAAAACACAAAAGCATTCTTACCTTGAGCAAGCCATTAGCAAACTCTACCTCTAATCAAACTGTTCCTATGCTCTTAGCTTTGGCTACTTGTGTAAATTGTATAAGAAATGAGCGTTATATAGACCTCTCAAGTGTGAAACTACTTATTCAATGCTCTCCCCTTACCTAGTTCTTATGTCAATGGTTATATTAAATTATTAAACTAAATGAAGAAAGTCGTATTAAATTGATAAGTTTAAAAAGTATAGTCAAAAGCATTGGTTTCTCTCATTCATTTCCAACTCATGAAACATGCATAGGCCATTATGATGGAAAAAATGTAATGTTACACATCATGCATTGCAAAGTGTGTGTGCCAATGGTTGATAGGTGGATGGAACTGTAGATTTTATAGTCCAGATGTTACGCAACATGCATTGTGTAAGTGTGAAAAAGTAAATAAGTAAAACAACTAAAACACTTCTTAATGAAACATTATATCAAGATTTAACATGAATTAAACTAATTTAAAGCACAAAAAACTTGAAAGTGTCTCATTGTCTCCTATCTCCGAAGATTTATCAAGTCATGGAAGGTTCTCAGATTTGGTAAGCAGTGTGATTGTTTAAAATGCCAATCTAGAGAATGGAGTGATGATAAATGCAATGATCTAATGATTGATAATGATTTCTAAATGATATTGATGCTACTGTAATTTATTCTGACATGAAAATTGATAAAAGAAAGCTACAACAAAACTATGATGCAGCCGTGATTCTAATTCTACTGATGCTATTATGCTATTGCTATTGCTTGATTGTTGAATTGTTTGATTTCTTGATTGCTATTCCTGCATAGTAAGTTTGCACAAAGTTGGGATCCATTCTTTGCTTCAGAAGGCTGTATTTATAGATTTATGACAACACATTTGCATAGGGGCAGCACAACAAAGGCTTGGATTCAATCTGGAGAATTGAGTGGTGAGAGATTGAGAAACTTGAGTTGATTATGGGAATGGTTTCTCCCCATGAAAACATCAGGCAAGATGATAGGAAGAATTAGAGAAAGGAGATTGAGAGGATTGCCTGCAAGTTTGTCTCCGAAGCTTTCCCGTGAATGCCAGTTGAATTAATTAGATTTGAAAAATCTAATTTTATTAGTGAGTGAATAAAGGAATATTGCTTTATTTGAATATTTTTGATTTATTCAAATTTAGCAAAGTAAGAAGATATTTAATTAAATGAAACAAATATTTGATATTTTCTTATTTGATAAAAAAGGATATGATAATTAAATAAGACTTTAGGATATATTTATTTAATTAAGAGGAAATATGATAAGATAATTAAATAATACAAACTATTGAAGTTTGCTTATTTAATAAATGGATAAAATATAGAAGAGATAATGATGATAATAATTAAATAAAACAAAGTATTTAATTTTGTTTATTTAATTAAGAGGAAATAATATGGTAAAATAGAAGAATTAAAAGTGAACTTAATATAAATAAATATTTGTATTTATTTATTAAGTAGATGAATTTAAGGTTAATTAATCAAAAAATCATTTTTAATTAATTATATTCTCTAGACCATTTTTAGGTGTATACATTTTTTCCCTCTTTGAAATGATGTGTTTACACATTGCTTCAAAGAAAATTTTGCTGCTGTTGCTAGTATTGACAAAAAAATTCAGTATGCCCCTAACTTGCCCTAGACATTGATTTTAGCTGATGATGGATATATGCCCCCTCGAGAGATAAATTAATGAATTTTTGATTTTTTTGGATTTTTTGGAAATTTTCAAAGTTTTATGATTTATATGATGATTTGATATAGATTTGATGTTGAAATAATTTATCTCTCGATATAGAATGTAGAACTTTTCCCTTGGATGAATTTGTATTAATTTCCCCTCAAAATAAATTAATTAATCCCATAAAAATCCCACCAAAAATAACCTTTAATAGGTCAAAAAGGTCATTGTCAAACTCATTTGTGCATTTGAGTTTTTGAAATCTTTGTGAGAGCAATTTTGTGCAATTTGGAGCAGGATGCCGATTCCCTATCACACTCACCGGTTCGAGTGTGTGTGATGTCACCAGCGCCTGGCCGCTTACGGACCTCTGGTATGTACCCATAAACCCCCTTGTTTTTCATGCTTTCCTTGTTTTTTTTGCTTTTTTGGATTTTAAAAATTTTCCTTTCTTTTAGTGCTTTCGCATTCTATTGTAGCGCTTACGAATGCTGTTTTAGTGCTTAGAAAACTTTAGCGCTTAGGTTGTTTGTTTTAGCGCTTAGGTTAACTGTTTTAGTGCATAGGTAGGATTTATTAGTGCTTCCATAGTTTTAGTGCTTAGGTTATAAACTTTAGTGCTTTGATTTTCTATTTTAGCGCTTTGACGCGACAGTTTAGCGCATTGACCCAATAGAATATTGCATATGATGAAATGGCACTTTACCCACCTATTTTAGCGCTTTTGACTGATGAAATAGCACATGTAGTTTCTTAGCGCTTTGAATGCCTATTTTAGCGCATCCAAGTCAAATTGATAAAATTTGTCAAATTTGTCCTTGATTTTGTCAATTTTTGATCGTGTTAGCCTTTGGTTTGATATGTTTGATTATCCTGATCAAGTAAATGATGTTCAACCTCATGATAGGCGAGGTCTAATTTTTGATTGATGATAATTGTTCTCATGATAGGCGAGGAATAATTATAGTTTGATTGATGTACCTCATGATAGGCGAGGTTGATTTGATGCATTGATGATTGACCTCATGATAGGCGGGGTTAATTTGATGCATTGATGATTGACCTCATGATAGGTGAGGTTCAATGATGCTTTCTCATGAGATTTGATCAAAATTATCATCAATAGCTGATTAGATTTGATAGGATAATTGATGTGTGATGATTGATATGGAATACTGACTTTGATCCCTTCATGATAATAGGAGCCGTTGGAGAACCTTCAAGTTCGAGAGTGATTTCCATGGACATTCGATTTGATACCATAGTTGGTGTAGCCTGAGATGGCTATTATTACACGTTGTGGATTGTCTTCTCTTTTATTCATTCCCTAGATTAGGATTAATTAGGGTCTCCTGATAGCGTTAGCTGAGAGGTGGCATAGCGAGCATAACACCTTTCACCTTCCTACCAGTGAGATGACAGTCACCCTAGAGGATGTCTGGCAGATTCTGTAGATTCCCATTGTTGGAGATGTGGTCGTTTATGATTCTACAGAGCAAGGTGGGACTGATGCTCTCCACATAGTGTTTCAAGATGATCAAATTTCTGGGTATTGGATTCCTTGGCATGAGATGGTGGATGCTTATGCCACCCTTCTTGCAGTTTTGGTTGGATTCATTAGAGGGTTCCTTTGTCCTGATCGTAGGTCAAAGGGAATTTTTGTTGGTTGGGGCCATGAGCTAGAGAGCATGGTTGTTCATGGGATGAGATTTGCTTGGGGCATGTGCATGCTTTCCCATCTGTATCATGATTTGCATTATGCAGTTTACCTTCGAGGTCGGAGTTTGTCATCCAGAGCCACATTACAACAAGTATGGGCATGGGAGCAAATAGCTGTCACGTGTCCAGTGCCAGTGAGACATAGACTATTTATGAGACCATATGTGTATAGATATGTAGGTTGCCTTACTCAGTCCAGACTAGGTAAGTTAGAGCATTAGAGGAGAGTGATTGATGATATAGAGTCTGTGACATGGTGTCCCTACCTTGACTGCGAGCATTGGGACGAGGGTGATATTTAGGTGCCTTTTCTCTGTCAGTCGATGCTACTGATTGGTAAGACTCATTGGTTTCTAGAGAGATTTTTGATCATATGAGTGTATAGACAATATGGTTTGGTGTAGGGTATGCCCCAGGGTGTTGCTCATTATGCTCGTCGTCAGTCAGATTCTATAGATTGGGGGCCTGGTTTGTCATATGATACTGCTATTTAGGAGTTTCAGTCTTTGTAGCCGTTTGAGTGGGATATCCATCCTGACATTGTTGAGCCACCTGTGACAGTAGATTATGCCGAGTATTTGGCTTTACATCCTTTCCCATGCATTACACTTCCTGATGAGCTTGCCCCATTATCTGTAGAGGAGGATGTTGGCGTTGCACATGGTTGTAGGCAGAGGAGAGAGGAGGTTGGTGAGGTTGAGGCAGAGGATGTTGAGGTTGGTGGTGAGGAGGATGTTGGTGATGAGGAGGATGTCGGTGGTGAGGAGGACAGTGGGGATGATAGCAGTGGTGGTGATAGTAGTGGTGATGATTATGATTTCAATAGTGGAGATGTTGTAGGTGGATTGGGTCCAACCTTGGATTTGCATGAGCATACAATACCTTGTAAGAGGCAAGCAGTGGGTGATCTGACAGAGCAGTTATAGATTGTGAGCTATCAAGTGCAGTTAGAGACTGTACAGGCTTAGCTTGTTCAGACTTAGGGTTTATTGGCACAAACCCAAACTTAGATGCAGGAGCAAGCTCAGTCACACGCACAGGCTATAGCATTAGTAGAGGCTCAGCTGGCTGTAGCGCAGGCTCAGATTACAACATTGATAGCAGAGAGGGATACCGCTAGGCAAACTGCAAAGGCAGCTCAAGGTCAGATTACATCATTGACAGCTAAGAGGGATGTCACCAGATTTACTACAGAGGGTGCTCAGGCTACAACTGAGAGATTATAGAGATTGGCAGATGGTACCTCTTTAGTAGATTATATGCGAGAGGTTGCCCGTATTGGTGGGGAGGTGGAGTACTATAGAGGGAAATATTATGATGTCGTCCCTTCAAAGTAGACAGTGAGTTACATGTAGTCCCGATCTAGCAGGACTCATTCTAGAACTGTCAGTGCGGGTGTGACTCAGCTTATCCTCAGAGACCCGAGAGATCCTGGTACATCCGGTGGTAGTGGAGGGCCTAGTCCTACGATGCCTGCACCGTCTGGAGCTAGCAACACCTAGTTTTGATGATGTGATCCCTCTATTGTATATTCCAATTACAACCATTTTTGATGTTATATCCTCTTCATTTCAAACATCACTGTATACTTGACATTTTATGATTTTGAGATCTATATTATATGCAACGGATTTTATCGATCTATCATGTGTGTTATATGATTCTATGTTGAATGCATTTATTTCTATGTTCTATATGCCATGTGATGAGCCTTATATTATGATGTTATGGATGAAAATTATAATTATGATGACATGCTTTATGACCTATGATGTGTATTATGATGATGTATGGATGATGGATATATGTATGATGATGGATATGATGTTTGATGTAAATGGGATATGTACATTTTTATTCGTGTGATATCAATGCAAATTTATGATGTGATGAATGAAATGATGAAAATGATATATGTGATATTATGTTGAATGTATGATAATGATGTGATGAATAGATAAATGAAGATGTAATTACATAATGATTTGTTTTTTGATAATTTCTTATGCAATTTTATATGAAGTGATGCACATTTGAAGAAATGACATGAATAATGCAAATTATATGATTTAAATGATAGAGATGAAATGATAAAATTAAATGTTTCGAAATGTATGCAATGATTATGTAGCTATATGATAATGATGATGTTTTTGTTAATTTAAAGTATACTCAATCCTTTAATGAGATAAGATAACATCGTCATTGAATGATTCACCAATTTTGTAACAAATACTCTACAAATGTAACACTTTTGATGAATGCAGTCTATTTTACCATGCAAATCTACATGCAAAAATTGGCATTTTAACAGTCCTTTTATCATGCTTTGTATCATCATGGAGCTTTTAAAATGTTGAAAGTGAGTACAAGCATCAATGGTATAATGTAAACCAATGATGACCTGAGTATTAATTTCATGATTTTTGATATTGCAAGAGAACACAAGCATCGAGGTATAATTAAACTGAGATGACCTGAGCATTTATTGCGTAAATAGACAAGAATTAATCACTTTCCTATGTGAATTGGAATGTCATAAGTGATACTTTGTAGAGCACGTCTCACAACAATTCACACAATAATTATGATTAATTCACAAACATCAAATAAATAAAAATACCATTCTTCTTCCTGGCTTCTCTAGTTCAATACATCATCGAGTTGCTCCAAAGAAATGATTATAAAGATCAAAGTACAACATATCCAACCTTTTCTTAAAGTATTTCAACCATTATTTAGATTAGATCATCCATCCTGATTTTATGATGTTTTTGTGTTTTCGAGAGTTTTGACCAAAGACCTAACCTAAAGACCTATCCTAGGGGCCTCGGGGGCATAGTTCGACTGACACAGACTCATGTTTTTGGCTTTTTGATACTGACCTTTTGACTTGTTGTTTTTGGATTTTCAATTTGATATGGATGTTTGATGTGTTTTCGATGGTGATTGATGTTCCATGTTGGGCTGTGTTTCGATCATTGTTTTTGTTGCATTTGTCTTCCTGTTGTTTGTCTATTTTGTTAAGTTTGATGTTGAGGTTCATCAAACAGATCCCCTTTAGGTGTAGACAATTGATATGTGCTTGATCCATACACTGCTATGATGACAAAGGGACCTAGCCAGTTAGGTTCAAATTTCCCTTTCTTTTCTCTGTCTTGTTGATTTCTAGGGTTTTCCTTTAGGACCAAGTCTCCAACCTGAAAGACTCTAGGTTTTACCCTGTGATTGTAGCTCCCTAATATTCTTTGTTGATATGCTTTTAAATGATTTACAGCTTGTTGATGGTGTTCATCCAACAATTCCAGTTCTTGTAGTCTAGAGATTCTATAATCCTCGTCTGTAATGATACCCTTTAGTGAGACACGAAGTGATGGTATTTCTACCTCAATAGGTAGGATGGCCTCTGATCCATATACCAAGGCATATGGTGTAGCTCCTGTTGGTGTTTTGATGTTGGTTATGTAGGCCCATAATGCAGGATTTAGCTGAAAATTCCAATCACGTCCAACATCATTAACCATTTTCTTTAGTATTTTTAGAATTGTCTTGTTTGAGGCCTCTGCTTTGCCATTTCCTTGAGGATAATATGGTGTTGAGAAACAATGTTGGATATGAATTTTTTCACACAATTCCTAGACGTCCTGGTTCTTAAATGGTCTTCCATTGTCTGTAACAATGGACTGAGGTATGCCATATCGAAAGATTATGTAGTTCAATATGAAAGACGAGATCTACTTTCTAGTGACTGTTGTTAAAGGAACCGCTTCTATCCATTTTGTAAAGTATTTCGTTGTTGTGATTATGAACTTGTGTCCATTGGATGAAGACAGGTTTATCTTTCCTACTAGGTTCATTCCCCACTGACAAAAGGGCCATGTTGATGTAAATGGGTGTAATTCTTGTGTTGGCGCATGAATTAGATTTCCATGGATATGACATTTCTGACATTTCTTTACAAATTGATAAGACTCATTTTCCATGTTCAGCCAGTAATACCCCAAACAAAGGAGTTTCTTTGCTAGGGTTGGTCCACTTGATTCCACAAATACCTTCATGAACCTCATGTAAGACTGATTCAGATTCTTTGTGTTCTAAACACCAAAGAAGAGTATCATCTAGACCTCAACAGTAAAGGATATCGACAATCAATGTATGGCAAGCAGATTGGCGGATGAAGTTACACTTTTGGTTTCTAGAAAGATTAGGAGGAAGGATATTATCCTTGAGGTAAGTATAGATCTCTCCATATAGTGAGTTTTGAATGTCGGCTATTTGACATATGGTTTGTGTTCAGGATTATTGTAGGCAGGGTTAGATACTTGTTCTACCATAAACTCATAACGACCTTGTTTTTCTGGTAATTGCAAGAGGGAAGCAATTGTCGCCATGACATCTGCAGCTTTGTTCTCTACCCTTGGTATCTATTTAAACTTGATCTCCACAAAGTACTTTTTAAGATCATCTATCATTTTCTTGTATGGCATGAGTTTTTCATCCTTTGTCTAATACTCGCATTACCTGATAGATGACAAGTTGTGAGTCCCCATACACTTGTATTTCTGTGATGTTCTAGTCAATAGCCACTTTGATGCCAATAATCAATGCCTCATACTTAACAACATTATTAGTACATGGAAACATTATTCTATAGGACTGTGGGATGGTATGTTCCTGAGGTGTAACAAATAGAATTCCTGCACCAAAACCTCTTTGTGTGTATGATCCATCAAAATAAAGTCTCCATTGTTGTGTGGTAATATTGAGAATGTCCGCATCCGGAAATTCAATGTTCATTGGATGATTATCCTGTAACGAAGCTTCAACTAATTGATCAGCTATCACTTGTCCTTTGATGGCTTTCTGGTCTACATACTGGATGTCGAACTCGCTTAAGATCATGACCCATTTTTCTAGTCTCCCTGTTAGAGCCGCTTTACTGAGTAGCTATTTTAATGGGTCTATTTTAGCTATGAGTCTGACTGTATGAGTCAACATGTAGTGTCGTAATAGCTAGGTTGCAAATACCACTGCCAAACAAGCTTTTTCTATGAATGTGTAATTTATTTCATAACCGTTGAGAGTCCTATTGATGTAGTAAATAGCTTGTTCCTTTCCCTCAGAATCTTCTTGTGCTAAGAGAGATCCTAAAGAAATGTCTGTTGTTGTGATATAGAGTAACAATGGTTTCTCTGCTACAGGTGGCATGAGTATTGGAGGTGACATCAAATATTGCTTTATCTGGTTAATAGTTGTTTCGCAGTCCTGATCCCATTTGAATGAGATATTCTTATGAAGTAGATGATTGAATGGGTGGATTTTGTATGCCAATTGGGAGATAAATATCCTGATGGATTGTAGCCTGCCTCGTAGGGACCGTAATTGACTGATGTTTTTAGGCAGCGACATCTCCATTATTGCTTTGACCTTAGCCAAATTCACTTCTATTCCTTTCTCTGACACTATGTATCCAAGGAATTTTGCCGATGTTACTCCGAATACACATTTCTTTAGGTTCAATCTGATATTGAACTTTTCCAGTCTAGTAAATATTTTGTCGAGGATCTCCAGATGTCCTTCTCTGGTGTAAGATTTTGCTAAGATTTCATCGAAATAATCTTCCATGAAAGTATGCATCATATCATGAAAGATGGTGGCCATCGCCCGTTGATATGTTGCACCTGCTTTTTTCAACCCGAAGGGCATGACATTCCAACATAATGTATCCCAAGGACAATTGAATGTTGTCTTTTCTTGATCTTCAAGTGCCATCTTTATTTGGTTGTACCCTGATAAACCATCCATTAATGACAACATGGCATGGCCTGCTGTTAGATCCATAATGATGTCGATGCTTAGTAGAGGAAAATCATCTTTCAGGCACGCCTTATTTAGATCTCTAAAATTTGTGCATATCCTGATGCTATTATCCGGTTTAGATACGGGCACAATATTTGAAATCCATTCAACATAATCGATAGACCTGATAAACCCTACATCCAACAATTTCTTTCGCTCAACTTTTACCATTAGGGCGATGTGTGGATGCATTTTTCTTAATTTTTGCTTCACTGGTTTGATTCCAGTTGGTAGAGACAAATGGTGCACCAGGAGATCTGGATCTAATCCTAGAATATCATAATAATACCAAGCAAAATTGATATGCCACTCTTCAAAGAATTTGGTGAATGCGGGCTTCTCCTATTCTGTCATAAATGCCGCCAGATGTAGAATCTTTGCCTTTTCAGTTGTTCCAAGATTTATGGATTATGTTGGTTCTACGAGTATTGATGATCTATCATGGTAATGCTCTGGAAAGGTGTCAAATCTTCCATTCTTCAGTGCCTCGGAAAGGTTTTCACTGTTAGATACGTTCTTTATTTTTTCTTTTTCAAGATCTAATGCTGCCTCAAAAAGGTTTTCACCATTAGATCTATTTTTCCTGTTGTTATTTTTTGCAACTAGAAGATTTGGCACCCTCCTATTTTGAAGTATCGTTATGAGTGTTATGGATAGAACTTGTATCAGGTTCATTACTGCAAAGATAGTTTATGATGGCATCATCATTTGAAAAGACTGGTATGTGAATAGGTTCAGTGGGTTCCTAGTGAATAAGCTCGGGATGTCTCAGGGGTAATAAGTCATTAGGTTGAGCAAGGTTGATAGCTGTAAGTGTTCTGATAGCTAGGTAGTCAAAATTGTCAGTGGGAAGGTCGAGGTCTATGATATTACCCTCCTCTGAGTTGTCTAGATCACTCAATGTCTGTTCCTCCTCACTTGAGTCATCGATATTTGTTGATCCCAAAACAAGTGGTCTAGTTCTTGAACTCTATCCCTCCTCTCGTGTGGGTGTATATGCATGGATGATGCCAATTTGTTTGTCAGTGTATGATGTTGCAAATAGATGATCCCATTCATATTCATTTGAATCTGTTTCAGAGCCATCCCTCATTTGTAGAATCCTTTCTACGACTTTCTGAGTTACTTCTTCTTTTGATTCCCCTGTGTAGCCTAACCCTATTTTGTCCTTAGGTTGAAGTGTTAGTGGTTGAATAGGTTCTATAATACCATTTTTCTCTTGCCGATTGGTCCTTGTCCTTCGTAGCCCATTTTTTTAAAGATATCCTTCCCTTTTCCATATTGATCTGTTTTAATGCTGATGTTTGCTAATGTAGAGGCCTCTTCATCTTTATAAAGCCAATTGAGAATGGCTTTGTCTTCTGATTCATCTTCAAGGGTACCTGCTTTCACAAATATTTCATTCAGAGTTGTGAGAGGTTGTGATGAACGTGGTGTGTTTGATGTGGGCTGTCCATATGTTTTTGGTGATGGTAGAAATTGTGATAGAAACAAAGATTGCTCAAGGGAATATTCTCCTAAGCATTTTCCCTTCAACTAGATCTTGTCTGTAAATTGTTGTGATAGAGTGTTCAGGGGTCTTTCATTATTTGATAAAGTTGAGTTAGCAACAATTGTTTCCTTTGCCTTGTCCTTCTTTTCAACCCATTTGGATATAAAATTGAGTTGCTTTTCACCACTGGATGAAGCAGATGTGCTAGCTTCTCTATTGTAGGGTATCAGAGTGTCTTGATTTTCCTTAATCATGTTACAAGTCTCTGGATTATTGTTATCTACTGAAATTGTGACCTCTTGTCCATTGACAAGAAATTTCAAGCATTAATGATATGTTGATGGTACCACTTGCATTTCATGGATCCATGGTCATCCCAGGAGTATGTTATATGTTAGCTCCTTATCTAACACTTGGAAAACAATATTTTTGACAATTGGTCCCACTTGAATTGGTAGCACAATCAGCCCCTTGGAAGACCTTTCCTCTTCATCATATGCTTTTATTGTTATCTTTCACCTGGCATCAATTGCATTGTTGGAATAGCCTAGTGCACAAATTAGTTTTAAAGTACAAATATTTAATCCAACTCCCCCATCTATTAAGACATGCTTGACATGGTGTTTATGGATTAGAACTTCTATATGTAAGGCCACATTATGTGGGTGATTCAGTGACACATCATCCTATTCAGAGAATGACAGACAATGAGGTGTGGTCAAATGTCCCACCATAGCTTGAAATTGATAGACATCCAAATTATTGGGTACCGTAGTGGCTACCAGAGCCTGTTCAAGAACCTCTTTATGTGATGGTGAAATTTTTAGAAGTTCTAGTATGGATATATGTGCGGGTATCTTTTGTAGTTGATCCACAATGCTATATTGATGTGATGGGGGAGTAGTGTTTTTAGATGAGACCCCTTTCAGTTTCACTTTGGACTTCCCCCTTGTTGTTACATTGATCGGTTGATGGTCTTGTGTTTCCGTGATCTTTAGGACATTGATTTGATTGTCCAATGTGTTTGTGCTTGGTATCATGATCAGGGATTTGATGTCATTGATGTTTATGTCATCTGTTTGATTATCAATGTCATCTTTCTCAACCTCAAAAATGCAAAGAATGGTGGTGTCATAGATATAGTTTATAATTTTTCCCTTACCGCTTGAAGAAAACTCTCCTTTTTCATAGTTGGGTAAAGGATTTGTAAACGTGTTGTGATCATTGTTTGTTTGATCCTTCGACATACACCTTATTTTCTTCAATCAAGTCTTGTATCAGGTGTTTTAATTGCATACAGTCATTTGTTTTATGTCCTTTATTTTTATGAATGTTGCAATAGTTAGCATCGTTCCACCAAGATGGTTTCACTTTCAGCTCCCAATTTTGTGCTTTTGGTAGAGTAATAAGTTTGTTTGCAATAAGCTCTCTCATTGCTGATTCCAAAGTTTGTCCTAATGGTGTAAATATATGTCGATTGGATTGTCTTTGATGGGGTGGTGGCCGAGATTCTCCATTATTTAGGTTATTTCCTTGAGTGGTACCTTGATTTTTGTTCTGGTTTTCATTTTGATTTGTTTTCATAGGTGTTACTGTCAAATTGAATACTGGTTTTGTATTTTGTGTGCTAGTCGTAGCATCATTGTTTCTAGTAGTTATGTTTTTTCTGCTAGAATTTAGGCTTATCATTGTTTCCATAATGATTTGAGGAATTTGCGTTGTTTGATGTATCATTGTAATGTTTAATCACTCCTCTTTTGACTAAGGCTTCTTCAATTTTAAGCCCATTCTCAATCACCTTTTCAAATGTTGGGCGACATTGTAAATCTAGTCTATAACTCATATCATCAGTTAAGTTGTCGATAAATAATTCAATCTTTTCCTCTTCAGGTATAGAGGATATCTAGCGAACAAATTTCGCCAACGTTGTAAGAATGATAGGAATGTTTCTCCCTTCTTTTGTTTCATATTGTACAGATCTTTTATCGTTACGTTATGTTGAATGTTGAAGGAGAACTATGTGATAAATCTGTTAACCAGTTCTTCAAAGGATCAAATCCCTAGTTGTAATTTGGAGAACCATTCCATACAGTGTGCTCCTAAACTCCTAGGAAATAACCTCATTAGGTAAGTATCCTCTTGTGCAAACTTGAGGCTCATTGTTCTTAATTCCCTCACATGGTCAATCATATCCATTTTTCCATTGTACTTGTCATATTTGGGAAACTCACAATGCCTAGGGAAGGGTATCATGTCAACACTCAAATGAAAGGGATAAGGACAAATGTCCTGTAATGAATACCTCTTTGTGGTTCCCTTTTGCATATCTTGAATCTTTTGTTGTAAAGTTTGCATTTGGGCTGTTAGAGCAACCACTTGATCTTTGTCATGCATTTTGGGTGGTTCTGTTTCATTATTTCTAGGTGTTTCCTTCAATCGATTCATGTAAAAATCTTTCAAAAGTTTTGCGCCTAATTCCGCTAACATCAAGAGATATTTTTCCATGTCTTGTTCTAGGACCTTTTCCATAAATTTATGAAAATTTGAATCCTGTTGGGCGTGTTGTATATCTTCTTGAGTTATTTCATTGTTATCATTTTGTTGGAATCTATAAAAGGGGTTTTCTTCAACCATTATGTTTGGTGTCTTCGTTTCCTTTTCTCTAAGTTTTTGTCTTTGTAACCTTGTTAAAATTGGCATACAAATGTTTGTTTTTCTCCCTAAACTTTGATCTTCTGTGTTTGGATAAGTTTCAAATGGATTTTAACAAAGTCAAATAGGATGATATATCACATTGATGAGACTAAGTTAAAAATCTGATTATTATTTTTCATTTTGTGATGGTAGGATGATAATATCCCGATGAAGAAACTTAACCTAATAATCAAGATTTTGTGTTTGATTTGTGGAAACTTTTAGAGTTTGCAAGATCTAGGCTTAATTTGAAAAGTTTTGATTTGTATGATCCTATTTGTTTTAGGTTTTAAGACTCTGTTGAGATTGTAGAAAATATTTCTGACTAGTAAAAACCTAAGTTTTCGATGTTTGTAATCTGACAGATGTTTCTAATAGCTCTCTATTTTCTGGTTCTGTGGATGCGCTAATACAGAGGGTAGAAGCGCTAAAACAAACACTGTATGTGCTAAAAGATCTGGTAAAAGCACTTCCAAACAATGTGGATGCGCTAAAATAGTGGGTAGAAGCACTAAAGTTTCTGGTAATTTTGTCACTAGTAAAAACTTTGTTTTTGACAGACTGTGGATGCGCTGAAATAGACAGTGTAAGCACTAAAACAGACACTGTATGCGCTATCAGACATGGTGTCTACACTATGACAAACTATGGATGCGCTATAGTTTTTGGTATTTTTCTGACACTGATGGATGTTTATGACAGACTGTGGATGTGGTAAAACAGGGGGCAAAAGCACTAAAATAGATTGCAGATGGGCTGTTTCAAGAATTATCAGTGTTTGTTTGGTTTTCTCAATGAATGGACTGATTTTTGGACAAAATATGAGGTATTTTGACAAAGTATTTTTTGCTGGTAAATTTCATTATTCTGATAATGAGCCTAAATTTTTAACTGTTTCCTCTATTGTATGAACTAATTTGGCCTGTTAGAATACTCTATCACTGGTTGTGGAATGGATGATGGACGAATAGGTTGACTACAATTATGTTTCTATGAAAGAGCTCTTCTTTGAAAGTAGGCTTGTGAATATAAGGGCTCTAAAGCATAATCATCTGTGTATACCCTAGAAAAATCATGAAATCTATGGATGAAGGTTCTATGATGAAGTAGGACTTTCCTACTTTGATACAAAAATTTTCTTCTTTCCAACAGTTTCTTGTAACTAAGTTGTTTTTTTGGTTTTTTGACTCTTTTTGCAATGGTTTTCTTGAAATTTTTTGTGGACTTCCAATCCCTAATCATAAGTTTTCATGAAATGACTTGTCAACTTTTTGTTTTTTTTGGATGATATTTATCTATTTTAATGATTAAAAGACACAAGCAATTTGTAGAACAAGTGTTTTTAATTCCTAAGATCTAAATAGTGAGTGTATGTTCAAGGATCAAATAGATCCTTCTTGATTTTCACAGGTTTATTGACAAAAAGACACTTCAGACAGACTCACTCTTAAGGACAAGTAGGTCATTGTTATACTCAATCAACCCACAGCTTAAAATTGCGTCGACTCACATAGCCTTGTCACCCCCTAGAGGGCGCTCATGTTTTTGTCTTTTCCATGTGTGTACTCAAGGTTAGATTTCTCGATCCCCTGAGCAAATGGTCCTTGGAAATTAAATGGTGAGTGTCTTGGGGGTAGATTCTTCCCTTCCCTAGCACTGCTGAGTATTACAATGTTCAAAAATTGACAAGTTGGATACTACACTATGGTTCGCATATAGGGTTTTTGTTCGAAGCAGCAATAATAAACTCCCTCAGGAGACCTCCCAACCTTTAGAACAAAGGTTTTGGGGATGGTTATCTTGCACACTTCTGGTAAATGAGGATTTATCCAAATTTACTTTTATTTTATAGTGGGTTGGAAAACCTGGCTTTGGTTGTTCCCACTCAGGTCGTTTTTCGTAGGGTGAGTACTTTTTCCCACTACGACAAGCCTTCTAAAGGATTTAATAAAGCTTTGAAATTGCATAAAATAAAGGATGAGTTTGGCATTTTGATCACCTAGTTAAGGGGAGAGAATATGCCTATCACCACACAACCAAGTAATCAATTGTTTAATTTTAGAGCCCAAACAATAATTTTCTATCTATGTGAAGATATTGCTTCACAAAAAGAGATGGTGTTCATTTTTAATCCCAAATTGAAATGTTTGGTGACTATCCTAGATTGATATATTTTAACTTAAGTGACTATCCTAGGATTGATTCATCTTAAATCCAATTGAAAAGAAATGAAGTTTATTGGCTGTGGTCGTGTCGGATCTAGATAACAGTTACAAAAGCACTATAACAGAGGTTAGAAGTGCTATAGAAATGCTGAGGTGTGCTGTAGAAATCGTTGGAAGTGCTATAGGAGTTGGCAGAAGCGCTGTAAAATTTGTCAAATGCGCTAAAATAGTGTTGAATATGAGTCGTCTGTCTGTGCTGAAAGCCTTTTGGTCGAAGTGCTAAAATAGTCTTCATAAGCACTATAGTTTTTGTCAGAAGCGCTAAAATAGTCAGAAGCGCTACAAAATCTTCCGATCACGCTAAAAGAAAACACGCCTATATCATGTAGGAAAACTTTTCAAAAAAAATGTTAAAAACATGGGGTTATGCCCCACGGTGGGTGCCAAATTGTAAGTGTGAAAAAGTAAATAACTAAAACAACTAAAACACTTCTTAATGAAAAATTATATAAATATTTAACATGAATTAAACTAATTTAAAGCACAAAAAACTTGAAAGCATCTCATTGTCTCCTATCTCCAAATATTTATCAAGTCACAAAAGGCTCTCAAATTTGGTAAGCAGTGTGATTGTTTAAAATGCCAATCTAGAGAACAGAGTGATGCTAAATGCAATGATCTAATGATTGATAATTATTTCTAAATGATATTGATGCTACTGTAATCTATTCTAACATGAAAATTGATAAAAGAAAGCTACAACAAAACTATGATGTAGCCATGATTCTAATTCTACTGATGCTATGATTGCTATGATGCTATTTTTATTGCTTGATTGCTGAATTGCTTGATTGCTATTCCTGCAAAGTAAGTTTGCACAAAGTTGGGATCCATTCTTTTCTTTAGAAGGCTGTATTTATAGATTTATGAGAACACATTTGCATAGGGACAACACAACAAAGGCTTGGATTCAATCTAGAGAATTATGTGGTCAGAGATTGAGAAGCTTGAGCTGATTATGGGAATGGTTTTTCCCCATGAAAACATTAGTCAAGATGATAGGAAGAATTAGAGAAAGGAGATTGAGAGGATTGCCTGCAAGTTTGTCTCTGAAGCTTTTCCATGAATGCCAGTTGAATTAATTAGATTTGAAAAATCTAATTTTATTAGTGAGTGAATAAAGGAATATTGTTTTATTTGAATATTTTTGATTTATTCAAATTTAGCAAAGTAAGAAGATATTTAATTAAATGAAACAAATATTTGATATTTGCTTATTTAATAAAAAGGGATATGATAATTAAATTAAGACTTTAGGATATCTTTATTTAATTAAGAGGAAATATGATAAGATAATTAAATAATACAAATTATTGAAGTTTGCTTATTTAATAAATGGATAAAATATAGAAGAGATAATGATGATAATAATTAAATAAAACAAAGTATTTAATTTTTTTAATTTAATTAAGAGGAAATAATATGGTAAAATAGAAGAATTAAAAGTGAACTTAATATAAATAAATATTTGTATTTATTTATTAAGTAGATGAATTTAAGGTTAATTAATCAAATAAATCATTTTTAATTAATTATATTCTCTAGACCATTTTTAGGTGTATACACATTGAGCCTCCTAACATTACATTGATCACTTCAACAAAATATTTATAAACTTTCAAGAAAATGCAATTGGAAGGTGTAAATACAGACTCCAAAACCTTTGCTACCATTCTCCCTGCCTGTGCAAAAATGGGGGCTTCCAATCAGGGTATGGACATCCATCAAAGCATAAAGGATACATGAATTTTTTCAGATGTTGTAGTTGTAATTGCCCACATAAACATATATACAAAATGTGGAAGCATAGACAAGGCACGTGAAGTGTTTGACAATGTCCCTCAAAGAGATGTGGTCTCAGATATGCACAAAATGGATTTGGTGAAAAGGCTTGAGAAATTTCCAAGCAATTGCAATTGTCAGGTTTAAAGCCAGATTCTACAACCTTTGATAGCATCCTCCCTGCCCATGTTGAAATGGGAGCTTTGGAATAGTATGGACATCCATCGAAGCATAAAGGATAGAGGAACTTTGTCAGATTTAAAGAGCTCTAGTAATAGTTAATAATTCAACTCTGCTTAAGTGAATGAATGATATGATAGCTCTCACCCTATTTTATCATTTTGTAGTATGGTAGCTCAACATCTAAAACCTATAAATGACTTACATAAACTTTGCAAATGGATTGAAAGATGTGGTCTAAGGCGTGCTACAATCACTAATGCTCCAAGAGAAAATGTTGAACTCATGATCTCTATTGTAGGTCTCACCGACTTATTTGAGCTTTTGATTATTGGGAGTGAATGTGAACAGGCGAAATAATTCCTAGATCCATATTTGAAGGCCTTAGAGAATTTCAAAAATTTGAATAATAAAGCATTTTCTATTGAGGTTTGGTCTTCGAAAGCTAGTTTTTTCACTTGTAGCATTTTTTAAATCTTTGAACCTTTGTCTAAATAATTCTTGTTTCTTCATTTTTTACTTTGTAGGATTCTCCTTCATGTTTGAAGGCAGTTGTTGGAGTAGGGGTGGTAGTTTTAAGGGTGACCACTAGGAATCTTGGATAGGCACTGCTTGAGGCAAGAGCTACATTCTTAATCAAATGTTTTGAGAACCCTAACCTTTGGAAGGCACTAGAGTTGTAAAAATCCAGACATGGATTTCAGAAATAATTGAGAGGTTTTAGGTTTAGCACCAAAGTGTGAAATTCATCCTCTAGGTAATCTTTTGGATAAAAGGGAGGCTAAAGAGTTACTAAAGAAAGGAACAAGTGCAGAGGATTTGGATCCTGGTTATGCTAAAGGAGAACATGTGTAGGGCTTGGGTTTTACTCGACGAGTTATAGTTGCATATTTTTGACTTTCCCCTAGTTTAGGTTATGGAGTTTCTTATTGCACATAACATCATTTTGTAAGAATTCAGTTAAGTTTTTATATTTAATGATAATTATATGTTTCATGTGAATTAGTAATTGATTCTCTTGCCTCTAAAATGTAGGGCACCACATCAATCAGTGACTGAAAAAGCTCTTCCAAAAGAGATTCAATATGCTAGTTCAAAGTCTCAAAGGGATGAAGTTCCACAGTCTAGTGTTCAAGAACGGATTCTGATAGAAATGATCTAGAGAGTAGGAAACTAAAGAGAAAAGATGAGAAGAAAAGGAAGAGAGAATAAAATAAGGCTTTAATGTGAATTCATATTTTGCATAAATTGTGTCATGCTGTTGATGATGCAGATGAGAAAAAATGGGTAGAGTTTGCAACAAAAAATTTAAAAACCCTACCACCATAATTTTTTTTTATATGACACAAACCAAAACCGGATTTTCTATAGCTATTGTTTCAATCTAATCATTACCTTATACTTTGCACAAATAGTGTCATTCTATTAATGATGTAGATGAGGAAAAATAGGCAGAGTTTGTAGGAAAAAAATAAAAAACCCTACCACCATAATTTTTTTAAAATGACGCAAACAAAAGCTAGATTTTCTACATCTACTGTTTCAATCTATTCACAATCAATGAAACATTAATAAAATTCATTGAAACCATGACAAGTGACTAAAATCAAGATGCTACACAAATTGTGTCTGTTGTCAACCATGCCGATGAAAATAATACAATACAAAAGATTTTTTTTAAAAAATGAGTCTTATAGCTGCTACTCCAATCTATTCACAGTAAACAAAACGTTGATCTGAAAAATATCTTGGAAAGGGATTTTGGGAGGAAACTGAGATATGATTTACATCGAAGATCTAACAGATCTGACTATTTGTAGCCTTTTAAACATAAATATTAATTTTGAATCAACTACTCAGGATTTCTTTTTAGGCATGAGAATACACTAGACGACTAAAAATATAAAACTTGGTGGGAAAGAAGACTGCCAGAAAAATAAACGTCTAGGATGACTGTGATCATCTTCCATGCTTTCTCGTAAAGGGTGAACCATTGATTTATAGAATTAGCTTGCTCTTGTTCAAATTGGATATGCCTTCGACGTATATTAGCCTCACCCACTTTCATGATTGAGAAAATTATGATCCCTCAATTGCTCACTCTGATTGGCTGACTGATCCATCTATTCCTGAGTGATTCATCTATTCTTCAATCCCACTGAAGGCTCAATATATTTCCTCAATTCCACTGAACACTCAAATTGATTTCTTCAATCACATCGATTACGTAATCAAAATACACTGATTTTTCCCATCTAATTCCTCTCAACGGTTTTCAACCGTTGATCAAGATATTCTACTACGCGATCTTGAGCGTTCATTTCGAAACAAAAAATATATATAACAATCATCTTCTTCCTAAAAAATGATCAGAGAATTAACATATTGTACACAACGAAGTAATGCTAAGATTTATAATTGATTTCTTGAGAACTTCAACACACATCTTCGATCAACAACATTGCACTTTGTAGCTTTTGCTACACACAAATGGAGGCTTCACATTGATACAACAACAATCCATGGTTGATGTAGTGATGGATGATCCATTAGAACATGTGACTTTTGAATTTCCCATTACCAACCAAGAGAGGGCCACTGTCTTGAAAAATATACCTCCTTTATCATTACATGTATTTTATGGCTTGGTAATTGAGGATCCAGACCCATTTTTTTTGAGTTTGATGTCCTATGTAAGAGCTACAACTAGACAACTAATGCTCATAGGCTCAAACTATTTACTGCAACTTTGAAGGATGCTACTATAAGATGGTTTATGGACTGGGAAGAGATGTTGTTCCAAATTGGAATACTATGAAAACAAAGTTCTTGGAAAAATACTAGGACTATTTTAGAGGAGTTGATAGAAGAAGGGATGACATTTTCAAATTGTCTTAGAAAGAGGATGAACTATTGGAGGATTATGTAGAAAGGTTCCACTTCTACTTAAAGAAGAACCCATAGAATAGATTCTCAGAAGAATCCATGAAGCTAGTGTTTTTAAGAGGAGTTAATGATGATTGCATGGATTCCCTTAACCTTATTGGGTTAGGGGATGTGTTTCAATTACCCTTTGGATAAATCTTCAAGGTTTGTAGAAACTATTCAAAGACCTTTACCAAGAGGAAAAGGGGGGAAATAACATCTACCATTGACAAGATATCCAATGGAGTTTCTAGAGTAAAATTGAGTAACCTACTGTCCAACATGAAAGAAGATATTATAAGTCATCTAGTTACTCAACTAGACACTCTACATGTAAAGAAAAAGCAAGAAAAGGTTGAGGCAATACTTATTGAATATTGCCTCAATTGTAGATAAAGAAAAGCTAACTACAAGTGTAAAAGGGTGGCAAGTATTATAGAAGACAAACTAGAGAAACCAATTTTTTAACCACTGGAGGATGAAGATGGCTAACTGTTCTACATTACACAAATAAGGCCATGGAAACCAAGACAAGCTATGCCACAAGACCCTTTAAATTTCAATACATCATTTGTAGTTAGTAATCATAATTTCTCTAGTTGGAACACCCAGCCTTGGTAAAACACCCAAAACCAATGGAAAAACGCTTAGTAATAGAAAAACCTTCAGCAAAATTGGAACCAACTGATGAGGTTGTTGAAATCCTCATCATTTAACTTATTAATCCAAGGTGGTGTCCATGGCTGTATGCAAAAGAGAATGGAGAAAACTTGCTTGACAGTCTATTATACAATCAAACTTGCAGAAATCAAACCTATTCTAGAGCACACTTGCATAAAAGAAAAGTTGCATGAAAGGAAACTAATATAAGACACACTTTGCATGAATTGAAAAATGATAAATTACTTCACACTTTTCTGAAAATGAAAAGCTTGCTTGAATTCAAATTTACTCTAAAAATTCTGGAAATACATTCCTTGAAATGAAACTAGAACTATCCTATTTCCTCAGGCCAAAACAAGCCTTTCTAACCCCCCTCCATTTTGATGAAATTATTACATTGTATTTATAGAATTCATATTTCATAACTACCCAACCAATCTACTAAGAATGTGGATTCAATATCCTATTTTAGAGGGGTCGTTCATTAAACTTAGAACATTCTAGAGCAGTTGCCTTTAATCTCGCCACCTTTATCTCAGTCATCTTTTGTCACATACTTCTTCCTTGATACCAATCATGCCAAATGCTCAAAAGGGTTTTTAGCCCTTCCAATCTACTTTCTAGAAAATTTTGAATTTTTAAATTTCATTGAGAAAGGAGGGAAATATCGCTATTTTATTGAAATTGCATTTTTGACAATTTCTGGGCGCCTAATTTTTAGCTCCAGAAATTTCGGAGCATGGAAGCAGATTTCCAAAGCATCAAACTGGTGAAGTTTTCTCTCAAACCACAAGCTATGTTTTTGTGAAATTTAATGGGTTTTTTCTGTCCTTTTGTCTTCTAATTTTTGTCTAAAAATTTTAAGAACCGAGATCGTATTCAAGATATGATGAAATCTTTGACTGCTGCAATTGAACATCTCTTACTTTCCTCATTATGCTCATTCTTGATAAACTTCATAATTAACTAAAATACATGTTTTTATTTTCCTAATAGATGAGACATTTTTTTGTTTCATCATCTCCACCACACCTAAAATGTTGTAAGTCCCTTTGCAACTCATAATGAACCTTTAAAAATTCATTTTTTTAGTAACTTTCTCCATACTGCATGCAAAAAATTTCAACTTTTGAGATTGCAACTTGATCCTTCGCATTGAATAGCAATTCAAATCTCTCCATCATTATTTTTGCTTCCATACTATTGAAGTTCTAGTGCTGAAACTAGATCCCAAAGTTGCAATAACCAGTCATGCATAATGTCAAAATATTTACAGCAGATTTTGAGAGCAACAATTTTTACAAAAAAGTGCATGTTTACAGCCTTTGAGAAGAAGAAATAGCTTGTGTAGAACACTTATTTGTAGAAAAAGAAAA
This sequence comes from Sequoia sempervirens, assembly GCA_007258455.2. Lineage (NCBI taxonomy): Eukaryota > Viridiplantae > Streptophyta > Pinopsida > Cupressales > Cupressaceae > Sequoia > Sequoia sempervirens. The sequence goes on along the minus strand of VDFB02270651.1, from coordinate 286,896,501 downwards.
CCTACCCTACTCTACTTAATGATGTAGAGGGGTTATACAAAACCATTAATTGGTTGTAAAAAGTATCTTCCCCTTCTCAAAATATTTTTCCATGCATTAAATTTTTTGAGAGAAGAGAATGAAAAGAAGATGAATTTTTTTTTGAAACTCAATGCTTCACCTTCCTTTGAAGTGGAAATGTTCTCCATGATTTTTTATTCCAGCAAATACATGGGATGATTGGAGAGATCTTGCAATCCTTCCTTTTGATTTGTTGCATGCATGATTGAAAATAGCTGCTTGTTCTTAAAATCTCTGATTGGGTAGCCCTCCTTTGACTTCAAAAATCTGATTAGGCAGCCATTCTTGGACTTTGAAGGTCTCCAATTAAGTTGTTTTTTTGCAAGCTTTTGTAATGAAGATAAAATATCTTCATTGTATTCTGCACCTCTTGCAAGCAATAATCCATCAATTCTTTCTTTAAAGAAATATTCTTTGCTAGGACTTGGAGTGATGGTCCTCCAACTAAGGATATCTTGAAATAGATAGGGAGGTTTCTCTTAGAGTTGGTATTTTGGGGGAGGGGGGTTTGAGAGACAAATATTTCTTGAGGAACTTCTAAATCGAAAAGGCTGCCAAACTAGTTTTCCTAATTCCCTAATGACACCTATCTCTAGCAACGACGCCAAAAATGATGGGGTCGTTGTAATCCTCATCATATAAATTATCAATCCAAGGCAATGTCCATGGCTGTATGCAAAAAAGAATGGAGAAAGCTTGCTTGACAGTCTATTATACAATCAAACTTGTAGAAATCAAACCTATTCTGGAGCACACTTGCATAAAAGGAAAGTTGCATGAAAGGAAACTAATATAAGACACACTTTGCATGAATTGAAAAATGATAAATTACTTCACACTTTGTTGGAAATGAATTTTTTTTGGAAATGAAAAGCTTGCTTGAATTCAAATTTACTCTAAAATTTTTGGAAATACATTCCTTGAAATGAAACTAGAACTATCCTATTTCCTCAAGCCAAAACAAGCCTTTCTAATCTCCCTCCCTTTTGATCAACTTATTACATTGTATTTATAGAATTTATATTTCATAATTACCCAACCAATCCACTAAGAATGTGGATCCAATATCCTATTTTGGAGGGGTCATTCATTAAACTTAGAACATTCTAGAGCAGTTGCCTTTAATCTCGCCACCTTTATCTCAGTCATCTTTTGTCACATACCGCTCCTTCCTTGATGCCAATCATGCCAAATGTTCAAAAGGGTTTTTAGCCCTTCCAATATACTTTCTAGAACATTTTGAATTTTTAAATTTCATTGAGAAATGAGGGAAATATCGCTGTTTTACTGGGACTGCATTTTTGACAATTTTTGGGCGCCTGATTTTTAGCTCTGGAAATTTCAGAGCATGGAAGCAGATTTCTGAAGCATTGGAATGGTGAAGTTTTCTCTCAAACCATGAGCTGATATTTTGTGAAATTTAATGGGTTTTTCCATCCTTTTGTCTCCTAATTTTTATCCAAAAATCTCAAGAACCTAGATCATAATTTTCAAGATATGATGAAATCTTTGACTGCTACAATTGAAAATCTCTTACTTTCCTCATCATGCTTAGTCTTGATAAACTTCATAATTAACTAAAATATATATTTTTATTTGGCTAATAGATGAGACATTTTTTTGTCTCATCACCAACAACAACCAAATGTATGGCCACAACAAAATTTTCAAGGATCTAATTACAACCCCCAATAGCCAGTGCAACACAATCAATGACAACCAAAACGATAAAAGGGCCAGTAGTGGCAGAACCAAAATATGAACTACTAATAGCCCTTGTTTCCTTCACAACCACAATAGTAGGCCATCATTCCCAATCCATCAAACCCAACAAATCAGCCACCAATAGCACCTCAACTACTTGCCCAACCTACACCTAACCTAACTAACAAGTTTGTTCAACATGCCTACACTAACGAGGCTATTCAATACCCTAATTATGGGGTAGAGGTGAGTGATGTCCACCCCAGTCCAGAGAAAACATTGGCTAAGCCTTCATCCCATCAAATCACTAAGATGGTAGATGAGGAACCCACAACATAAGTTTTAGACAATCCACCTTTGGAGCCTAAGTCAAATTAGGTAAACCAAACTATTTCAAGTCTAGAGCCTCCATTCCCTGAGCATTTAGCTATTCCGAGAAATCAAAACTGGAAGCTGAGATAGACCTATTAGGTCAACTTAAGGATGTGAGTATCAAAACTCCTCTCATTCAAGCCATGAAGGATATTCCAATTTACACCAAGAAAGTAAGAGACCTTGGTCTTAAAAAGCTAGGGAGAAAGAGGAAGGACCCTCAAATAGTTCATGTCCTAGGGAACCTTGCTAACATTATGCTAGGGAATATAACTGACCCTAAATATACAAAACCTGGAAGTCCAGTAGTGGAAGTTAAGATAAATGGAACCCTTATTAAAAACACCTTGATTGATTTAGGGACATTCATTAATGTTATGACTAAGGAGATAATGCAACTACTACAACTAGTAAACCTTAGACCTACACCCACTATTTTACAGTTGGTAGATAGGTCAACAGTGAAACCTAAGGGGATAATTGAGGACTTAATCATAACATTAGATTCATGGGAGTATCTTGCAGATTTCATAGTCTTGCAGCTAAAGACCAACCTTGTAGGATATCCACTTATTTTAGGTAGACCACAGTTAGCAACAACTAATGCATTTATAGGTTGTAGGTCTAGGAACATGATAATATCAAATGGAACCATGACTAAGAAATTGGTCCTCTATCCACCAACCCAACATCATGTAGATCTAGAGAAAACTATTTGGCCTACCTTGAATGAAGAAGACCACTATTCCCTGAATACTCTCATGAATATGGAACACAACCCCTTGTTGAGCAATCAAGATGAGGATGGTTTAATTTCCCACATCATATAGAATAACTGTGGTCAGAACCCACAACAACAAGACTGTCTTTCATGTATGCAAGATCCACTGTAGAATATTATACCTGTAAATTCATCAAAAGAAGTATCCCAAATTTTCCATTCCTTATTTTCACAAGTACAATGTGTCCCAAATATTAGTGGACTTGACCTTTCATCTATACAATCAACTGCTAAGACATTAGAAATCATTCTAGGTAAAATGCTGAATGTTAACAATGGATTAACTGTAGAACAATAGAATTCTCTAAACACTATGTTGCAGGCACACACAACAACCTTTACATGGGACTACCATGACATGAAGGGGATTGATCAAGACCTGTGCATGCATAGGATCTACATAAATGATGGTTTCAAACTAATTAGACAACCCTATAGAAGGATGAATCATGCCTTAAGAGAAATAGTTAAAACTGAGCTACAAAAATTACTTGATGTAGGCTTCATTTACCCTGTTTCTAATAGTCAATGGGTGTCACCTCTATTTATTGTCGCTAAAAGAGGAGGAAAATGGAGGGTATGTGTGGACTATAGAGAGCTAAACACAACCACTAGAAAGGATCACTTTCCACCACCTTTCATTGACAAAGTGCTTGATTCCCTTGTAGATAAAAAGTACTCCTTTTTAGATGGATTTAGTGGCTATAACCAGATAAAAATAGCTCCAAAGGACTAGGATGAAACCAAATTTCCATGCCCTTGGGGCACATATTCCTATTGTTTTCTTCCCTTTAGACTATGTAATGCTCCAACCACTTTCCAAAGGGTAGTGCTAAGTATTTTCTTAGATTATGCTCATGATTCCATAGAAATCTACATGGATGATTTCACAACCTATGGAGAAACATATGAAGAAGCACTCAACTATCTAGAGAAGGTTTTGAAAAGGTGTCAAGAATATACAATCTATCCCCGAGTCATGATAAATATTTCATGATGATGACCCAAGGGATTGTTCTAGGACATTTTATATCAAGTGAAGGAATTCAAGTGGATCCCAATAAGATTGAGATAATCTCCACACGTCTTGTGCCACAAAAACAAAGAGATGTAAGGATTTTTATAGAACATGCAAGCTACCATAGAAGATTCATTTAGGACTTCAAAAAAATTGCAACACCTTTATTTTCTCTACTCACAAAGGATATAGAATTTGAATATACCACAAAATGTCAGCACTCTTTTGAAGAACTTAAGATAGCCCTGACAAAAGTACCTATCTTGAGAGGGTCAAACTGGACATTGCCTTTCCATATACACATTTATTCCTCTAAATTTCCATAGGAGTAGTATTGGGACAAATAAAAGGTAATAAGGAGTATGCTATTTATTACATCAACAAGAACTTACAAGGAGTGAAACTCAACTATACAATTACAGAAAAAGAGATGTTGGCAGTTGTCTATGCAATCAATAAGTTTAGGCACTATATCACAAGGTATCCAATCTGTATCCACACTGATCACATTGAAATAAGGTACATAATGAATAAACCTGTGGTTGGAGGTAGACTAGTCAAATGGTTACTCTTACAACAAGAATTTGATATAACCATGGTGGCTAAGCCTGGGAAGGATAATGTGATGGAATTTTTTTTGTCCAGATTACCAACACAACTAGCAAAAGGTGTTGTGAATGAATCTTTCCAGATGAGCATTTGTTTTCTCTCAATGTACACATACCTTGGTTTGCTGACATTGTAAATTACTTAGTGGCAGGACAAGTACCATCACACTTCTCTCCTAGAGAAAAGAGACAACTAGTGCATAAAAGCTTTCCATATTCTTAGGTAGCTAGTTATCTATTCTATACAAGTCTAGATAATATAATGAGAAGATGCATGAAATAGGATGAGGTCTTTGAAATCCTAAAATATTGCCATGATGAGCCCCATGGGGGTCACTTTATAGCCAAAAGGACTGCACTCAAGATCCAAACAACTGGCTACTATTGGACAACTCTTCATAAGGATTTAGTAAAGTATACAAGGAGCTGTTGTAGATGTCAGAGGATGGGAAAGCCAACAAGGATAGATGATATTCCTTTGCAACCATAATTAACACTAACACCATTTGATAAATGGGGGCTAGACCCCATTGGTCCAATTTCACCAACATCCAATAATAAGGAGTATATTTTAGTTTGTACAGATTATCTGACAAAGTGGGTTGAAGTCAAGGCATTACAATTTGCTAGAGATGGGAATGTAGCTAAATTCCTATATGGAGTACCTAGAGAAATTATGTCTGATCAAGGTCCCCAGTTCACTTCAGAACTCATTACTAAATTGGTCAAGAAATATGAAATTAGGCATTGAAAATCAACACCTTATCATCCCCAAGCTAATGGGTAGGTGGAGGTCACAAATAGGGAGGTTGAAAATATCCTTACCAAAATAGTGCAGATTTACAAAAAAGATTGGGTAGCTAGGTTACCTAAGGTAGTATGGGCCTATAGGACAACTTGGAAAAAAACCTTAGACTTCACACCTTATGAATTGGTGTATGGTAAAATAGCAGTTTTGCCCATCGAAATTGAATACAAGACACTTAGAACACCGGTGGAACTAGATATGGACTTGAAAACAACACAAAAGGAGAGGCTACACAATCTAAATGGGCTAGATGAAATTAGAATGGAGTCCATGCATCACACAAAGATAATTCAAAAACAAAGAACTAAATGGCATGATCAATTTATAAAGACAAAAGAATCTAGTGTGGGTGACTGGGCTTTATTATGTAATTCCAGGTATAAAGATTATAAGGGGAAGCTACAATGAAGATGGTTTGGACAATATGAAATACATCAAGTTTTTCTAAATGGATCAGTCAAATTGCAGACCATAGATGCAGTTAGATTTTCACTATTGGTCAATGGCCACAGACTCAAAATTTACAAAAAACCAGCACAAAAAGATGATTTTCTTCTTTCTTTAATGCATCAATGTGGTCCAAGTAGTGGTTTTGATACAAACATACTACCACAAGTTGACAACTCAGTAGCAAATAATAAAAGTGTGTTGCCAAAAAATGTATAGTTGATATTTTTACACTCACTTGAGTCTTTCTAATGGGCTTTGGCTTGATTTTGTCTCGATTTAATGTAGTAATGTGGCTTAAACATTCAAATTATGGTGTCTTGTGAAGGTGTTGTGAAGTGTTGTAATACATTTCTACACTTTTCTTGAATCTATTCATTACAATTCACCTAAAAATCACCTCTTCATCGCTTATTAAGTCCTATTTTGAAGTGTTGTAAAGTCTTGTAATAAGATTTCACACTTTTCTAGGCTTAATTTTATTAACTCAACCCTTTCTCATGTCTAAATGACCCCTTTAATACACTTTCTAGCCATTTTTAAGTGTGTTTTTGAGGATATTCCCGTTGGATAACTTTTAATGCCCCGAAATTCCTGACACCCACTTAATTTACTTAAGTGGGACCAAGTCGCCCATAGGGGCGACTTAGTCCTTTTTGGCACAAAACTCAAAATAATTTTAAATTTCTAGCGGGATTTTGTCCTCTAACCCTTGAGGTCGGCTTGTGATGTGTTACTTTTAGGAAATTTTAGTAAAATCAAGTATAAATAAGGGTTTTTCACCTCATTTTACATCTCCTAATTCATTCAAGCAATCTTCCATCTCATACAATCATCTATCTCTTGCACTCATCAAGCATTCAAACGAATCAAGCATTATTAAGTCAAGCTATTGGAGTTCTTCATTGCATATCTTCAAATTTGAGCATTAATGATGTGGTAAGTTTATGACATTTGCATGTTATCTATTTATCATCTAACCCTCAACCATTTTTCTCCTTTTGCATGTGACTTTTGTATGCAGATTTGTCAAGCAAAGGTGTTGAAAAATGATCAAAAAGTGAATCAAGTCAATCAAGTCAACATCATCTTATTCCAAGCTTGGAGAGACTTTCTGCCCCATTTTCTGTAGAATCAAGTACGAACACCTACCAGAAAAGGAAGTGCAGACCCAAGATTATAGGATTCTGTCCCGAATTTCTCAAAATCTGTAGGAGGACTAAGTCTCCACTAGGGGCGAATTAGTCCCACTTCTGGGCTTGAAAACTAATTTTGACATTTCTGAACACCCATTTGGTAGATTCCTTTTCCGGCAAAGTTTCCCGAAACTAGGACTAAGTCACCTAGTCTGGCCTAAGTGTCCTTGTCAACATTTCAGTCAACTTTTCGAGGATTCCAGAATCTTTCAATATCAAAATTCAGATTCCAGGTGCACCTCTTCCATTCTGTTCTATTATTTCATCATATAGTTGCATTTCTTAGGCATTTTTGTATATCACATTGTGTTTTCCAACACTTTGCATTTTCATAGTTATGCATCATTGGATTACTTAAATTTCAAATTATTGCATTCAGACATCTTAATTAGGCATAATTACATCTCATTAACATAGTCTTGAGTGTAAACCCTTGCATTTTGGTCCCCCATCCAATCCCCTTTCTCCTTTTAGGTGAACAATCCTAGGAGGAGCAAAGCATTGTGAGGAGTAAACCAAAATCATCATTTACAACAAGTTCTCAAATTGACTCAGTAGATGAGCTACACAACTCACCTCCTAAGGGAACTCATGTATAATTCCTTATCCAACTTCACATGCACACACCGCATAGGTGACACAATCAACAATATTTTTTTGGGACCTTGTAATTACATTAGTTATTTTTCATCCGACAATGATGGGGAGGGGTGTGGGGGGTCTCCCCCCATGAGGGGTCTGAGGGGGATCATCCCAATGACTGGGTTCCAGGGGTAGCACGCCATGGAAGGGGCTTGAGGTAGCACCCTCGAAAGGAAAATTTTATTTATATTTTATTATTGTAAATCTAGACCGTATCATTAGGTCTTAGATTTGACAACCAATATCTTATTAGCTTGATTTTCCCTAGAAGACAACCCTATTTATGAGGGAATAATATTATGACTGTGTATTATAATGTATTTTGATAGTCTGATAATGGTCATGTTGCCTTTGGATCTCTGGTTGGTCATACTCATGTGAGAAGATTTCTTTACAAGTATATTGTAATCTTTGTGATTTCTGAATAATATATTGGGTGGATTTTTGAGTGTGGGGTTTTTCTCCTAAAAGGGTTTTCCCCACATTGATCATGGTATGCATGATATGTTTTTATTTTTAAGTTTATTTAACTGCTAAAGATTTGTAATTTTTTTGTATTATTCTCCTCTCAAGATTAGTGTAGGAAGTTGTTTCGCTACCTTAGCTTCCTTACAAGTGGTATAAGAGCCTGATCACCTTTGGTTTCAATTGTGGGTTGTTGGGTTTTTTTAACTAATCCAGATTTGAGTGGGATCTTGTGCAAAAGAAGCTTTGTGATCTTGTTGCTAGAATTTTAAGATGGCAATTTCATCAGGGAGAATAGAGGTGGATAAATTTTTTGGAAATAATTTTGAAATGTGAAAATTGAAGATGGAGGATCTGTTGATAGATCAAGATCTATGGGATGCTATTGATGAGAATGTTTCAAGGCCTGCAGATCCTACTCAAGCTACTCAATATGATGTTATGGACCGTAAATCCAAGGGTCTAATCAAATTATGCTTGGTAGACTCTATTTTAATGAATTTCCATGAAGAGACCTTTGCACAAAAACTATGGAAAAAGCTTGGTGAGATGTATCAAGCCAAATATTTAGTGAACAAGATTTTCTTGAGGAAGAAGTTATATTCCTTAAGAATGGAAGAGGGTGGATGAATCACAAACCACTTGGAAGCATTCAATATGTTGGTGGCTCAAAATGCATTAGTTGGTGTCAAAATGGATGAGGAAGAGAAATGTTAGATCTTGCTTTGTTCTTTGCCTAATTCGTGGGATTCTCTTGTTATGGATATTGGGAGTACTTCTGTTATATTGAATACTAAAGATGTGGTGGGTTCTTTGCTTTCTGAATAGATGATAAGGTATCCATCAGTACCAAGGAGGTCCTGAATGTTCATGGAAGACCTAAGGAAAAAGGAAAGAATAATGAGAAGTATGACTAATCCAATTCCAAGGGGAGATCTAAGTTTCCTGGAAAGTCCAAAGTTATTTGCTAGAACTGCGGTAAGTCTGGACATGTTCGTAAAGATTGCAAAGAAAAAAAGAAGAAATAGAAGAAATTTGATTTTGATTCCGATTCAGAGAAGGAAGATGGTGATGCATTCATTGCAACTTTTACAATTCATGTAGGTAATGATGCATGGTTAATTGACTTAGGTGCATATTTCCATATGACCTTTAATAGAGATTTCTTTTTTGAAAATGAAGAATTTGATGGAGGTAAGGTGTACTTGGGTGATGATTCTTATTTAAATATTTTTGGTTGTGGTAAAGTTAAAATCAGGTTTCCTAATGGTAGAATACAAAGGATTAATGGTGTGTTGCATATCCTTGGTTTAGCACGAAATTTTTTTATCTATGAGCAAACTAATAAATGTAGGTGTGTAGGTAGTGTTTTCTGATGTAGGATACAAGATGGTTAGAAGTGCTATGGTGATTGCTAGAGGTGTCAGTTATGACACATTGTATAAGCTTGATGCATGCACTGTTGAGTGCAATAATACTTTTGTGAAAAGGAAGTTTGTGGAAAAAGTGAGGGTTTCACCTTCAACAGATGGTCATGGCTTTTGGGTACCCAAGGGTGCTCTTTCTTTTGAATCAAAGTTACCTACAAAGAAAACTATGTTATGACACCAGAAACTTGGCCACATTGGATAAATGGGCCTAAGGACCTTGAAAAATAAAAACCTTGTTGAAGGTCTATCTAATTGTAATCTTGAATTTGATTTTTGTGAGCATTCCATTTATGGAAAATAAAACCGTGTTCATTTTTACTCAAGTTCTCATAAATCTTGTGGTGTATTGGATCTTATTCATTTTGATGTGTTTGGTCATGTAGACGTTCCTTCAATTGGTAAATCCACATATTATGTTTTATTTATTGATGATTATAGTAGAAGGACATAGGTATACTTTCTAAAGAGTAAATCTATTTTTTTCAATTGATTTAAAGAATTTAAATCAATGGTTGAGTTATAGGCTGGAAAGAAAATAAAATATTTAAGGACTGATAATGGCAGTGAATTTTTCTCTAATGATTTTAATAGATTCTATAAATATTGTGGTATTCATAGACAAAAGACAACGTATTCTCCATAGTAGAATGGAGTTGTAGAAAGAATGAACAAGACACTTGATGAGCCCAAAATGTGCTCATAGTTTGGATATCATGATGAAATTTTAATACCTTTACTTTTGTTATTCATGATTGTTTAAACTCTTTTGAAACCTCTTATAGGGATATCCTGTAGCAATACAATTTCATGTTCCTACAGCCTATCGTGTTGTCTTATCTATATTTATTACCCCGTTGACTCCCTAAATGACTGGTATATTGCATATAGTTTTTGAATGATGAAATAGATTTAAATATGTGATTAATGAATGGATATTGTGTATGTGCCATGTGCCTTTTCTTTCACATCTGTCACCTTGTGTTTTGCAGGTTGTTGAAGAAAGTATGATCGAGTCAAGCGCAACCGATCTTGGCCTTGTAGTAAAGTCTATTTCCTGCACGACTTCGAGGAAGCTCTGGCGAAGACTCTTTGACCGAAACTGTTGGGAAGGATTTTTAATGGCAATCAATCTAGAAAGAGTGGAGCGCTAGATTCTCTCTGGATCAGGTTGAACGGATAAATTCATTTATGAAGTCTGTTCCTCGATTTTGGGATACATTTTACTTCCACGTCTTTCTTTGTTAGGGTTAGTTAGTTAGTTGTTCTCCTGACTTTAAATAAGTGCTCCTCCTATGTGAGTGAGCAAATGATAGTTAGAAGTAAGATAGAAGCATAGTGATAGGGAGATAGAAGATATCATGTAAGAGTCAGTATGTTAATAATAAAAAGTAGAATCTGTATGACAAGAGACAGAGTTTGTTGTTAGTTTTCATATCAACGAAGCAATGTATACCATTTTGAGTTTATGAATAAAGTTTGATGAAGTTCTGAGTTCAACACTTGCATAATTAGTAGACGCTTGCTATGGGGGCCCACTTAGTAAGTATCTGTAGCTAGTTAGTTAGCTGTTCTTTTTCTGTTGATCATCAGTTAGATTTCATCTTTGAAGTTTTCATACAAACTCAGTCTTGTATTGTTCCTGCAGCATTGGGAATCCATCCCTATGCCTATTCCTGTAGCATAAGGCCAGTTCATAGTTTGTGTCTCAGTTGTAGCTGTTATGATTTCTGTTTTGGTTAAATCATGGTTGAGTTAAAAGAACTTTGCATTACCTTCCTGTAGCGTAGATAGAATTCTTTCCAAGTGTTTATTTTTGTTAAGTTGTGACTAAAAATAGTTCTTAGTGCATATATTGTGCTGCTCCATTCAAAGTATACGTTCCCTGGTTTGACAAGTAAATGAACGTCCATAAAGAGATATTAGTCACCTGCTGGAATGTCCAATTCCCAGGATAGGTTTTACTGTGATTTTTATATCCTTTTGTGGGCACGACCAACACTGATGGATAAGGCTAGGAGTATGTTGAGTGGTGTTGGTCTAGAACAAAGGTTTTGGGATGAAGCTATTGCCATTGCTTGTTACCTGATTAACATATCTCCTACATCATCTCTTGTTAATAAGATGCCTATAGATGCATGGTCGAGCCACAAGCCTTCATTAAAACGTCTTAGATTTTTTGGTTGCAAAGCATATGCACATGTGCCAAAGGAGAAGTAAACAAAGTTGGAGAACAAGGTTGTGAAATGTATCTTCATTGAATATAGTTATGGTGTGAAATGATACAAGCTTTGGGATTTTGTTGCACAAAAGGTAACACATAGTAGAAGTGTTATTTTTAGATAAATTAAGCCTTCATTACATTACAGCCAGAAGAAAGTAAAAATGAAGATGTGATTCAATTTCCTTCTACACTTGAGAAAGTTGAATCAAGGCCCATGGATAGACAAGAAGTTGAGGAGAGCTCATCTAACTTAGAATCTTCAAAAGAGGAGGAAGAACCTCCAACTCAGCTTGTTCATAGGTCTACAAGGCATAGAAAACCACCTAAAAGGTATTCATGTGATGAGTGGAGATACATTTTTTCTTTGAATACTAACATGGATTAACCTAGATCGGTAGAAGAGGCATTAGGTATGAATGATGCAAAATCCTAGAAGATTGTTATGGATGAAGAAATGGTAGCTTTGAAAAAGAATGATACATGGGATCTTGTACCATTTCCTAAAGGAAGAAAACTTATTGGTTGCAAATGGGTATTCAAGAAAAAGATTGGTTCAGATGGAGGTATTGAGAAGTACAAAGCAGGGTTGGTTGCAAAAGATTACTCTCAAGTTGAGGGTGTTGATTATGGTGAGATATTTTCTCCTATTGTAAAAATGAGATCCATTAGATTTTTTCTTTCTATTGCTCTTGCTTATGATTTAGAGGTTGAAAAAATGGATGTGAAAACTGCTTTCTTTCATGGTGACTTGGAGGAGGATATTTATATGACACAACCATAGCACTAAGTGGTGAAAGGTAAAAGTAATTTAGTTCGCAAATTGAAAAAATATTTGTATGGCTTAAAAAAGAGTCCTAGGATATGGTACTAGAAATTTGATACATATGTGTTGAGTTTGGGATTTGAGCATTCTAAATTAGATCATCGTGTTTATTATAAAACTAATGGTGATCATTTCCTTTTTATTGCATTATATGTTGATGATATGCTATTTATTGGTAGAGGGAAAGGTATGATTTTAGAACTAAATTCTCAACTTGCTACTAAATTTGAAATGAAAGATCTTGGTGCAACTAAACACATTATTTTGATGGAAATTAAAAGAGATAGAGTGAAAAAAAAGCTATGGCTTGGATAAAGTAAGTATGTCAACTCAATTTTATAGAGGTTTGATATGCAGAATTGTAGACCATTATGTGTTCCTATTTCAGTTGGAACAAAGTTATCTATTTCATATTGTCCAACATCCTTATCAGAGATGGAAGAGATGAGAAAAGTGCCTTACTAGAGTGCAATTGGATGTTTAATGTATGCTATGGTTTGTACTAAACAAACATTTCCCAAGCAGTGGGAGTTCTTTCCAAATATATGTTTAATTTTGGTAGAGTTCATTAGGATGCAGTTAAAAGAGTCTTCAGATAGTTGCGTAGTGCCCCAGATTATTCCTTATATTATCATAGTAATATGACTAAAGATGAGATTTACCTTGATATTCATGGTTATGTGGATTCAAATTGGGTAGGTGGTGTTGATAGCAGATGATCCACTAGTGCTTATGTGTTTACTTCATTTAGTGGTGTGATTAGTTTGATGAGTAAGAGATAGGTTGTGGTTGCTTTGTCCACTATTGAAGTAGAGTATATGGTAGCTACTCATGCTTGTAAAGAATCCATTTGGATTAAGGTATCATGTTTAGATATTTGAATAAAACAAGATGTAGTGACAATTTATTGTGACAATTAGAGTGCGATATGTCTAGCCAAGAACCCAAAATTTCATGCTAGGACTAAGCACATTGATGTTTAGTATCATTTTGTAAGAGATATGGTCGAAGATGGTAGGGTAAAGCTGGTTAAGGTAGATAATTTGATGAATATTGTTGATTATTTAACTAAACCTGTGAGCACAGAGAAGTTCAAATGGTGTTTAGAGACTATGGGCCTTTTGACCCCTAGTAATTAAGAGATGATGTTTATTCACCCTCTCGCTGCTTTTGCAAGGTGTTCGACAAGTGGGAGATTTATTGGGAAAATGTCTCTCAACCTTGCAATTACATAAGTTATTGTTGATACATAAGACATATGGTGTTGTTCATCCAATGACGATGAGGGGGGTGTAGGGGGTCTCCACCATGAGGGGTCTAGGGGGATCACCCCCTGGTTGGGGTCTAGGGGCAACGTGGGCTCGAGTGCAGTGCCCCCGAAAGGAAAAATTTATTTATATTTTATTATTGTAAATATAGATCGTTCATCATTAGCTCTTAGATCCGACATCCGATATTTTATTAGCTTGAATTTCCCTAAAAGGAAACCCTATTTTATGAGGGAATTGTATTACGGATGTGTATTATGATATATTCTGAGAGTTTGATAGCAGTCATGTTGCCTCTGGATCTCTAGTTGGTCATACTCCTGTGAGAAGCTTGCTCTATAAGTATATTGTAATCTTTGTGATTTTTTAATAATATATTGGGTGGCTTTTGGAGTGTGGGGTTTTCTCTCAAAAGGGTTTTCCCCATGTAAATCACTATATTGTGGTATGCATGATATATGTGTTTATTTCTGTTTAAGTTTCTATAATTGTTATAGCTGTAAATTTTTTGCATTATTCTCCTCTCAAGATTAGTGTAAGAAGTTGTTCAGCTACCTTAGCTTCCTTACACATTTTTCAAGTACGCTCCAAGATGTAGTAGGGACCTATAGCTTCATGCATAAAAGCTACAACAGTTCAAATCAGGGCCTATTATTGAAGGTACACACAACACTTTCCTGTTAGAAAATTAAAAAAATTGCACCAACTTAATTGCAGATCATCCATATTCATTCTACTTTTTCTGCACATGCAGCCACAAGCCTATCATATCACTACATGTAGCTTAACCACTCCATTCCATGTCGCCTATCTTGATTTTCATGCATTTGGAAAATCACTTCATATTCCATGAACCGTACATTCCACAACCTTTAATTATCACAAGCCAACCTGTCATTTCCACAATGTCAAATCAAAATCAAACAACATACACTCTTACATAACTTTAAATGAGCGGTGTTAAGTTCATCTAAAGTGACACCTGTACACATACTAATTTTCCATAATTAGCATAGATTTCCATTGCTTTCAATATTTCCTTGCATTTAGTTTTACATTCTTTACATTCATTCATCTTATTTCCATAATCAATAATCATTCCCTTCACATTATGAAGTACATTGAAGTGAGGCCACTTCAAGGTTTTAGTTGGGGGAGCTAGTATATTATTCTAGGGTTTTCAAAATTTCACCACAAATAGAAACAAAAATAGAAACAAACACACAATCCTTTTTGGATTTTTTTCCTTTCTACAACCTTCTTGTTGTCTATTCCCTAATTCCAAGCCAATTCAGGATGAAATAGCTGAAATAGAGGAAGAAGATATAGCAGTTGAAATTGCAGTTGAAGAAGTGCAAGTATAGCAGACATAAAGGGTTGGTGAATTTGAATTGTGAGCTAAAATTGGTAGAGTTTGAGCAGAATAGAGTAAGGTTATCCCATCATGGGAGGAGATATCATTAGGAGGGAACCATCTGTACACCAATAGATATTGGAAGACAAATCGATTACTTGCCTATTTTCACATGAGCAGGGTGGTTAGATTACTTCTTGAAGTTAATATAATACAATGAAGATATGACAAGGTAGTTTGTAACAACACTCCAACATGATGAAGCCATCATTCAAGGATTGAGGTTAGATGCTTCAGAGGTTGCAATTTCAGAGGTATTTAGTCTACCAAGAAATGGAGTTGAATTCGTTGTCAGGACAAATATAGTAGCTACTAGGGATGAATTTAGGGAGCCTAGAGAAAACCTTGAATCATCATCTCAAGGCACAAAAAGGTTATCACTTCCATGGGTATGGGCTTCTTGTGCCTCTTACATTGTTAAATATATTACATGTGATGGTAGGAAATCTCTTCTATGTATAGTACATTTTTAGATTTTGAGTCACCTCCATCACAACTGATTTGTTAATGTACCTAATTTTCTCTATAACCTATTAAAGAGAATGGGGTCTGATTATCAAAGAAAAATAAATGATTCAACACTGTCACATTATTGTTTGGTTACCCTGTTAGTGAAAAGAAGTCTTAGGGTTCAGTATCCACATGTTTCCTAGGAGAGCTTTTTGATTTGTGAACACATTAGCA
Source organism: Sequoia sempervirens (assembly GCA_007258455.2). Classification (NCBI taxonomy): domain Eukaryota; kingdom Viridiplantae; phylum Streptophyta; class Pinopsida; order Cupressales; family Cupressaceae; genus Sequoia; species Sequoia sempervirens. The sequence continues at coordinate 286,880,560 of VDFB02270651.1, read as the reverse complement.
ACATTCTTGAGGAACCAACCATTCTAGAAAACTTAGAGTCACCTGCTGCATCATTAAGGGTAATACCCCCTATTTCACCTATTGCTTCACCTACCCGTAACAGGGGAGAACCAGAGGAACAGAGTATGCAAAGGTCACCACACATAGCCTCTGACCAACCTGCAAAAAAAAAAGGTCCATGAAGCCCCAACTTCTAAAATTCCAAAAACCAGAAAGAAGAGAGGTGGTTCTTCCTCTACACCTTCAAAGGTGTAGAAAAAGAAGTCCACCCAACCAAGGTATTCACACCGCCTAAAAATGAAAGGTGCCATGAGGGGTAGTGTTAAGAAGTAGGAAGAAGAAGAATAAATTGTGACAATAGGGACTGATTCGGAATTAAAAGATAATGTTTCTAAAAAATGTGCATGTTCCTGTGAAAAGAAAATGGTACAGATCAACTACCTCTAAATTAGATTCAAAGGATATTTTTTTTGCAAACAAAACTAGGAAAATAACCCCAACTAGCCCTAACAGTGAGGGTTGTGAGTACATTGGGGGTGGTAATGGACAATTTTTGGAGAAAGATGATGATCTATTTTTAGAGGAAAGAAGTGTAAGGAAGTAATTACAAGAAGTATTGGAAAGGATTAAACAATTAGAAGAACTGGTGAAAACTTATGAACAAAAGGACAAGGAGAGAGAATTGAAAATTCAAGATTTGGAGGAGAAATTGCATACTTATGGGCATGGGTCTAAATTAGACTTGCTTGCACAACTTGCAATGGTAAAAGTAGGAAATAAAGAGCTCATAGCTAAGAACAAAAGACCCCTACTATAAAAACTCCAACCAATCATACAAACATGTCTCTAAGTTACCAACTATGGAAATCCACTTAATAATTAAGAAGGAGAAATGGAAGAAGGAAAAGGAAACAATGGTTTTAGAGCACACCAGAGTTATAGAGAGTAAAAACATTGAGTTGAAAAAGTTAAGAGTCAAGCTTGAAGAAGTAGCAGATAAGGCTGCTCAAATTGTTAGATGTAGACCTCCTACTAGGACATATGCTTTATTCTTACAAGAAAAAATATTGAGTTATCAGTTCAATAAATTGATTAGTAATCTTCCAGTTGCAATGAGTAGGAATTTTGATTTTCTAAATGTTTTTACTGATGCCACACTTAATGAACAAGACCAATTATGTGAATTTTATTTACATAATTATGTTGTGCCAGATGATACAGATTGGAACCCATTAATTTTTGTGGGTGATCTACAAATTAGTGATCTACCATCATACTTCACGAATGAAAGATAGAGGGGTAAGATTATGTAAGAATATGTTGAGAGGGAGAAGTCAACTGCTCTTCCAATTAGAAAGGAATCCAAAAAACCCCATGTAATCACTGAGGAGTGGAAAAAAATCATGCAGTACAAAGGTGTGGGTAGAAAAATCATGAATTTGAGGATCAGGGAATATAAAAGAATGCAGATACTGATTGTAGGACTCATCCATCATTTTTACTCATTTGTACAAGAAAGGTGGGACAACTTAACCCTTGAGTTTCAGAGAAAAGATCCCCACTCTATTTATAATTTCATATGCATGCTTGAGAGAACATGTAGGTACATGGATGTTACCAAAGAGGACTTAAATGAGTACCACTCACCTTCTAGCCACCAATTCTTCTCTACCCAGTGCCACATTGGACAGGGGAGAAGAATGAGGAACATGAGGAAGTTGAGGATACTAGAATGGATAGACTTTCATGCTATGGGGGCTTTTATTTGAAACAAATCAAAGGAGTCGATGTTACAGATTTCAGGGAGATCATTTTGCATTACAACCTCCAACCCTAGTTGATTTTCTTGAGGACAAGCAAATGGGTAGTTGGGGGGGAATGATGAGTCTAGTTATTAGTTAGTTTTTTGATGTTTTTTTATGCATACTCATAAACATTTCCAGACACTTATTTCATACATATTCCTAAACTTTACTACCTTTTATGCTCATTATGGAAACTTGAACCTAATTTGAAGTATATAGAAATATGGTTATAATGTGATAGTTATTGTATAATTAATGTGTGGATATGTATGAATTCGAATGAATATCTATGCTTAAGCTATGGCTATTAGTATTGTGTAGATTTTGTATGAACTAACTCTTTGCAGCCAAGGAGTTAGAGGAGGTAGACTGTAGCCCACAACAACTAGGAGGCACATCCCATAGCCAAAGGAGTTTCCAGACAATGATGTAGGGGAGGTTCTAGAATAAGTTGAGTGTTGCGAATGCAAAAATGGAGGCACTTATTGAGGATAATTATGCATCATCATGAAATTTAATAAAGAAACTAAAGGAGAAGAACTCTATTCCAGTTGGGAGTCTAATGCGACTGTTTCAAAAATCCACATTCCAGTTCTTGTTGCATTAGAGTTATAGTTCTATTTGGACTCTTCTTCCTTTTTTAGTTATAGTTTAGTTGATCAGACTTTATCACACTCTATTATGTAGGGAATGGTGATTTATGATTTCAGTTTAGAGTCCTTATTTTAATAAAATCCCTCGTGCCTATATGTATGGTTCGGTGGTTGAGGTGTTAGTTAAGTTGGTTGATTATTCAGTAGCAGATATAACAATAAGATATTTTTAGTTAAGCTCTTGTTTTTCAACATACAATGTTTATGATCTTATGAATAATATATTTTAGCAAAGTCTTGGATTGTGATATTCTAATCTATGCGATGAATGGTTTTCATTATTGTCATGGTTACATTAATTCGAGGAACTATATTTGGGTTAAACCTATGGAGGCAATCACTTGAGCAAGGGTTACTCAAGGTAACTGTTCCCCACTTTATCTTTTGTACATTTATTTCTAATGTAGTAGTTACTGCATGAATGCATGTTGTCTTAATTAGATTCCTTATGTTACAATTACGAATGAATTCATGAATAAATCTTGTCTTACATTCATGCTTTAGTTTTCTTCAATTTGTTGTACTCTAGAGTGTAGATTTAATTAACAGTTTTGGTTAATTCTAGGATTCATTTCTTGACAGTGAAATAGTCATAGTCTTTCACTGTAGGTACTCATAACAATAGTGCCAACATTAGTTCCTTTATTGTTATGTAGTTTATAATTTTCTAGTATGTGTAAAACTTATGTTAGGATGATATAGGTAGTCTTGAGTCTCTAGAAGCACATATAGTTCCAACATCATCACAAGCTTATGTTAGTCATGGTTGATAATTTAATGAAGGTATTTCCAAGGGTTTGGTGAATTATTCAGTTAGGTTTTCCTCTAAATTGTGTGTTTTAAACCAAGTTTACTAGGAATTATTAAGGACTTTACACAATCCAAGTTAGTTTGGTCACCCAAGATTGCATGAAGCGTCAAGGAAGATCATACATACTTGGGTTCTTTAGGAAAGAAAGAAAAAAGAAAGAGAGAATGGTGGTATTTTGATCTTCAAGTTTACCTAGTGGTAAGAGATGAGAGCATACACACTAATCTACTCAAAGAAACATCAAACACTTGATCATTAACCTTAAAAGATACATGTGCAACTAAAACTAATAAAAACAATGAATCTAGGATAAACAAGCCTACAAACAAAAAAGCATTAGCAGTTTCTTAGGTAAGTATTTGACCAACATTTTATCTCAAAATAAAAGTTTAACCCTTAAAATGAAGATGAACCAAAAATTTAAAACCCAAAATAAATGATTACAAAATATTACCTTTTTATTTGATAAATTTACCTCTAAAAATGGTACTTCAAATTGCATAGATGACCTTAGACAAAAGTGCCATATTAGCAAGCATGGGTGAATTTTTGTGATATAGGCACCACTTTGGAATGAATATGTACCTTTGAAATAGGTTCCACTTTAGAACAAAGATTCTATTTCAATGTAGAGGCAACCCTTTGTTAGCACAAGCGACTTTCCATTAGTAGAGGTGAGATGAGAATCAAAGAGGTGATCCAAGAGTCACAAAGGTAAAATATGAGACATAGAGACAATAAAGGAGTCACAAAAGTGGCATAGGAGTAACGAAGGTGATACATGAGTCATAGAGATGACATAGGGGAAGCAAATGAGAGATGCGATTCAAAAAGGTGACACGAGAGTCATATAGAAAAAATAGGAGAAGTAGAGGTGAGTTTCTATGAATGAAAGCACTAAAAGATAGGTCAAAGGCACAAAATTAGAATCTATAACAATAAAAATCACAAAAAATGAAAATGGATTAGATCTTGGGATGAGGGTCCCATCAAGCATGTCAAAAAGTATATGATAGAGAATAGGGTGGAATGCAAAGACACAAATGCAATGCAATGAGTCTTATACCTTGTTCTCCATCATATCTTTGATTGAGCCAAAAGAGAATAAATGTGCACCCAATAATCTTGTTAATCCTTCAATGACCTCTAAGGATATTCTTTACATGCTCTTTGTGTTGATGTGTTGGTGGTGGAATGTGGATATTTCTTAAACCTACAACATAAATTTACAATGGAGAGTGTTACTCATTTTGGATTGGAGAGGGTTGTATTTATATATGTTATAGATGGAGAATGGATAGTTGAGGTTTTATTTAGAGAGAAATGGTGGAGGATTCATGAGAGGTTAGGGTTGACGAGAGATTGCCAAGTGGCATCATTAGGTGTTTGAAAATCATCGTACTAATCAAATGGATGCTCAAGATTTTATTGTATCTTTTTATAATAATTGGGATTAAGGTTATGATTAATTAACTTAATCACACTTATGTATGTGCAAGGTATTAGAATAGTTAATCAATTGTTTTAACTAGCTAACTAAATTTGAGGTGAAAATGGTGAATTAAATAAATGATAGGACTATAAGGTTAAATATTTAATTAAATAAACTTAAATTTATTAAATTAAAGGTGAATGATAGGATAAAAAATGAATGAATGAATGAATTCATTTGTCTTATAAAAACAGATGAATTAACTAAATAAATTATGTATTCAATTAATGCTTGAGATAAGATAAAGTTTGGTGTGGTTAGGTGTGGATAATTTTAGGTTTATACAAAACCATCTTACTAATCAAACATGAAATATAAAAACATACACAATAGAAAATAAGAACACTTAAATAAACATAAAATGGTTCAAATATAACACACAACAATTTGTATCTCACATAATCAAGAGTACAAGGAAAACCAAACTTGAAGTAGGAAGAACAAGAAAAACATAAGAGAGGAGTCAAGAATATAGAACAAGATCAGACACAATGGTACTTTGGATAATGTTAAGATACATTTCCCAAATATAAGAGTGATAGAAAATTATGTCATGGAAGCATGCTACCACTTTGAGTAGTATTGGAATCCATTCCTAAGAATAGGCTGAGAATTTAGTGTCATAGACCTACTAACACATAGTGATGTAAGGAATATTTGTTAGAGTAATCATGCATTAGATAATAATTAATTAATATTTAATTGATTATTAGTCTAATTCATTTCATGTACTTAAGCTAAACTTAGGAGTAATTTTTTATGTTAACTAGAGTTAGCTATTATTAGATCAATATGTCTCATCACATGTGATGTTGACACTTGTCATGATCTAATCCTTTTATCATTTAGGGTTGCTCCTATAAAGCACTCACATGTATTATATTGTCTCTCAATCTCCATTGAAGACTCTTGAGGTTAATTATGTAAGTTTTTCTTGTTGATGATATATCAGGTTATTGTTTGTATCTCTCTTGTGTGGAAGGTATTTTTGTTCATTGTTTGATCTTGTATCTTGTGTTTATTCACAATTATAACATGGTATTAGAGTGTGGATTTAGTGAACCCCTTCTCAATTTTTGAGGGGTTTTCTTCAACTAGGGTTATATGGCTTCAAACCTAGAATATTCATTTCTTTTTTTACAAATTTTGAAGTTGAATGATTTTTTGGTGTAATTTTACGTGAAAAGGACCTCACCATTACATTTAGGAGGTTGATTTGATGAATTTTGATTAAAATTTGTCTATATTTCCCATCGGAAGCCTTTGATACAATTTTTTGGTCTTGTACAAACACATGTACAGTTTAAAAAAAATAGATTTTTAAATTAATTAAAAAAAGATTTAAAAAAAAATCATAAAGAAGGTTTGATTTTATTGAGGGGTGTTTATTGAGAGTACCCACAAGTACCTACACTTGTAGACCTGCGAGCCCCACCCTACCGCCAACAAGGTTTCAATACCCTGCAGTCGGTGACATTTCACTAACTAGTGGCCCACAAACAAACCAAGGGCACCCACCTACCGCCGGTCAACATCCTTGCCACCGACGGTGACAAATACCTTGATGCTCATCAACTCTTTCAAGAAGCCAATATTTTTTCTAGTAACATTTTTTTTGTAGTTTTGACGGTTCATTTTTGGCCTTTTTTAGCAATGTCAACTTTTTTGGGCAATCCTTTTTTCCCATGCCAGTGAGAATATTTTGAAATATTATGGTGACCTATTTTTTCTAGGGGTTGGTATTTTTTGTTGAAGTAGGGGATATTCCACTGCGATCAACATGATGTCATGTCGATGTCAGCAGTACGGTTACAGGGAAGGGCCCCCTTTGTCCCTAAAAGAGCATTTTTTTTCTTTTGGCCACAACTTAAAGACGTATGGTATCAAAAATAGGCAAATGAGATATCATCAAAAATATGGTTTTATGTACTTTCTATTAGTGTGGGTCTCATCACCATTTTTTGTTGCTAGTGCATTCTACAACCTATTATGTAAGAGGTGATGTCTTCACTCTTGAGCTCACAACTCTTGACTCATTTTTCCATTTTTTGCAATTCCAGTGGCATTGGGACAATTTTTCAAAACTCTTCACAACCATCCATGTAATTTTTAAATTTTTTCTCCAAGTACATTTTATTCATTTTTTTTGTATTTTCAAATTTTGGTGAATTACTTGGACATTTTAGCTCTTGGAAACTTCTTGTTTGTGTGGGAAGAATTGTTTCAGGTTGTTCTACATGCATTTCTAGCATTCTATCCTATTTGGGCATTTTGAGCATCTTTTGCATGCAATTTGTCCTTTATAGATACACTAAGATAAAGTGCCATTGGTGTATCTTTTTTGGGGTTTTCTGCACATCCTGTTATGCCTATTGTACTTGCACTATGCTATAAAGTGCCATGGGTGGGTTGTGAATCTCTTTGTTTTGTCATCACACCTTTGTCAAGTGAGTGTTCCTTCCACGACATCATCGAATCCTAGTGATTCTTGCCTCACGTGTGTGTGTCCTAGTTTGTACACCCTTTTTATTTGTAGGTAATTTCATGTGCACATTCAAATATTCTTTGTTCTCATACATGCACTTCTTGGTCACATAGTTTCAGTGAACCTGTCTTAGCTCTCCCTTTCCACATTATGGGGGTTTCTACTATTGGTTTCAATGCTTTATTGATTTCTAGTTCTCATTCTTATGTACTAGGTGGATATAGTAGCTGGTTACCCATGCATTTCAGTGAGATAAAGCATTTACCATATGGACACTCTTGTATTCCTATTTATAGATGTGACCTTCCACTTTCACTTGATCAATGTTCTTCAGACTATTGGTACCTGTGCCATTTGTATTTTTTATTTCTAGATGTTTTCCTTTATTTTACATTTGATTCGAGTAGTTTCATTCGAGGCACTCATGTAGATTCTTGTCTTCTTGATCCTAATCATCATCTATTGTAGACGAGGTTCTTCATTTTAGTACTATAGCAGTCATCATTTGACAATAGTCTTATTGACAAGAATATCACTTACCAACAGTATATAGTGCAGTCATTCACCAAGGATCTGTGGTATATAGATTTAATCTTCTTCCTTGTCAATAATAGATGCCCAGAGGGGATGAATGCTACCCAGAGGAGGGAACTAAGGATGAAGAGTTCCCATTACATGCTCAAAGGAGGATCCCTATACATAAGAAGTTGTGAGGGACTTTACTTGCGATGTTTAGATCAACAAGAAGCCAAGCATGCTATTATTGAATTTCACGGTAGACATGGCATAGGGCATGGATCAGCCGATTCATTGGCTCATCAAATTCTCAGGTTAGGTTATTATTGGCCCTACATGTTCAAAGATGCACATCACCATGTTAGAACATGTCACACTTGCCATACCTCTGCACCCAAGGAGCGTAATCCTGTAATGCCCTTGCAACCAATCTATGAGGTAAGACCATTCACCCAATGGGCACTAGATTTTGTAGGGGTAATTAATCCTAACTCTTCTGCAAGACATAAGTTCATTCTAACAGCTACAGAATACTACACGCGTTGGAATGAGGCTCAACCATGCAAAAATAGCACCACAGAGGTGGTTATCAAATTTCTTAATGACAACATTATTACCAGGTTTGGAGTACCCTTTTCCCTGGTATGTGATAATGGCCCCACTTTTTCATCTGCTAAATTTATACAATGGGATTATGAGCATAAAATCATTTTGAACTATTCATCCAATTATTACCCACAGGGAAATGGTGTAGCAGAGTCTACCAATAAGAACCTATTGGAGGTAATAAAGAAATTGCTAGTAAACAATCCTAGAGACTGGCATACCCAGTTGAGATTTTCCTTATGGGCAGATCGAACCCGTATTAAGGTTTCTCTAGGAAATTCCCCATTTAAATTAGTCTATGGCCAAGACTCGGTTTTCCCCATACATTTGTAGATACCTATTCTCAAGTTTATGTAGGAGTTTTATACAAAGGATAATCAGATTGAGGTAAGGCTAAATAATCTTTTAAACATGGAAGAATAGAGAGACACTGCTTTACAACAATTTTTCAAACATCAGGTTGTTGTCAAATGTTGGTTTGACAAAAGAGATAAGATAAAAGCATTCAGGATATCAGATCTTGTGTTGCTATGGGATAAGGCTAAAGAGAAAAAGGGTGACCACCAAAAGTTTGATAGACGTTGGCTGGGTTTGTATCAAATAGTCAAGATCTTGGGTGAGAACACTTTTTGCTTAACCACCTTAACAGGAAAACCTGTTCCATTTCCCATCAATGGACAGTTTCTCAAGCATTACTTTGGCCCGTAAGGGTCTGATTTCTGAATGAATTATATATATGTATCATGTGTAATTATCCGTTCTTTGTTTTTGTTGGTTGTTTTCCTATTTTTTCTTTATTTCTTTTTATTTCTTTGTGTTTGTTTTAGTCTTCTTCTTTGAGGACTCTCTTTTCTTTCCATCTTGAAATATAAGGGTTGTTATTTGGAGTATGCCATAGGCAGTAGGAGAGAAATTGATTTAGGAATTTTTAGGCATATTTGTTGAGAGATTTCATTCTAAAACTTATGTCTTATGGTCATTTTAGCATTAGTTTGAAAGCTTATTAAGAGTAAGGTATACTGTAAATAACCTCATGAATTATGATTGAAATATGTCACAAGATAGATAAAACATCTGACTATAAAGGGCCTATTCATCTCAGGGTGATTATATCTCTGATTCAAGTGAAAAATATGATTCCCAAAATTGTCATAGGGCCCACTGTAGTTCTCAACCCATATTTCAAACTATTAAAGTCTGAGTATTGAGAAAGTTTTTAAAAGAATTTCCACAAGTGAAACCTGTAAAAGAAAGAGAAAAGAAAACTACTAAAATAAAGGAAAACTCAATACTAGATGGGTAATTCAAGTATCTCTATCAGGGCTATGGACGCCTGACTGGTAGTAGAGCAATACTTTGAGAGAACTAGAGGTATCTCCGTCGGGGCTATGGATGCCTAACTGGTAGCAGAGCAATGCCTAGGATTTTATTGCACGACAGTTAAAGGACTCAACCTATGTAGTTTGGATCTTAGATATAGTTGTTTAGGTGTGGAGAAAGTTCTTATGAAGAAAGATGCACCATATATACACACACTCAGATTCAAAAGTAGTTTATGTTGATTTACATTTGAGATTCCAACTCAACTTTACTTAAATATTATGATCATACTTAAGTTAACATGTTTCATAAATTAGAGGTTTTTGGGTGACTAAATTCTTCAGTATCTTAAAAATGGGTAAACCATTTTCCCCAGCTAAGTCGCCATTTGTTATGCCTTGCATAACCACCCCATTTTAGTTTGGAACAAAATGGGTCCCCCTTGTTTTTGTTTTGTCTTTGGTTGTTGTTTGGGTCTTAGGAGTTGTTTGTTTTGCTCCCAAGTCTTTTCTTTCTTTGCTCTGTCGGAAGCGAAGCCAAAACCAAAGCTGGACTCTCAACTTTTCCAAAGTTTTTAGTTTAGGTTCTGTTCTGACTTCGGGTCTGCCTTCCTTCCTTGTTCCCTTTTATTGTTTGTCAGCGTGCTTTGTGCTCTTGGGTTTGTTCTTCCCTTGAGTTGTTTGTAATTTTCCTTGTGTTTTATTTTTCCTGACCGGAAGTGGAACCAGAGATGGAATGAAACTTAGAACTTTCTAAAATTCCAGATCCTATTCCCGTTCCGATCTCGACTTCACTCATTTGCTTTGTCTTGTTGTTGTTGTGTTGTTTGAGCTGGGTCCGTTTTTCGTTCCATTCCCACTTCCCTTCAAGTTTGCTCGTCTTTGTTTCGTTTCCTGCTTCTTGGTCGGGAGCAGAACTGAAATCAGACATGAACTTTGAACTTTGTGAAAGTTCTAGTTTTAGTTTTGGTTTTGATTATGCCCCCATTTATTTTCTTCGTCGTTGTCTTTGTTGCGGGACCGGAGCTGGGTAAGGGACTTGCTAAAAGTTCTTTATGTTGTCTCGGACCTAGGTCCATGTCCGCCCTGCTTTAGGTGTTCACGGGACTTAACTGTCTGTTCGCGTTGTTTGCTCTGCCTCTGACCTACCATATCAATGGCATTAATTGCAGCCCCTTCGCATGTGTGAATTGATTTTAAATTCCTAATCATCTTTAACTGGCTCATTATCTTTGTTATTCAAGATGTTTAAGTGAACCAGAGCCATAAAAAATTTGAGAGGATCGATTTGATTGTGGAGGCGAGTTGTTGAGCGAATCTTGATTGGATTTTAGTCTTTCCCGAAGAGTGTTTTAAGGTAGGGCTCTTCTCTTTCTTCTTTCCGCTTTGTGTTGTTGTGTTGTCATTTTGCGTGTCTCTTTTTTTTGCGTGTTCATGGAATTTTGTTCTATGAATTTTTGCCTTCCTTTTGTTTTGTCTTGTTTCCTCTCTTCACTTTGTCTTGTTCTTCTTTGTTTTTCCGTTTCGTTTTCCTTCTTTTCCATTTGTCTTTTTTCTGTTTGTTGTCGCTTTCGTGACAGTTGGGTTGTTGCCGTGCCCTAGTTTCTAATTAGGGCTTCCGTATGCCAATGATTTTTTGTGCCTAAATGTTTTCTATTTGATGAGAATCAATAGAGGAATCTAGATTCAAGATTATCTCATTGGGTTATCTATGAATGAAGTTACTATTATGTCTATTTGATCTGTGTTTAATGATGAGTGAATTATTTGTCTCGAAGTAAAGTTTAGTGAATGGTTATGGTATTGAATTAGCACTATGGATGTATGCAGTACCACATTTTATTATGTGGATTGCATCTCATTGTGGTTGTGGTTAGGTGAATAAACACTCATTATTAATATGCATGTCTAGAAATTAAGAACTTTCATTCATGTTCTTCTATTTTAAGACTCTGATATATCTTTTTATCTTTATTTAAACCCCCCCCAAAACGTAGATTAGTTGGTTTCATGCATCTCTGTTCCTTATTACCAGCAAAGGCCCCTTGCACATTACAGTTATATTGACCATTGAGTGACATCAGCATAATTGAGAATCAATTACCAAGACCTTGGGAGTTAGATTACCATGTGTTGTCTTTCTTTTTCAAGAGAAATAGAATAGTAATATTATGTTTAAATTTTGTTGTGCTGTTTTGACCCTCAACAAGTCTACAACTTCTTAATGCTTGTGTGATGTTCTTCATGTTCCTATTTTTGGAGGCTTCTTAGTCCTTCATTCGCCTTTCTCTCTTTTGGAGAGGAGTTTTTCCCATGAGGTTTTCTCCTATTCTCTAGTTGTGAAAGATTAAATTATTTATACATGGGTACCTCATCAGGCCTTATTATGGGAACTCTTTTCTTTTTATGCATTGTATTTTTAGGGATTTTAGCTACTCCCTAAGTTCATATTAAGGGGGATGTTAGAGTAATCATGCATTATCTAATAATCAATTAATCTTTAATTGATTATTATTCTAATTCATTTCATGCACTTAAGCTAAACTTAGGAGTGATTTTTTCTATTAACTAGAGTGAGCTTTTATTAGATCAATTTGTCTCATCACATGTGGTGTTGACACTCTAATCCCTTTATCATTTAGGGTTTCTCCTATAAAGCACTCACCCACATTGTATTATTTCTCGATCTTGATTGAAGACTTTTGATGTTCATTCTATAAGTTTTTCTTATTGATAATATAATAGATTATTGTTTGCATCTCTCTTGTGTAGAAGGTGTTTTTGCTCATTATTTACTATCGTTTCTTGTGTTTATTCACAATTCTAATAATATCTAAACATATTTATTTTTAATATATGGCTTAATTAACACCAACCAAAGAAGTATGAGTTGGGTGTGTGAAGTGACTAATCCATATCAAGAAGACTAATTTGAATTCTCTATATATGCATAGTTCTTAGGAGAGAATAACCTCATATGTCTATCATAGGAGGCATTGCATGGTACATAAAAACAAATAGACTCATATGTAAAGGTAGCACATATGGTAAGGTTTTACTCATGCTTACACACTTATAAGTAGTACACAAAACCTCTTACTCACACTCAAGGGTAGTCATGTGTGGATTGAGTTTCAACTAGGTTCACTCAATAACAACTAGTATGCATAATACCATCATATTTTACTCATATGACCACATATGAACTCATTGTTAGTAGTCATAGCATGGGATTGAGTTCTAACTTAGCTCACTCACTAGCCACCTAGTACACAAAACCTAGTCGCAGCTCTCAAATAAGGTAAAAATCTCACAAATTTAATTTGGGAGATGTATAGATAAAAATCAATGCTTCCTTCATATGAATTTAGTCAATTATTTTACCATACATAACTATCCACTATTATGTGACAAACCAAAGTGGTAAAAGTAATTGAGCTACTTGTCATTCAAAACCTACAAGTAAAATTTGGAAATCATAATCATCAATGATAGGGGATCTAGGTAAGGGGAAAGTTGAAAGGAAGATAGGTAAGAAAAAGTAGCTTCCTACACCAATTGATATAATAAGGGGATATGATGCAAATAATTCTTACAAACCCTTGTCAATTATAAATTTAGATGCACATTCATTTAAATTAGACAATTTATGCAAAAATAGAATAATCCATAACATAGTATATACATGGGGAAAAATTACACACTCCAAAAGCACAACATTTTTTATTTTCATTGAATAATGAAGGTTACAGTAAAATCACAACTTTTCTCATTCAAGAGTCTTCAACTACAACATGATTGCTAGAGTGATTTCAATAGTATAATGGTACCTGTGAAATCTCCAAGCTTGTATTATAATACAAAATGACCAAGTACCAAATAAATATAACTCCATGAGAGAATATGGATAAATAATATTTCTATGTGACATAAATCCAATGGTTGCACATTTGTCTTTAGTCTCCTTGACATGCACAACACTTCATACATACAACAGCCTTGCATGAAGCATAATGTCATAAGCAAGACCCACTTGACTAAAATCTTCCATTTATAATGCCTATATCCTCATGCATAAGACCCATCACACATGCAATGCTCCTAAATTCATGAAAAAACCTTGCATGCATAGATGACACCATTGCATTAGGCCCACTTGTCATAGTTAACTCTTGTCATAATTAGTCATAATTAGCTTTGTATCAGATCTCATCATAAATTTTCATATGAACTCTTACAACATGAAAAATGACACCACATTAGCTAAATGATAGGGTCCACCAAGCGGGATTCCTACTTCCATATAATTTTTTCTTCCATATCATACACATCACCTCCATGTAGGATGCCACCTCACTCGATAGGTCCCACAAAGTGATACAACGTAGTAGGCATAAAACATTAGCATAAAATGAATAATTATACAAATAATAAATATTAGGACTTGAAAAGGTTGATAAATCCTAATCCAAAAATTCTCCCACTTGTTGAATACCTTTCAAGAGCCAAACAATAATCAACTGCTAGGGGTCTTGAGGACCATGGAACTAGAACACCATATGAAATTCTCTATGTTCACAAGCTTTGTCAATGCATTTGCAATATTCATCAAAGTGTCAACCTTCTCTAATTTCACCTTCCCATATTCCACCTTTTCATGGATAAAATGGAATTAAACATCTTAGTGCTTCATTCTAGCATGTAAAGTAGGATTCTTTGCTAAGAAAATGACACTTTGACTATCAGAATATATGGTAATCATCCTTGCATCAAGCCCAACATCATAACACACTCTCTAAGACAAATGCATTCATTACAAGCATGAGTATATGTTATATACTCTACTTTTATCATGGACAAAGAGACTACAACTTGTCTCTTACTCATCCAATTGATAGCACCACAAAAAATCATGAACACATATCCACTGGTGGATCTTATGTTTTCAGTGTCACTCACCCAATCTAAATCCACATATCCATGAATAAAAAATGAATGTCTAAGTATATCAGGATAACCATGAAAACATAGGGAATACTTGGAAGTACCCCACAAATATCTAAACACTCTCTTTCAATGCATCCTAATGTACTTGTCTAGGATTAGCCATAAATTGACTCAAGACTCCTACTGCTTGGGCAATGTTTGGCCTTGTATAGACCATGGAATACATCAAACTACCAACAAAACTCACATACAATACACTTTGGTCATGTCCTCCATCTTAGTAGGAGATTTTGGACAATCCTCCATAGATAACTTCCTTGTAGAACATGAAATACAAAGGATATACAAGATTTCATGTTGAATATTTCCAACACCAAGTTTAGGTACTTGCTCTGGCTTAAGCAAAGCTTTCTATTTTCTATATCTCTTCTGATCTTCATACCTAGAATGTACCTAGCTGCACCTAGAATTTTTTATCTCAAGTTATGCTAACAACTGAGACTTCAAGTTAGAAATCAATTTTTTCCATTCCTAAAAAATAAGATATCATCCATATAGAATGTAATTATGAGAATTTGATCATTATTAGTCTTATAATAAACATAATTATCAAATTTTGATCTCAAAAACCTCAAGCTCAACACAAATGTATCAAAATTTTGGTACCACATACTAGGAGACTATTTTAGATCATATCCAAACTTCTTCAACTTAAAAACCATATTTTTTTTACCTTTCACAATGAAATAATCCAGCTGTGATATATAAACTTCCTCCTCCAAATCATCGTGAAGGAATATTTTCTTCACATCCACCTACTCAACTTCTAAGTCATAAGTTGCAACAAGTGATTACAAGAATCAAATGGATGTTATATTTGCTACAGGAGAGAATATTTCACCATAATCAATTCCCTTCACTTGTGAATATTCCTTTGTGATCAACTATGCTTTATTCTCTTCAACACTATCATCAAGACCAAAGTATTTCTTGAACACCCATTTATAGCCAATAGTTTTGCTTCCTTTAAGAAAAGGCACTAGATCCCATGTGTTATTTCTCTTTAATGCAACGATCTCTTCATCCATGGATTTCATCCAAGAATTTGCATCACTCATACCCATAACCTCATTTATAGTCCTAGGCCCATCTGGTTAGCAATCAAAGAAAATATACAACTAAATCTTATAATGAATAACCAAACCTTTCTAGTTGTTGTATGACTTGTGTAGACCTCCTCAATGGTTGAGGTTGAGGTTGTTGAGGTTGAGGTTATTCTTCTTCAAAAAATTTAGATTTTCTTTATCTCTCCTCATCACTAGGTTTAAAGGTGCATGTAGTTCATTTTTCATTAGAGTAGGTGGAACATTAAATACATCATTTTCCTTCTCTTCTTTCTATAGTTGCAAAACAATAGAAGAAGGTTTCAACTCTTTGAAAATCACACTTCTACTATAGATAATATTCTCAGCCACTAGATTTGAAATCTTGAACCCTTTCACATCGACATCATAGCCAATGAATATGCACTTAATTATCTTGTTCTTCAACTTATACCTCTTCTCATTTGGCACATGTGCATATTCCTCGCAACCAAATAATTTGAGATGTCTCAACAAAGGCTTATTACCTGACCACACCTCCATGGGTGTCTTATCAACAAGTGTCAATGTAGGAGATTTATTTATCATATAGCACATTAGTGGCAACAACTTTAACCCAATTTTTTTTCAAGGCCAACTCCACTCAACATACTCCTTGCCCTCTCCATAAACGTCTTGTTCATCCTCTTTACAAATTTATTTTTTCTAAGGGGTGTATGGAGTTGTCTTATGCCTCTTAATCCATGCTCTTTATAGAACTTGTTAAATTTTATCAAACAAAACTCACCACTATTATCAATCCTCAAACACTTAATCTTTCTACTAGTCTTAATTTCAACCAAGGCTTTAAACTCGGAAAATCAACTAAAGAATTCACATTTACTCCTAAGGAAATAGAGAACCGTCTTTCTATTGTAGTCATCAATAAATGAAACAAAATATACATATTTTGATAACAAAGGAACATTAACATGACTAAACAAATATGAAAGAACATAGTCCAAAACCCCATAATATTTGTGAGAACTAGAATAAAACTTAACACAACTTTTCTTTTCATAGATGCAATGTTTGCAAAAGTTGAACTTGAGATTACAATAATCGAGCTCCTCTATGAGACATTAATTTTTTAGGGATTTTTAGCAAGATATAGGGCAAGGAGTAAAAGCTACCACAACCTACCACATAGGACTTGTAGAACCTTAGGCCAAAAAAGAAGATAGAGTAAGGGATGCCTTATAAGGATAATGTCTCTATGGAGACTAAGCATTAATATATGTTGTAATAAATAACAGAGTAGAGAGAGATAGATGTGATAAGAAAAGGACTATAATACAAAGTAGAGACTAAGACATGCTAATGTAACTATTATATGAATATATGAGTTATAAGGATTTTGATGCATGTATGTGTTATGGATGACTGTTAGTCTTATTTAAGTTAGATATAAGATGTTAGGTATAAATTCTTATCACACTTGATCTTTTCTCTTATTGTGTCATCTAGGGTATAAGAAGACTACATAAGGGATACTAGGGTACATATATCTAGATTATAATTCCCCATTTCCCCTTGCTAACATTGGTTTCATTGTCGAGACCCTGGAGTGAACAGTGAAGAAAATATAGAGTAAAAGAATAGAACAATAGTCATAGAAAAGAAGATAACAATAACAAAAGGAAAATTTTCTGTAGACATCACTCTTAGGTACTACCTATGTGAGTGATGGGTAGGCACTTAAGGGATGAAAAATGGAAAGGGGGGAGGAATTTGAAAAGATTCCTAAAAAGATGTAATTATTCAAGATTTTAAAATACCCATGTGATATATAAGGATTAACAGAAATCTAGACTAGACAAACTCATGGCCAAAGGAGATAACAAAAGGAAAGTAGAGACTGTTGTAAGAATTAAGCTAGAAATAGAAATGAATGCAAAAGAAAAAAGGTGGAAACAAACCCAAAATTGACAAGAAAGATACCGCAAAAGCATGGAAGATGTAGAAAAGAGGAAAAGAGAACAATAATTGAGGTTAGCAGTAGAAAATGCAAATAAAGAGGAGGAGCATGCCATTGAGGGTGCTACAAATCATACCATTATGGGTGTAGACAAAGAGGTAAGGAAAGAGATACAAAAAATAGGTCCTAGCATGGAAAGAATAAATCAAATTATATAAAACATAGAGGTAGAGATTGAAGATTATGGAAACACTAGAAATGATTTAGAACAAGAAGTAATAATTATGATACTACCTATAACTAGAACACCAACTGCTTATCTAGATTTGAAAAATATTCAATTGAGGATAAATGAGAATTGGTTACCAGTAGGGACCCCTTTACAAAATCTTCAAAATATAACATTTGATGTTGATTACTTAGATGAGTTGGTAACTAGAAGTGCTATGAGATTGTGAGGAGAAGATGTAGTGTAAAATAAAGAGGATCTTGTGAGTTTAAAAAAATTAATGAAGCGACACCATCAACTAATAAAATGACACTTACTAAAAAATAAAAAATCTCCAAGGATGAAAAGACAGTTTAGATAGTTACTACTCCAAGACACAGAGTCACCCTTAATGCCATTAAAATCAAGAAGAATTTCTATAGAAGAATTAGAACACACCTTAAGAAAACAAGATACAAGAGAACAAGAAATTGAGGAGAATAACATAGGTGACTTGGGGACATATCACTTTGACATAGGATATACAGATAGTGAATACAAATAAGAAACATACATGAATACTCCTAAGAAGTTACCCATATTTAGGAAAGATGCCAATGAAGCAACATAACATATATTTATCCTAGAATCAATATGGAAGAGATAAAACATAACTAGGGATAATACAAAACTATTCAACTTTATTGGATCCATACATGGTGACACCCTGAAATGGTACCAAAAAACCTATCCTAAGAACAATGAGTGGGATATAGTAAAAAAAGACTTCTTAGAAAAAATTGACACTCTGTAACTACCTACAGAAGGAGTCAGGAAACTCTAAGAACTTACACAGAATGAGGATGAAATAATAAAATAATTTGATAAAATATTTAAAGAGATCACTAGAATATTAGAAGAACCATTGATTGAAATGAAGAAAATTGAATGGTTTATCTCTGGAGTGATTTCAAAAGCTAGGATAGCTTTGGATGGGATAATTTTTACCAATTATCCAAAACTTGTTACTTTGACATGCTAGATTGAAAAGCAATCCTAGCATAAATAAGAAAGGGAAAAAGAGAACAAAGAAATGGAGAAACTAAATCTAGGGATGCAAAAATTAAGACTCTGACAAGACCTTATGGAAAAACAAGATATGTTTACAATGAGACCTAATATTTGGTGTACCTATTGCAGATGAGGGGACACATAAGAAATGAATGTCCAAAGGAAATTGGAGAGAAGAAAGCTAATGCACTAAGGGTAGATTTATGGGCACTACCCAAAAAGATAAACTTCATCTATTGTGACACTCGAGGAGAATGGGATGACCATGAAACAAAATTTTATCCCTCACAATTATTTCAATTAAGAGAAGACCCAACCATAACAAACCATAGTGATACAAAGTATCACAATGGTAAAATAAGAGGAATATTAACTCCATACAAAATCAACTGACACAAGACCCATTGAAATAGTCCAATTTTGAGGAGATAGAGGTTGAGGCAAAGGAAGGAGAAGATGAAACAATGCCACATGTTTCAAATGCAAAAAACAAGGTCACTTTGTAAAAAAATGTTAGGGTGATAGGAAGAAACCATGGGGATTTTATGAAAGCACAAAACATGATATATTCAATTATGAAAAATCCCAAACCTATTATAGGAATGTGGCACCGTAATAAAAAATTTATGAACTCCAAATTCTAAATCCATCTAGAGGAGCAATATTATTAAGGAAAATACCAAAAGAGCTCGAGAAAATAGATAACGATGCCAAAATAAAATGGATTGATCTATCAAATTTAAAGAGACTAGTAACTCAGAAGTAGGAAATCATACCTATAACAAAGAAATGATGCTAAAAAGATAAGGAACCAATACTAAAAATGATAGACATGAAACTATAGAGAAAGAAACTATGTCAGGTGAGAAATAATTCCATCCAACTAAGACACAACATGATCAAATAATAGAAGAAACAAAATGAAAATGTTACAAGTGAACAATATCAAGAAACATAACAAAATGAATAATTTTCTAAACAAGTAGGCACACTTAAACAATAGATAAAAATTTCTAAACAGTCTAACCTATTAGATAAACTAGAGCATTTTTTCAAGTACTAGAAAAAACATAATAAAATACCATGAATTAGAACAATAAACAAAAATGAAAAATAATGGAAAACACAATCAATTATGATTACAGTAAGCATAAACCACAAGAAAATAACTAATGTAATGGTGGAATTAAGAGCCTACATAAACATGCTCCCAAAACGAGTATGCGAACAAATAGGAAAGCCGAAACTCAAACAAACACCCTACAATATCAGCCTAGCAGATGGTATAGGGATGGAATCGTTAGGAACATGGAAAGAAGTAGAAGTCAGTTTCAAAGGAGTGAAACAAATAGTAGATTTTAAAGTAGTTTCTATAAAGGAGACCTTTGATTCATTTTCAATGCATTACAGAACTAAGATGGTTTGTAAACGTAAAAAAAATTGTAGACTCTAGGATGGAGGAAATACCATTTTCTGATAAAGATAGAATAGTTCACATACCATAGGGAAAGATCCAAATGAATAATATATAGAGAAAGTAAACCCAGAAGAAGATAATGAATCCAAAATAAAAAACCTCTACACAATCTCACGATTACTACCAAATGACACTTGGGAAGAACCTAATTCTAAAGGAGAAGTTGAAATAGAAAGAAGTAAATATAGTACAGATACTAAGGATGTATTAGATACATGGATGCATGAGGAATTGAAACTCCATTCCTGGAGGATTATAAGATTCTATAGAATATTCATGATTAAGAAGACACCGAAGGATGCTCTGCGTTCTATCACAATCCTTGATAATGTATCACAAAACACTTGAGATAAGTTGGAAGATAACATAGATTCTACACCTGAAACAACTCACCAAATAAATCACATCTCACGCGGAATTTCACATATCAAACTACCCAAATATTCAGGAGTAGGCAACTTATTATCATTCATTACACAAATAAAAAAAATTTAAAACTGAAGAAATGAGACTTGACATATTAAAAAATACACTCATTTGTAACGCCGCATGTTGGCACAATACACATAGAGAGCAATTAACACAATGGGAAATATTTTCAATCTTAATCAAAATAATATACCTACTAGAAGAAGGATAATATAAGGAGATACCGTAACATAATGGAAGTATTCCATTGGAGGATCATTTGGACACTTGTACTACCACATGTAGAACAAGAAATGAGTATGATGAATGAATATATATACAATTATTCTATAGGACACTAAAACTCATAGCACAAACTTGGTACATAAACCAAGAACAAAGAGGAGAAACAAAAGACTAGACAAAACTTACAAAAGATTTTAGACACACCTTCTCTTTTCACAATGAAAACATACACATACATACCATGTTACTCAATGAAGGAGATTATATTCAAACCAAAGGTAACTTATGAAGAGGAAGTACCACAAACCTCTACATTGCCTCCACAATCAAAGGGAATATGGAGATACATAGAATGGCTAGATAAGGAATCCACATTGCCAAATAGAAGATTCTATTTGACAAACAAGGATGATGATGATACACACAACATAGACATAGAATTCCAACAAGAAGAAAGAGAATTAGAATCTCTAAAAAAACTCCAAATAAAAGTATTACAACCAACTAGAATCAAACTAAGAGAGGAAAACATTGCCAAGGAAGGAGACCCTAAACTTGCTAAAAGAAGAGACTATTGGGATGACAAATTAGTAGCACAAGTTGTAGATATTTTATTAGAATTTGAAGAACTATTCCATAGAACATTTATAGACCTAAAGTTAATAAAGGAGGAAGTAGGAGTCATGAAGATACAACTAAAAGTAGGAGCTAAACCGGTACAGAAGAGACCATACTGACTAAACCCAAACATGAAAAAGAAGGTTAAAGTAGAAATTGACAAGATGTTGGATGTAGGGATAATCAAACCAGTAGAATATGTAGATTGGATTAGCCTTATGGTAATACAAAACAAGAAAATAGGTGAAATACGAATTTGTTGACTTTAGGCAACTGAATAAAGCCTACATTCATGACCCCTTTCCTACACCATTCACTGAAGAAATATTGGAATCAATAACGGGAAAAGAAATCTACTATTTCACTGATGTGTTTTCTTGCTATCATCAAGTAAAAATAAGTAAGGAGGATCAACCAAAAACAATATATGCGACAAAATGAGGCTCTTACATGTACACAGTGATGCCATTCGACCTAAATAATGCACATGTGATATTTAATAGGATAATGATAAACACATTTAAAGACTATACATGAATTTTTTGAGGTATAATTGGATGGTATATGGCTTGATAAATACCATGTACAAGTACTGAGAATGATGCTAAACAGGTGTCGAAGTATGTAGATTGCACTAAATTTGAAAAATACATGTTTGCAGTACCTTATGGGACCTTATTAGGACACATCATTTGCAAAGAAGGTTTGATGGTAGACCCTATGGAAGTTACTTTAATCATGACACTACCACCCCGTAAGACACCATTAGATGTAAAAATTTTCTTACGATATATTGAATACCACCACAAATTCATAAAAGGCTATGCCATAATAGTTGCACCAATAGAGGAACTATTGAAAAAGAAAACTCGTAGAAGTATTGTTTGGAATGAAGAATGTCAACTAGCATTTGACACATTAAAGAAAAAATTTGTAGGGGCCCCTATACTAATATTCCCAGACTGGAATACACCATTTCATGTATATGTAGATGCATCTAGAATTTCCATAGAAGTATTTTCCCAACCCAAAGGCAATAAAATCCATCCCATAGCCTTTGCAAGCAAAAAATTATCTAAGGTCAAGAAAAATTATACTACTACAGAACGAAAATCCCTAGCTATTGTTTATGCATTAAAAAATTAGACACTATCTACTATCAACACCATTCATATTCTTTACAGATCATGAACCATTAAAGTACTTAATTAATAGACCTATCATACAAGGATAGATATGTCGATGGCTACTCTTGTTATAGGAATTTGATTTTAGGATAATGGTAAAAATAGGAGAACACAATCAAGGACCTAATTACTTATCAAAAAAAGAAACGGGGGAAGATCAACTAGAAGATATACTTGGTGCAAATCTATTTAGAATAAATGTACCAAGATAACTGCATAATATTTCTATGCTCTTATCTAAAGGATAATTTCCCACAAATCTCTCACTGCAAGCTAAAGAATATCTAGTGTGGAAGTCCTTACCATACGCATTGATAAAAGGAGAATTACACAACATAGGATGAGATGAAATCATAGGAAGATTTGTTTGTGAATATGAGAGAGAATCCATCTTGAAAGAAGCACATGAAGGAATAGTAAGAGGACATAATTGTGGTGAAACAACCAAAAGGGTTAAGCTAGTTAGACTTTGGTGGCCAACCCTACACAAAGATGAAAATAAATATGCACAACATTGTGACATTTTTCAAAGGGCGGGGAAACCTACCATAAGGGATGAGATGCCTCTAAAACCGGTACTAGCACAATTCCCATTTGAAAAATGGGCTATAGAATTTATAGGACCCATTGAACCACCAACTAAAAAATCAAGAGAAAGATTAATAATAAGTATATAATAGTTAACAAAATGGGAAGAGGAAAAACCTACTAAGGATTGTACTGAAAAAACTACGTAAAGATTCTTATATCAGAATATAATCACTATCTATGACTACCCATTAACTATAGTAAGTGACCAAGGAAAAAATTTTGTTAATAAAGTAATTACATAACTTCTACAAAATTTCATGATCACACACAATAAGAGATCATCATACCATACACAAGAACATGGAGCAAGTGAAGCTTTGAATAAGATAATTGGGACAACACTTACTAAGATGAGCAATGGAAATAAGTCAAACTGGGACATATGGATACATGCAATACTCTGGGCCTACCACACATCCTTCAAAAGGACCAAAATTTTTACACCATTTTAATTAGTTTATGGAATTGATGCAGTAGTTCCCATGAACTTTATAGTTCCTAATCTACATACCACACTCATATTGCAGTTTGATGGTGATGAGTCCCTAGAACAAAGGATTGAAGAACTAGAAAAATTGGATGAGAAAAAATTCATAGCCTTGTACAATCAATAATTAGAAAGGAAAAGACAAAAGGCTTGGCATGATAGAAACCTCCACACTAAGACTTTTCAAATAGGGGTCTAGTCTTACTATATGATAGTAAATTTAAAAAGAAAGGAAAGTTAAAGGTAAGGTGGCTAGGACCATACTATATACATGAAATTACAAAATCAGGAGCGGTAAGATTAAGAAAATTAAATGGAAACCACATAATAGGATACATCAATGGCACAAGACTTAAACACAACCACCAACCAAAAGGATGAAAATCATAAAGTCTAAAAAGATACATTGTTTATTATTTATTATAGATCAATATACAATAAAATCAAACCGTTAGTGGTCTAAGGTTGTAATTTTCTAGAAAAACCCACGAAACCCAACGGGAAAATGACATAAATTCTTTAGGCCAACACTAAATCTATTTAAAATCCCTCACATCTACACTACAATCACTTTGCATTTGAAATCTCCAAGTAAAAAAACATAATCCAAGATTGGCTACTCACGCATACACCTACATAACAATGACAACCCCAACCTTGGCTAATGCCACTAAGAAGCCATGACCCAAATACAAGAAAAACCTATTCAAGGCAATGGAGGTCAACAGGGAAGGGGTTTTTTCGAGTATCCCCATAGATGTAGTCTACAAAGAGGACATACACAAATACATCCATGAGCCGATAGCAAAGATCGATCACAAAAAGTTTGAAGAGCTTAGGAAAACAATCCTCACTCAAGACCAAGTTACATACCACCCTCAGTATCAACAGGTAGGGAAGAATAATATCAATATTTGGAAGGATTTCCCAGATTTTGTGATGAGTACAATTATGTGCAACTAGTTCTCAGTAGGTTCCACGATGAGTTCATATATCTCGACAAACCCTACTAGATAACAAGAGAGGAAATTCATATGGTAACATGGCTGAGCATGGTGGGGGAGGTCCTAGCAAAGAAGTAGTCAAGAATGACATAGTGACTACACTTATCGATGAAACACTAGACATGAGTAGTCTAAGTGTTTGGGAAGTTACAAACCTTGCGATGCAGTATGCAACAATGGGGATAACATACAAAATCTACTATGCCAATAGGGAGGACTCCACAATAATAATGAAAATCCATACCACATACCAAATGGTGGTGGAAGGGAAGGATTTCGACCTCTATGAGGTGATGTGGGAGAAGCTCATGGAAAATATATAGAAGATTAAAATCTCTTGGTACAAATTTTGGTATGGCACATTACTGATATACCTAGTATTCTACTTTTTGAATGAGCTTCCCACATTTAAAGGAAAAGTGTGGCAAATAAGCCTTTTGATAGAAACACAGATCAAAATGCACACCCAACAATTTCCAGATAGATAAACATATACCACCATATATTGGGGTTTCTTCAAGGGCTTCCAACAACAACTGCAATCTAGGGAGGAGATACCATAGAAATCTGTCAAGCAATATATCAACACCATCACTTTCTTAGTGGATAAAGACTATACATACATGGAGGTGGTAGAGCCACATAAAACTTGGATTCCCAAGCTCCCCTATGAGATATCCCAAAAAGAAATAGATGATTACACCACCAACATCCTTAGCAAGCTGAAAAATCCAAATGCAAAGTGTTTTGGCACATATAAAGAGATTATGGATCAAATCCATAAGAAAAATTCCCAAGAAAATTTTGAGAAAAACAAAGAACAACTATGAAAATAATGGGACATCTCACCAAAGCAACCAACAAAACCATCCTCTTCTGCACTAGCTTTGAAAACCCGCACACCAATAACAAGAAGGTTTGAGAGATTACATGGGACTAAAAGCACACAATCGGAGGGGTCACATCTTCATCACAAATGGTAACCACACCAAAGGTGCATGAGATATCATAAACTCTCATAAAAATGAGTGCAGAGAAGAAGACTCATAAAACAAGGGTAAATCAGGTGGTAAAAATGAAGATAATTCAAAATTTTGGGGAAGAGGGAGAAGAATAGGTACAAGAGATACAAAATCCTCCAAAAAAGAAGAAAAAGAAGGAACAGATAATTCAAATACAACCAGAGGCAGTAGAACAACCACAACCACCAATCAATGTTATGGAAACTACAAATGCCATAATCTATCACAATATGCTTTCACAAGTCCTATCCATGTATGACTATGTAGAAACAAGTAATAGGGATAGGATAATATAGAGCCTAATACTATACATAAATAAATTTGAAAAGAGTTTAGAGGAGGTGATCAAAGACTTCCCACAACCAATAATTACCACAATCTAAGAGAAACTGGAGAAAGCCCTAAAATAGGAAGAGGAAATAAGGGAAAAAGCCATTACAGAGGTAAGGTCTTACCTTACCGCAGAAAAAAAAGGAGCAACATACACAAGCTCAAGAACAAGAGCTCTGCACAAAGCAAAGAGTAGATACCCTAATGGGGGGACAACAAGAGGAAATTGCTAAGCTACACGAGGAAACCACATAAATCACAAAGACACTCCTAGATTCCATTTTAGAAGAGGAAAAAGTAAAGAAACAACCAACACCTTCTCCAACAAACAACCTTCCAAGTGAAAGAGGGGATGGGGAACACGAACAAAACATTGAGAAACATTTGCATTGGTTTCTCCAATCTAGTCAATCAAGGATTTCCTAGCACAACAAAAATAATTGCAACCAACACCTAAACAACAACTAATCTAGTTACTAGTGATGGGATCACAAGTGAGTCTAGAAAACATCTCCCCACTCCAAAAAACTCAACCAAGGGATATTTTTCATGCTAGTGCAAGAGAAGAAATACTTCAATAACATGTGGCATTCCAGAATTAAATTCTACACATACAAAGGGACACTTCTCTTCCCCTATTGCAACAACTTAAACAATCAGTAGATGGTCTACAATAAGACCTACAAGCACAAAAAATAAAATAAGGCAAGAATCTCATTAGGAATTTTTAAAGAAAAACATAGAGGAGGCCACAAAAAGATGTGCAAAACCTCATTCACAATTGGAGAAACAGATAAATAACATAGAAGGAAGCATATCAAAAGCTAATATATTTTATCAATTTTGTCTCCAATGGCCTAACCTCACCAAGAACTTGAAGGATCATATCATACAATGAGAGGCCCAAATAGTGCAAGTTGTATCTTCTTATGATCCATTAAAGACATGGATGGAGCAATCATAGTACAAATAGAGAATACACGCACCCAATTGCAACAACTCTATGAGTAGAGGGAAAATATAAAGATGCAAGTGAAGCAACTATACAAAAATGGGTAAAGTGGACCTCCTCTCATTCTCTGACACAAGAAGCTTCTGGGGGACTTGTAACATTATGGAACCCCAAATTAGTCCAGGTTAAGGCAACAAGAAATGAGACTAACTGGAAAATTCTAGAGGTAACCAAATATAATCTGAATTTTTACATTTTCAATATTTGTTGGCCTACAACTACTGCTAACAAAAAGTATCTCTGGGAAGAGCTAACTAGAATCTTAGTCGGTTTGGGGGATGCAAAGACTATTTTGGGTGGAGATTTTAATGCAATAGCTACACTACAAGAAAAATCTGGGGGGATATGTCCACCCCTCAAGGTGATCGAGGATTTTTCATCCTTCATCCTCTCTAATGCCTTAAGAGATATTGTTCCACTTAAAGGGAAATATACCTAGACTAATTGGAGAAAAGGTTTTTTGCAGAT
Organism: Sequoia sempervirens; assembly: GCA_007258455.2. Classification (NCBI taxonomy): domain Eukaryota; kingdom Viridiplantae; phylum Streptophyta; class Pinopsida; order Cupressales; family Cupressaceae; genus Sequoia; species Sequoia sempervirens. The sequence goes on along the minus strand of VDFB02270651.1, from coordinate 286,852,737 downwards.
CGCAGAAAGGTTAGACAGATTCTTAGTGTCCCCAAATTGGTTTTTGGGGTAGCATGGTTTGGAATTAGAAATTTTTCCTATGGTGAGTTCTAATCACTATGCCATTTCATTATCCATTTCAAATGCTTCTCTACCTAAAGGGAGGTCATCCTTTAAGTTCGAAAGCATGTGGCTTAGACACCCACAGTTCATAGATTTAGTGAAAGAATGGTGGAAAAATGCAACTTTTGAAGAAGCCTCCAAGATGTATCAATTGTATTGTAAATTGAAGCATGTGAAACAAAAAATTAAGGTGTGGAATGTGCAGATCATTAAAATTTTCTTCCAACAAAAATAGTTAGTTTTCAAGGAATTGATGGTAATTCATGAACAAATCATTCAAAATGGGCTAGATGACAATTTGTATGAAAGGCATAAGTGCTTGCAAGGAGAATGGGAAGAGTTATGTGCAAGGGAGGAAATATATTGGAGGAAAAAATCATGGGAGTTATGACTCAAAGTGGGAGATAGAAACACAAAGTTTTTCCATGCTTCTGCACAAATAAAAAGAGTTGCATCAACAATATTTTTGATTCAAGAGACAGCTACAAGAAACTAGTTAATGTCAGAAGAGGACATCAAGAGTGAAGTTGTTAGATTCTTCTCAAATCATTTGTCAGCCTTGAAAGTTAAAAATGAGCAACGAAGAGAGGATGAAGAAGAGATACTTGAAGTTATTCTAAGGATGATTCAAGTTGAGGACAATGACAGTTTGTTAAAACGTTTTACAATGGAAGAAGTAAAAAATGTGGTGTTTTCCTTACCCTCAAATAAAACACCTGGTTCAGATGGATTTACAACAATCTTCTTTCAGAAAAGTTGGGATTTCACAGTTATGATTTATTATGGGTGCTAGAGGATTCAAGGCGCATGGGTTCAATGCTAAATCAATTCAATGTTACCAATATTGCAATAATCCCAAAAATAAAGAATCTGGTATCTTTTGCTAGCTTCAGACCTATATCAGTGTGTAACACAGTTTATAAAATATTTACTAAGGCCATTTATCTTATATTTCATCCAATCATACCAAGAATTATATCAATTGAGTAGGGTGGTTTTGTCCCAGGTCGGGAAACTTGTGAAGGTTCTTTGATAGCGCATGAAACTCTTCATTCTATTGCCTTAGAGTGCTTGCCTTCTTTCATTGTCAAGTTATATATGATGAAGGAATACGATCATGTAGATTGGGAATTTCTTAACAAAGTGCTTACAAAATTTGGATTTAAAGGAAAATGGCGTAGATGGATTCGTTCTTGTTTATCTGGTGCAAAGTTTTATGTGATTCTTAATGGTTCTCCTACAGGTTTCTTTGTTGCTTCACAGGGAGTGAGGCAAGGGGACCCCCTTTCTCCTTTTCTATTCATTACTATGACTGAGGCACTTAGTAGGTTTATCACTCACAAAAAAAATATAGGACTTTGGAGGGGTATCCGTATTTCAAATACATCCATCTCTGTGACTCACTCTCTTTGCAAATGATACTATCTGCTTTGGGAATTCAACTGTGGAGGAATCCTTGCAGATTAAACAAGTTTTGTAGAAATATTGTTCAGCTTTGTGTCAAAAGGTTAATGCTTCGAAGTACAAATTATATGTTTTTAACACAAATGAGGTGGTAAAAGAAAAAATAGTTCAAGTATTGGGGTTTCAACAAACAGAACTGCCATGTGCGTATCTAGGCATTCCCTTCTTCAAGGGACCAAACAAAGCTATCTATTGGGTTAAGGTGATGGAAAGAATAAAGGAAAGGATTCTAATATGGAAGGCATGGTGGTTATCTCTTTCAGGAAGAATTTTGTTGATAAAATTGGTATTATCTACAATCCCAAACTAATTTTTGGCAGTACTCAAGGCTTCAAAGTTGGTCATCTTAGAAATTGAGAAAATCATTCAAAATTTCCTTTGGAAGGGAAATATAAATGAACAAAAAAAGGTGTCGTTAATATCAATGAAGAATATGGCTCTAGATAAATTTTGAGGAGCAGGAATACACAATCTTGCAATCAGGAATAAAGCATTTGGGAAAAAAATAGTATGGAAAACGTATACAAAACTGGAAGCGAAGTGGATCAAGTTGATGCAGGCTAAATATTTGGATGATGTGAATCCTTTGAGAATCCTCACTGTGTCTAATCCTCCAAAAGGTTCAGCTGTGTGGAATTTCTTGGTATCATGTAGGTTTGTCATCTCTACATATATTACTTGGGAGGTTCATAATGGACAAAGTGTGAAGTTTTGGCAAGACTCATGGAAAAAAAGGTGTTGTTAATATCAATGGAGAATATGGCTCTGGATAAATCTCAAGGAGGAGTAGAAATACACAATCTTGCAATCAGGAATAAAGCATTTGGGAAAAAAATAGTATGGAAAACATATACAAAACTGGAAGCAAAGTGGATCAAGTTGATGCGGGCTAAATATCTGGATGACATGAATCCTTTGAGAATCCTCACTGTGTCTAATCCTCCAAAAGGTTCAGCTGTGTGGAATTTCTTGGTATCATGTAGGTTTTTCATCTCTACATATATTACTTGGGAGGTTCATAATGGACAAAGTGTGAAGTTTTGGCAAGACTCATGGAATAGCAAGCCCCCTTTGCAAAACAATCCAGATTTACAACCAGTAAAAGATATATTGTCTCTTGAATGGGGTGAGAGTTTTTGGATTATGTACAAGCAATAGAAGGGCTATCAGGGAAAGTAATCTAGAAATAGTATTTTGGGGCATCACTATCGACACAACAAGTGACATCTTTTCAACAGATATTAGATAGTAGAGTAGTTTTCCTTTCGGGGTAGCCGGATAGGATATTGTGGGCTCCATCAAAATCAGGGTATTACTTAGTAAAGGAAGGTTACAAAGCATTAAGTCAATGAAGCAATCAGCTAGTAGCACAAAGGGATTACTCTTTTTTCTGGAGTAACAAAATCTTTCCAAAAGCAGGGGGTTTTGCATGGTTGGCATTGAGACATCAGATCTTAACAAGTGATTATTTAACAAAACTGAAGATAGTTGACCCCTTCAAATTTCCACTGTGTGATGAAGTATTGGAGAACATGGATCATCTGCTAATACAATGCCCCTTTGTGCAAGAATGTTGGATATTCATAAAGGGAAAATTAAATCTATATATTCCTTCAAATGCTATTTACATAATCTGGGACATGTTTTAGAGCTGGCCACTTTTGTTTAAATCTTCTTTTTTTGCATCAATCTGGTAGGTTATCCCATCTCTTGTAGTTTGGAATATATGGTGGGAACACAATTTGTGTATCTTTAGTAAAATTTCTTCTTCAGTAGAGGTTGTTAAAGGTAAAATTGAAAAGGCAGTCTCAGAGGCAGTTAATGCATATGTATTGAAGTTCAAGGACACTTCTTTTATCTATACAAGCTGGGATGATTTTGTCTTGAAGAGTTGGGGAAATATTGTATTACCATTTGTAGGGAGTTTGCATCAAATAAGCAAGAGGAAGGTGAGGAGGGAAGAAGTAACATGGAAATCTCCATCCTCAAAATTTTTAAAGCTTAACTTTGACGGTGCCTCTAGAGGCAATCCAAGAATTTTAGGAGTTGGATTTTGCATTCGCAATTCAAAGGGGAAAGTAATTGTAGCTAGGTCATACAAAATTCTAGTAGGAACAAATAATGTAGCTGAAGCTCAGGAAATTTTGCTAGGTTTGGAAGCTGCCTTCAATCTAAGAATTTCAAAATTACACATTGAAGGTGACTCATTAATAATTGTGAATGCTTGTAAGGAAAAGAAAGTTCAATGTTGGATTTTGAAATATATCTTGGAGAGAGTTTGGGTATTATTGGATAAATTTCAGTCTTTTATCATAACACACACTTATCAGGAGGGGAACAAGATGGCGGATAAATTAGCAAGCATGGGTTGTCAAGGCATCGAAGTTGATATTTTGGATGATATTAAAATGCAAGCATATCCAAAAAATTTAGAATTAGCAAGGCTTAAAGTGACATTTTAGCTTTTTGGAATAAGTAAAGTTTTAAAGGATTTGTGCTAGGGGAAGTTAGTGTGGATTTAAAATTGGATTGTAGCCAGTTGTTGAAGCTTTTGTGTCATTGTGGGTATAGGGTAGTATAAGTTTCTCAATCAATCAAATAGCGGTGTCGTTAGTTAAAGGGTAGACTTGGGAGTAGTCAATTGGTTGGAGTTATACGTGGCATTGATGGTACAAAGCACCATATGCTGCACACTCAAGCATTCAGTGGTGGCGTCAATAGAGGGTATATTTTATGCTAACAATGTGCTTTGTGTTTTGCAGGTACGATAATAGGATCTTCCATTATTCTTTCATAGGGATTCACATCAATTCTACCTATTCCTGATGCGGGAAAATTAAACTAGGTGATGTTTATCTAAATTTGGAAGTTCACAAATTAGTAATTCGTAGAATTACTAATTTAGCATAGTGCACTCCAGACTATGTGAAATTCTCTTGGAAATTTTCTTGGGAATGGTAGATTATAGCAGCGTGCGAAGTGGATTTGCAGTTGGATCAACATGTGCAATAGGTACACAAAGTTCAATTCACATTAAAAGCAAGGCAATTCCAAATGTGTGAGCAGTGGGTTTTAAGGAGGCTTCACGATCATTCTCTCTGTAGCTTTAGTAATTGCAAGGAAATGCAGTTAGTGAGAGAAATTATCAAATTACTTGTTCCTGCAAACTAAGAGTGAATGAGGGAGAAATGGAGCACTACATATGGAACTACAAAGTTAGGTTTTCTATTCAACCGTGGGAAAAGCCATTTTCTGAGTGTATTGAGGAAGAATAGTAGCATCAAGTTTTTAAGGTTGATTGTTCCACTGTTGCAAATTGTACTAAGACCTTGGTTGGAGAGGAAGTATTGCACACAGAGTCCTACAGATTAATTTTTCCTTCCAATCTCTCGTCCATATTTATTTCTAACGTACTGGATTTGGCTCAAAATATTGAAATAGTGGAAGGTATCATGCTCAAGGTGGTGAAAGAAATTTATTTGGAGAACAATGTGTTGCTCCATAACCTACAACAGTACAAATTTAGTCAGGGTGAAGGATATGTAGGTGGATTGTTCCCCAAGCATGCTCTTCACAAATAGAGGTATGCAGATTTGTATGAAAAATTAAAAAAGTTTGTGTGGAAAGATTCTTCTAGTTATCTTTACCAGTTTCTCTATCATTACCAATTTGAGATAGGGGAGGATGCAATAAACAAATTTAAAAAGAAATTTCATGCTATTTCATATTTGAGGTCTCATGTTTTCCATAGAAGTTTGGATTCAAGGGTACTTGTAGCAGATGAAAATGCATAAAGGAAAATGGGTCAAATTCTAGATATGAATGTGGCACTCCATGAGGATTAGGGTGAGAACTTGGTATAGGGTCCTTGTAAAAAAATTGTAAATCTCTAAGTCAAGGGAAGTTGCAAAGCTCTAAGTTATGTTGTTGAAGACATCCTATAGGCCCTTGCTATTTTTACTGTCTCTTTTTGTATTTCTTCGTCTATTCTACAATTTGAAAATGGTAGTTTAGATGCATTTTGAAGGGACGAACAATTATATATCAAGTGTTTTTTTCTTTGATATTCAAATGATTGGAGTGTTTTGATTAAATGACATATCTGCTGATTGTGACAATCCATGCTAGTAGAATAGGAGGGATTTGGGATATGCTGAAAGGGGTCTAAATTTTGTTGTTTGGGAAAATGTACTCAATGAAAACCTAGCTATGAAGAGTCTCTCAAACTGATATGTACATATTATTTTATATATAATATAAATATATATGAGCAATATGCTATTTGGCTTTAAAAAAACTAAGGGATACCATCAAAAACAAGCTAGCACACTTGAGCAAAGTGCTAGGAGAGGCCAAAACTACAACACAACAAATTCAGATACCTAAGAATCTTGTGAAGGCAGAACCTACACAAATAAAACACAAGGATACATCGAATTACTCCAACAAGAAAAACAACAATGGGATATTGCACTATTATATTTGAAGATCATATACAAACATATTCTCCCAAATAATTGAGAAACCTATCTTGAGGACAAACATAATTTTGAAAGGGGGGATGATGTTAGCAGAATACAGGGCATGGAGTAAAATCTATAACAATATAGCGCATAAGACTTGTGGAACCTCAGTCTGACAAGGAAGATAGAGTAAGGGGTGCCCTATAAGGGTCACATTTCTATAAGAGACTAAGAACTAATATATGTATGTAATAAATAACAGAGTAGAGAGAGATATATGTGACAAGAAAAAGACTGTAATACACAGTAGAGACTAAGACCTACTAATGTAATTTTTATATGAATATATATGTGTAATATCATAAAATTTCACCCCATGACAATTTTACATTTGCACATTTGACCCTTAAATTTATGGCACCTAGCAGAATTTATGACAAGAACCTTATGAGTTAGAATTTCATGACTTCAAATATATAAGGACCAATAATGGAGTGACAGTAGTCTGCCACCTCGTTTCTCGTGAAAAGATGAGTTGGACTCCTATGCGGCATGAGGACACGTGAAACACTAGCTTCCCCACACTTTTGCAAGTTCAAATGAGGAATCTTGGAATCCTTGACTCGTGACACATGTCTTTGTGGTAGAATTTTGAGAGTAACGGCTCTTCATGCCCATGCAGTTGAACAAAACCTCTCTTTTCACTCTCATTCAATCATTCTCATTCTAACTTTCTCTTCTTGATATTCTCTTCTCCATCTCATGTCTATGGTGAAGCTCTGCCAAATTGAAGTCTCTCGAACAACCAAAGCTCTCTTGCAAGCGCTAAAAATTGTGCCTATCAATCCAAGAGGGATCCATGGAACATTGGTAACACTCTCTTGATTCTTGTCTATTTGCTAGGACATTATCTATTATGTCCTTATCTCATGATACAAGTTCCCCCCTTGAGAAGGGTTTGCTTTTGTCACTTTGTGTCTTTCTTTTATGATATGAGTTCTCCTCTCGAGTGGGGTTTGCTTTTATCACTCTTGTGTCTACTTTAATATTTGTCTATTATTCTCTCTATCTATTTGGCAGTCAGTGGAGGTGGGAACACCAAAATGGGGGTTTGACTACGACAAGACCCAAAACTGCTCCAACATTTTTCTTCGTTCACCTTGTGTGCAGATTGATTGTGTGGAGCTTTGTGGGAGGATTCAAAGCATAGGACCCCTTGTAAGTTGGCTCTTTGCATCCCTTGTCATTAATTAGTATTTCCTACTTTCTATTAAATTAATAGCTTAAATAGACCTCAGATATAGGATAGTTAGTAGATCCTTTAAATTTTTTCCTGAGCATTTAGTGCTCTATCCATACAAGATGTCAACACATCTCTAGGACTTTAGCGTTCCACAGTGATGCCCCACTCCCACATTGTCATCCTTTGTGGGTTTGATAATGCCAGTCATCAAACCTTGGGCACAATAATCTTTCCTTTGAGGTTGTGAACCATTACTGTACCCACCTTGGTTTATTTAATGCCTTATCCTTTCTCTTACAACATTATTTTAGGAAGACATTTGATTCACGGTTTGGGGGCTGTAACCTCTACCTTACATCATTGCATAAAATTTGTTGCTAATAATGATGTAATTGTAATTAGTGTTGACCCTAAGGCTGTACACCTTTGTGAGTTGGTAGTTGTTGGTCGAGCCTCAATTGTTTCCACTCTTAATAATTGTATTCCATCATTGTCTTCTAATGTGTTGGAATGTTCTTTAGCGATATATACCTTGAAGGGTGCGCCTGAGGTGAATGCCCCTAAAGAAGAACCTGAAGTGAAGAATCCTAAGTCCTCCCCTTCCACTTATTTTTCTAAATCAAATGAGTGTCTTTTTCATGAAAGGGGGTCCTTGGATTTATCTAATTTCTTCATCAAAGAATATAAAGTTGACCCTATCCACCTTGAACTTCCAATAGTCTCATACACCTCTGCTAGGAAGGTTGTTCGTCTTCCCATTGAGAAGGAAAATTGGGATCCTATCAAGGAAAAAAAATGTTCTCCTACTAAGGAAGATAAGTGCGTTTCTATTGGGGAAGCTAATGTTTGTAGTCCTATCAAGAAGAATGATTGTGATCTCATGGATGCATTTGACACCCATTGGTGGAATGGCACTCTCTATGTGGATCCACCTTCTTCTTAGGATTTGAAAACATGTTATGGCCCTAGGTACGAACTTGTGTCTAGGTATGGTTATGGATGTAAAAGCCTTGGGCATGTCGAACAAGGAATTCGAGTCCCTATCTAGGTTAGGCCTTGCAAGCGCAACTTGTGGTTGGGTTTCTCTCTTGAATAGTCTATGAAAAAACCATGGTGGAGAGGTAACATGATTTCCACTGAGCCTCTTGATCTAGTTCATCTTCAAATGATTGAGATTAAAATAGAACTAGATGAAGTTCCCCTAGATTTTTTCTCTTTAGAGGAAGCATTGGAAGAATTCTTAGGTGTATATTCCCATATGCCTTCTTTACACCGTAAATGATGATTCTTGTGTCACTTGCATAAACGAGTGTGCTTAGGAGAATCCATTTTGAGTGTGGATGAGGAGGCTCCTCTATCTAAGGTGGATGATGATATTCCTATTCCCCATCCCAAAGACCATAATTCTCTCCTCAAAGGGGATACTATTGAAGTTTTCATAGATCCAAAGTCTTTTGAAAAGGTGATTAAGATAGGAAAGTTCCTTTCTTTAAAAGAATCTAAGCAACATGTTGACTTATTACATTCTCACATTGATATTTTTGCTTGGTCCTACAAGGGAATTCTCGGTATTGATGAGTCTATGGTGGTTCACAATATCGTCCTAGGTCCCCATGCCAAGCTTGTTAAAGAAAAGATTTGAAAGATGAATCCAAAGGTCATACTATTAGTTAAGACGAAGATATAAAAGCTTCTAAAAGTAGACTTTATTTGTTCTATCAATTACTCACCTTGGATATCAAATATCGCTGTTGTTAGCAAGCCTGATGGCTACATTCACATTTGCATTGAATTTCATGAACTTAATAAGGATTCTCTTAAGGATGAAATTTTGTTACCTAATATATATGATTGTAGACTCAACCACAGGCCATGTCATGTTTTCCTTCATGGATGGATTGTCGAGCTATAATCAGATTCATATTAACCTAGAAGATCAGTATAAGAAAGCCTTCACTACCCTATGGGGTAGTTTTTGTTATGTGGTCATGCCATTTGGTTTAAATAATGCATGCACAACTTACTAATAAACGATGACCTTAATATTTCATGTTTTTATTCACAAAATTCTAGAAGACTACTTTGATGAAATCTTGGCTAAGTCTACAACTCATCCATATCACATAGAAAATCTATGTCTTATTTCTGAAAGGCTTCAAGACTATAAGATGAGACTAAATCCCCTTAAGTGTGTTTTTGGCATTGACAATGGAAAAAAAAATAGAATTCATAGTTTCCCATCGTGGAATCGAGGTCAATTTTTTTTTTTTTGACACAATCATTAACATGCCTCCACCTAGAAACATCTCTTAGCTGCGTAGTCTGTAGAGGAAGATTCAAGCAATTCATAGATTCATATCTCAGTTGGTTGATCACACCCTTCCATTCACACTGAAGAAATATTTTTTCTTCCGATGGGATGATGAGTGCGAGAAATCTTTTGAGTCAATCAAAATTTATTTGGCCAATCCTCCTATCTTAATGTTGGCTATGTAGGATAGACCCTTTATGCTTTATCTTGTTGCATCACCTCATGCCCTAGCAAATTTGTTGGCTCAGTATGATGATGATGGTAGAGAAAGAGTGGTATACTATATTAGTTGCATTCTTATTAATTATGAAACTCTTTACTTTTCCATGGAGAGACAATGTTTTGCTCTCATTTTTGCAATTTAAAAGTTAAGACATTACCTTCTTCATGCTAAAACTCATGTCATTGTAAAAAGTGATATTCTGAAGCATTTTTTCACTAGAACCAATCTTCCTGGGAGATTGGCGAAGTGGGTAATGTTTCTTTTTGAGTTCAACATGAAGTTTGTGACTCAAAAGTCTATTAAAGGTTAAGCTATTGCTGATAAATTTGTGGAAGCTCTCTCACGCCACTCTTTCCCTGATTCGGATTTATTTCCAGATGAAGACCTTTTTACAAGTGATCGTGAGCCTGTATGGGAGATGTATTTTGATGGATCGAGACTTGTCAAGTTGGCTTTAGGGTAGGGGTAGTTTTGATCTTACCTGAGGGTAAGCTAGTCCCTCTACCCTTTTGATTAGAATTCTATTGCATTAACAATATCACTGAGTACAAAGCCCTTATCACTGGCTTGCGTGCCATGATTGCATTAGACATCAAACATCTTCACATACATGGTGTTTTTGAACTCATTGTAAATCAAATCACAAGGATGTATCAAGAAAAGAAAAATAAGCTATCACAGTATCGAGATTTGGCCTTATCCTTACTTGATCGCTTCTCCTCTTTCATAATAGACAGTGTTCCTAGGAGAGAAAACCGACATGTGGATGGCATGGCGAGTGTTTCCTCCCTTATGCCTTTGGATAAGGATAGAGAAGACTACCATTTTTTGGTTCATATTCTTCACTCTCCCGTTGTTTCATATCAACCTAAATCCGATGCTCTCATGTGTGCTCACAAAAACTTAGAGGAATGGTATTCTAACATTTACAATTATCTAAAAACTAGAAATTTTCTTGATGATGTGAAGATGAACAATCACACTCAGATAGGAAAACTTGCACTTCGAGATGTTGTCTTGTCATATTTTTTTTTATCAGAAATATTATAATGGTCTCCTTCTTTGTTGTCTCACAAAAGATGAAACACCCCTTGCCCTTAAGGAAGCCCACTTAGGATTTGGGGTGGACATTTTAGTGGTAAATCCCTAGTTTGAAAATTGATTCACATGGGATAATTTTGGAAAATTATGGAACAAGAATCCTTTGACTTTGTTAAGAATTTTCTACAATGTCAACAGTATAGCTATCTTATTCATGCTCCTACTCAGGAGCTTCAAAATTGGACCTCTCCTTTGCCATTCGTGAAATGGGGGTTGGATATCATTGGTAAAATATCACCTCCTTCTTCTAAAGGACATGCCTTTATCATCACTGCTACAAATTACATTATGAAATGGGTCAAAGCTATTCCGCTTCGGTCCATGAACACTAAAGCCATTTGTAGCTTTCTTTTGAACAATATCATTACTCACTTTGTATTGGCTTCTACCCTTATTTTTGATAATGGTACTCCATTTAAGAACAAAGAGGTGAAGCAATTCCTAGAGAAGTTTCATATCCACCATCGATTCTCTACACCATACTATCCTCAATCTAATGGCCAATCCAAACCATCTAACAAAAATCTTGATATCATTCTTTGAAAAACGGTGAACAAACATGATAAATATTGGCATAGTCAATTAACATACGCCTTGTGGGATTATTGCACAAGTGTTCGTACATCGACAAGAACAACATTATACAACCTTGTGTATGGTTTCGAGGCCATCATGCCTTTAGAGTTGGAAGTTTCCCTTAAAGGGTTAATTGATGATGAAACTTACTATGCTAATCATTTGCATCAACTTGAGTTACTCGATAAGCACTAGTTAAAGGCCCTTGACCAACTTAAATCTTATCAATGATCACTCTCTAAACACTGCAATCAGAGTTTTCTTCCTTGGAATTTCAAGGTAGGTGACCTAGTTCTCTATGCGAATCAAATAAATGTAAATGTGTTGTCTAATCAGAAGGGAAATTTTAGTCCTAATTGGTTAGGCCCTTACATTGTCATCTTTGTGTATGGTTCTAGTGCTTATGGATTGTTATCTATGGATGGAATACCTCTAAAAGAACCTATCAATGCAATGCATCTCCATAAATTCCATGCATAGTGTCTATCTGTCATGTGTTTAACACTCATCCTTCATAGATTACAGTGTATCATACTTTGACATTCATTCATTAACACATTTTTGCATTTTGTGTTATGATGTCAACATGTGTGTCTATGGAGTTAATTTCTTTAATTAGGAATTATACATACATGCATTTTATTATGCTATGCATATGTGCATTGCATTTGATTACATCTTTTAGTTAGGAAATTAGATCATCATTGCATTTAATTAACATACATTCATGGGTGTTTATTAGATCCTGATAGCATCTAATCTAAACATACATCCATAAGTATAATATCCTTCACATAATCATACATGAAAGCAAAAGCATACACATAAAGATGAACACCATAATGTTAGAAACAAATCTCATATATAAATAAATATCAAATGTATGTCATGTACATGTATTGCACCACTGTGATAAAAAAAATAGTGGTGACTATATATTTGTCAATGTCTATACATAAAAAATAATGCTATACAATGTATATATCATCGATACAAAAATGAAACATATCAAAATGGGCATCTAGACCTCGGGTGTGTGGCTCCTAGAGCCCTCTAGTCTTGGTGGTGAGCATGTTTGGGGCTGAACAAAAGTGACGAAGCGAGATCTGTGTGATCGTGAGACTGACATGCACACCCATAATCCTCTGATCTTGTTGCATAGCATGGCTATCTCCAACTCCGCCCTCCTTAAGTCCTCCTGTAGTTGTGGATCAATCGTCGGCCTCACTACTATTGCCTGTCCACCGAGGTCATCGAGTTGGCTCTAACGAGTGTCACATTCCCTCTTGAAACTCTCTGCTCTTGTTCTCGCCTCATCTCTCTCATGAGAATGACCTGCAACTTCGACAACCACTAATCCCTCTATCCACTGAAGGTGGTGATATCAGTGGTCCTATGTATTTCCTCAACTCATGCCTCCTCACAAGTTGTCTTGAGAACCGCCATAGGCTAAACAATTTGGGCATGTTGCCCAGTTGAAGCCGACCTATAGGCATCCAGGACACTCCCCTAGATTGGTATGACTAGGCCCACCTTTGAAATACATGTGCAATGAACACTGTCTACTCATGTGTGTCCACTGCAACCACAAAATAATAGACCCATCAATACCACAGGATATATCAAAATATATATACATATATATGAATGAGATGAAACTAAAAGTACTAAAAAAAAATAACATAAATGACTTGTACCTAGGTCCCTGGCCTGCTAGTGTGGGCCAAGGGGAGGAGTGACGTTGGGACCTGTGCCTCCTATACCCAATGGTGTTGTTGCTATGATAGGGAAAATAATTGTTGTAGGTGGTGGTGCTGTCACCGAAATTGGGATAGCACCTAGAGGAGATGAGAGCCTTTTCTACCACCTTGGTCTTTGTGCCATTGCCTCTCCCTCCTACTCAATGCCATCACCTCCTCATCCTCCTCCTCTTGCTAGCGATGCCTACTCCTAGAAACTGGCGTTGCCTCTGGGGGCATCTACTAGGAAAACTAGAGTAGAACTTTGCCGCAGTCACCAGGTCTTGAAGTTGATCATGACCCCTACATCATCTACGGGTAGCTTTGAGGGCTGATCTCAGTCGTCTGCCTTGTCATCACTCGGAACAATTTCAGCTATGGTGGGATGTTAGTGATTTATCGACGTAACCACACTCCTAGCTACTCGCACGTATGATGGGGGCATGGACGAAATAGTTTGTACAATACCAAATTTTCACAAAATTGGTGTAATCGATCAAAATCACTCACGTTGCATGTTACGAAGCTCTTGGTGGTCATCCACCCATCACATACCTCTGTATAGTCTCCATATAATATGGTCTCATTTCAGGGTATCAAATTGTAATCTCCAAAATTGGAGGTCTTCATACCTCCACTGGTGTACTAACTCGTAACCATGTGCGATCGATGTACTGAGGGCTATCCCCCAAGGATACTTGACTGGTTAGGTACAAGTGATATGAGAAAATGCTCACACCTATAAAAGCAAGCAAGCGGTGAGGCTTGCATACTCATAGAGCAAAAACTTGCCTAGCTCCTAGTATACGTGTGCGAGCATGCTGCGACCCCATGAGAAAATAGTTCGTTGCTCCTCCATAGTACCTATAGTGTGGACGAGGCCCCTATGAAGGCACAAGCCCCATCCGTCCATAGTCACCTGCATGATGTAATGACCATCACCCTTCACACTAGAGGGATCACCACATGACCATGCTCAAACCAATGTATGTATATGTGGTCGATGTCATTGCTAGGGTTTATGCACCTTGCACAGTACTGTAGGCCCTCAAATCGCTCTCGAGTTGAGCATGTCTCATCTAGTGCCACTCGTCATTCACGGATGGGGAGGTCGGTGATCTGGTAGACATCCTTTAGTGTTATGATCATCTCGCCCGTTGGGAGGTGGAAAGTAGAGGTGGTCGAGTCCCACTACTCCATCAATTCCATAAGTATGTGTGATGATAGAACATCTCTTGCATGGTGTAGACCCACCACAGGCCTACCCGCTGAAGATGTTCCTCCTCATCAGGGGACATGCATGCTGACTAGTCATGGAGAATCCTCAGCATGCATCTACTACCATGCTCTTGCATCTCTGAGTAATCCTACAAAATGGTAAAAATATTCAAATTAGACTCATTTGCATACAAAATTTCTAACTTCTACATCAAAACTTTCCTAAGTATAGCCTCTAGGACGTAGGCACACTGTGCAAACATCTACACGTCGTGTTGCTATTTGAGGTCCACCATTGGAGTTTCATAGACAATCATGCATTTGGTGGTCACCAACACGACTGAAGGCTGCCAACACAGTAGCGGGATGCCAATGCGCTGGCATGATGCCTTTGTGTTGTCGGGATGCCTACGCTACAAAATTGAATAAAATACCAAAAAATGCTATAAAATGCAAGGAGGGTCATTCAAACTCACTTGATCGACCTCACCTCCCTATGTTATTGCTCGATGCAACTACTCAATCTTGGGCTCCTCAAACTCTCATCTACGAGGCATTTTGGTGACTTTCTCTCACAAAAGTCAACAAATTACTCTGAGTGAATAGTGAAAATGACCCTTTTAGGGCCCCACCTAGGTATATATAGGCCCCTTGGGACCTATTTTTCCTGGCGATCGTGGTCCTATCATTTTTTCTACTTTTACCCCACATATCTAGGGGAAAAACTAGGAGGGGGCATATACTCACTTTTTTATCATATTTTTCTTCCGAACCATTGGATTTTTCTTGAGCTTTCTTCTTGCCTTGGTAGGTTCTTGCGATTTTTGAGCTGACCTAAAGTTGATTTTTGTAGAATCAAACTTCATGTCACATGTTGTGGTTTCTCGCTGAGCTTGATCATTGGGGGCGTCATCGTTACCTGCCTATTCGACCTCTGCGGCTCTACAATATCAACTTTTTTGGTATATAAATCCATAAAATTTTCAAATTTTTGAGTTTTCTCTAATGTTAATTTTCCTACTTTAGTGTAGCTGATTTTACACTAAAGTGGGGGTAATGTCACAAAATTTCACCCTGTGGCAATTCCACATTTATGCATTTGACCCTTGCATTTATGGTGCCTAGCCACATTTATGACAAGAACCTTATGAGTTGAAATTTCATGATTTCAACTCCATAAGGACCAATGATGAAGCAATGACAGTCCACCACCTCTTTTCTCATGAAATGATGAATTGGACTCTTGCACGATGTGTGGACGTTCATGCAGCGTGCTAGCATCCCCACACTTTTGCGAGTACAAATGAGGAATCTTAGAATCCTTGACCCGTGACACGTCTCTGTGGTATAATTTTGAGAGTAATGTGTCTTCCTACCCATGAAGTTGAACAAAACCTCTCTTTTCACTCTTAAATTTGATCATTCTCTCACTCTAACTTTCTCTTTTTTCTTTTCTCTTCTCCATCTCTTGTCTATGATGAAGCTCTATCAGTTTGAAGTCTCTCCAAAATACAAAGCTCTCTTGCAAGCATTCAACATTGTGTTTATCAAGCCAAGAGGGAGCCACAAATTGTTGGTAATGCTCTCTTGATTCGTGTCTATTTGCTAGCACATTATCTATTGTGTCTTTATCTTGTGATATAGGTTCTCCCCCTTGAGTGGGATTTGATTTTATCACTTTGTGTTTATTTCATGATATGGGTTCTCCTCCCGAGTGGGGTTTTCTTTTATCACTCTTGTGTCTAATTTACTTTGTGTCTATTATTCTCTCTATCTATTTGGCGGTCCACAAAGGTGGGAACACCAAAATGGGGGTTTGACTACGACAAGCCCCAAAAATTCCCCAACATTTTTCTCCATTCGCCTTGTATGCAGGTTGATCATGTGAAGCTTTATGGGAGGCTTCAAAGTGCATGAACTCTTGTAAGTTATCTCTTTGCCTCCCTTGTCATTTATTAGTATTTCCTACTTTTTATCAAATTAATATCTTAAATAGACCTCAAGGATAGTTAATAGATCCTTTGAAGTTTTTTTCTGAGGGTATAGTTCTCTATCCGTACAGGACACCGGTGCATCTTTGAGACATTAGCACGCCACACTAATGTCCCACTCCCGCTCTATCATCCTCTGGCTGAGTACTTCTCCTTTTGTCTCAAAAATCTTAGTGATCTACTCCTTCAGTCCCCAAAGCTATCTGTCTGTTATCACTTTTGAAACTCTACTTCCAATCTACTTCTTGCAATCTCTTTCATCTTATTCAACTCATTAGGTAGTATGAGGTAGTTTAGGGTAGTTCGTTCCCTGGGACTCTCTTGGTAACTAAGAGACTCATGAGTAGTGAATCCCCCTTCTCTATAATATGTATATATAAGGAGTTATAAGGATTTGATGCATGTATGTGTGATGGATGATTGTTAGTCTTATTTAAGTTAGATTTGAGATGTTGTTAGGTATAGATTCTTATGACACTTACTCTTTTCTATCACTATGTCCTTTGGGGTATAAATAGACTACATAAGGGGTACTAGGGTATAGATCTCCATATTGTAATTCCACATTTCCTCTTTCTAACAGGGCTCTAAGACCCTTCTTATTAATATGACTAAGTATTTGGTGTCATAACATTGTCTTCTCTACTGGTTTCGATTGTGAGGATGAAAATTTTGAAGGTCTTTTCTCCAACTTGTCATAATAACTATTATATTGAACAGTGAATGCATCCAAATTAAATAGTGTCAATCTAAACACCCTTAAAAAGCACCATAGCTCCTCTTGTCATATTACATCTTCCACTTGAGAAAATAACTTGCATACCCGTATCATTCAACTTTCTTACTAAAAGTAGGTTTTGTGCCAAACCCAAGACATGTAGAAGACCACCAGTCTCCTTCACTCTACCATCAAATATCTTGACTCTTCCATGATCAACAATACTTAGATGAGAGTCATCACCCAAATACACCTCACTGTCAAACTCTATATACTTTGAGAACCAACCCCTATGTGAAGTCAAGTGAAAAGATGCACTAGAATCTATCAACCACACATCTTTAGATGCATGCGTTTTTAAGGTTGCGGTAAAGGCTTCATTGTCACCATGAGATGATTTATTTGAATTAGAATTTGAGAAGTTTTTTTGCTTATTTTTATCCTTCTTGCATTCTTTACGAAAATGACTAGATTTGTTATAGTTACAAAAAATTTCTTTGGAATTTCTAAGAGACTTAGTTCTCCTCGGGGATTTAGATTTTTACTTCTTGTCCTTCTTCTTACCTTTCCCTTTTGATCTACCACAAATAAAAAGGGCCTCCTTATCCATGTCAAAATATTTTTTTTGCATCTCTTTTGAAAGTAACAATCCAACTATTTCATCCATCTTGAAGGTGGTAGTGGTACTCCTAATGGCCCTAATGAAGTGATCCTATGAGTTTGGAAAAGAACATAAAAATGTCATGCAACAATCCTCATCCTCCATCTTCACACCAACATTACCCAATTGGGAAATGATCATGTTAAAGGCATTCAGGTGATTATCCATGGATCATCCTTCCATCCTTAGATAATATGATTCCTCCTCAAGAATAACTTTTTTACCATGGATTTAACCTAATAAATATCTCTAAGATTCTTCTAAAGGCGCATTGTAGTGTTCTCTTCATAGAAATTCAACAACACGGAGTCTACCAAATAGAGTCCTATCAAACCCTTGGCTTTATGATCCAATATATTCCAAGTTTTTAAAGTCATGATGACATGTTTAATATTGGATATTACATCCGATAGATCTCTGTCTATGAACATATCTTCCATTTTAAGCTTCCACAACTTAAAATTGTAATCAATAAATTTCTCCATATTGATCCTTCTATATGTTCTTGCCATATTTTCTTACAACAAGGATATTAAAAAATTCTTCTATAAAATCTCTCACTCAAACAAAGATCAATACAAAAAACCCTCTACCCAAAATTGGGACAAAAATGGCCAGGCTTTGATACCAACATAAAGGAAGTCAAGTAAGCAGGAGCATCTTCCTAGACCAATCTAAGTGGGGAAGATGATGCAAAAAATTATTACAAACCCTTATCAATTACACATTCAAATGTGCATTCATTTAACTTAGAAAATTTATACAAAATAGAATAAATCATAACATGGTATATATGTGGGGACAACACTTTCAAGAGAAAAACCCCACACTTAAAAAACATAACCCTTTGTATTATCAATAGGAAATGCAGGTTACATTACAATCATAGAGCTTAGCTCATTCAAGAGTCTTCAATTGTAATAATAATTTTGGAGTGATTCTGATAGCATAACAATACCCATGAAAATTTCAAACCTATACTACAATCCAGAATGACCAAGTACCAAATAAATACAACTCCATCAGAGATTATGGATGCCTAGGATTTCCACATGGCACAAATCCAACACATGTATGCTTGTATTGAGTCTCCTAGACACACATAACACTTACATGCATGCAACATTAACCTTGCATGAAGTGCAATGTCATAAACAAGATGCACTTGATTGGCATCTTCCATTTCCAATTCCTATCTCCTCATGCATAGGAACCCTCATACAACAATATGCCTACATGCATGTAAACACCTTGCATGCACAAGCACCACCATTGCATGGGGCACATCTATTATAATTATCTCTTTCACAATCATAATCAAGTAATAAATCAAATATCATCATAATTTCTCATATGAACTCTTACAAAATGAAAAGTGACACCAAATTAGCTACATGATGGGGTCCACCAAGTGGGATGCCTACTTTTACAATTTGTGCTTCCATTTCATACACATCACCTCTACACCTCACTCAGTAGATCCCATAAAGTGATACAACATAGTAGTTGTAAAACATTAGCATAAAATGAATAATTAAACAATTAATAAATACTAGGACTTGCAAAGGTTGAGACACCCTAACCCAAATAAAAGCTATGTAGTGTGTCCTTTCCTAGCACCCTAGGTAGTATAGATGTCCTTACATAGAACCCTAGGTAGTGTAGAAGACATCGTTTTGTGTCTTGGGTAGCTCAAATGAACCTAGGGGGAAAATATCCTAAGGTACAATCTTTTTATAAACTAATGATATAGATCTATTGATCAAGGTTGTCCATTTGTTATGATAAACTTTGAATATGACAAAAAAATGTAAAATAACAAGAAAAAGGTCTCCTATGCCTCAAAAGTATAAATTCCAAGAGAACTTATACTAAATTTTTTACCAAACCTTTTCATTGACTTTGATTCAATCATTAACATTCAATTTGATATTTTAATCAAAGGGAAGCCCCTAATTTGATTTTCCTAATGACTAGTTAATGTTTTCCAAAAAAAATCCCATTATTCAAATTTACATCCAAATATCAAACACAATTTCTAATAATAAAACATAAATCATGTATAGTCATCACTTCATCCTAAATTCACTTTCATTATCCAATTTGATTATCTCCCTCTTTTGAAGTTTATAGATCTCATACTAGGGTTTAAATTCAATCTCCCTATGTCGTAAATCATAGGGTTAGGTTTTCAATTTCAAGTTTCAATCTAATTCCACAAAATTAGATTTAACATGTTTCTAAACTCAATCAATTCATTTCTCCATGATTCCATTTTTTCCTATGATTTCATTCTATCAAAAACTAGTTTCCATCAAAGAAAACAATTACAAATGACATATATAATTTTTTCACCATTCAAACACAATTTCACAAATGATTCTAATTTATTTTAATAACAATATCTCCAATGTGAATTGACAACCTTGATGAAGCAAGCTACAAACCCTTGAATCTTCAAAAATGCTTGTGAATCTTCCAAGCTCTTATTCACTCCTCTATTAGCATGTGAATAAGATAAAAGTAATGCATGCTATTAAATATCTCCCTTTTATTAAAACCTTCTTTCAAAAAATTCCTAAAGCCCTAGTTGGGGACCCTGATTTAAGAAATAATAAATCAATTGCTTAACTTAAGAATTCTAATTAAATATATTTTAATTTCATGCACATCACTTCATTAAAGAAATTGAAATAAAAAATCATTTTCTAATTCTATTTTAATAATAAAATCCTCACAAAATTAATTATAGAGCAAGATTTGATTTCAATCAAATAAAGAATTAGCTTTCTTCTTTTGTTTATGTTCCAATTCTAAAATTAAAAGTTTGCACAATAGACATTAAAATAAATATTTGTAACCCAATTCCAAATTTGACTAGATCTATATTCCAAAATACATATTAATTAATATATAATGAATATCAATTCATTCCTAGTAAATACTTTAATTCCAATTAAAAACATACATGAGTTTACCAATAAATTGAATCAAGTCCTAGAAATTAAACAAGTATAATTCAAAAGTCAAAAGTAAATCACTTTACACTTGAAGTGATACATGACTAAGTGGAAGGAATACAACCACACCCATATTTTAATTCTAAATTTAGAAGTTCAAGGATCGTTTCCACAATTATTAAGTGGCTTAGATCACTTCCACAAATTATGTATTTGACCTAGGGTATAAAATTGTTTAAAATGAAGAATGAAACTAGTTCTTAAGAATGACTATAAATGGAAGGTGGAAATGGATAGGTTTATGCACCAATTCTTAGAATTTTTTTTACCATTATGCTTTTCATTGTATAAAGGAAAATTCAATTCACTATAATATTTTTCATTTGACTTGCATGTGAAGTATCATGAGGATGCACCCCAAAGTAAAATTAGGTAGTCAACATATAAATTAAATATTTAGACACGTGAAAAATCACAAGGTTATGGATTTAGATGTCACTTAGGTACACACTAGACTATAATGAGAACCCCATTTAAAGACATGCAAACACAAAATAAGAATATCCAATGAGTGGAATCTATAAAAGCATTGAATATAATGTTGGAAAAACAAGGACAAACAACTGAGAGGTGGGGAGTGAATTAGTTGTCACAAAATATTTTAAGTTTTTCAAACTTTACTTAACTTAATCTCAGATCTGATGAATGAATAATAAACCATGAACAATCAACACATCAGAAACACAAAGAACACCAAGATTTTTACGTGGAAACCCTGTTAGGGAAAAACCACGGTGGAGGTTAGTCCACAATATTATACCCTGGTAAAAGTATAAGAATAATGGAAATGCACATGCATTCAGGCACACTGCCTAGAGCTCACTGCTCAAATACAAAAGAGGACTCACTGTCCAAAGAAAGGTTTGGATTAAAACCATCCAAATTGTGAACTAAGAAAATAGCTTCTACACAAGCCTGATTACAGTTCCAGTTAAGCACAAAAAACCTTCTTCACTCTTTGATCAAACTTCTTCACACTTCACTTAATCTTCTTCACACTCTGCTCTATAATCGAATGATATTCAAACATACACACATAGGAGACCATCGATCACACTTTACACTGATGAAAAAAGCACTCTTGTATATCTGCAACATGAAATTACATCAACAACTTAGTCGGCTAGAAATATAAAACATATTTTCAATGCCAGCCCAATTTTATAAATAAATTTTCAATGCGAATCCACCAAGGTCGGCCACAACATAGTGAAGACCCAAATTAACAACTCCAACACAAAAATACTTCAATTAATTTCACCTCAAATATCCACAACACGCTACAACCATCATGTCGGCCAAGAACACAAAAACTAAACATACCAAGAAAAAATGTCAACCACAAGCACACCGATCAACGCACACGTGCAACAAGGATAGAGCATGATCTAGAAACATCCGCATCAACTAGAATTACCAGAATTATACCAACTTTAATCAAGAACACTAACATAGACCATATAAACACTGTCAGAACACAAATCTTTGTGACTCGAACAAATCTTCACGCAGACCTCTAAAATTTATGAAGGATGGACTAGATACACTCAACAATAAACCCATTAGTCCACAATAGTTGATCTTCTATGTATAGGACAAGAAACCTTCATGACCTTCACAATTCCACTAGGAACCTATAACACTTTCTTTTACAAATTTCTCAATATCCTTGACATAGACAACCTTCAATACACCAAATGATAATGACATCAATGACAACCATATATCTGCAACACAACCACAACATCCAACAATCTCCCCCTTTGGAATTGATGACAACACATGATGTGAAAAACACCATCAACCCAACTCTCAATTAGCACTTACTCCTTAGATTCTGACTCTTCTTCCTTAACCTCTTCTACATGGAATTCTCCCTAGAAGACTCTTCACTCCAGGTAAGCAACATTTTTTCACATTACTCTTCTCCCCCTTTGACATCAATAGAAAAGATAAGCATTATCTTTCCACATACAAGCTTTGAACCACATATCTACACATCTGACTACTCCCCCTGAGTAGCAGCTACATAAACATCAATTTGGATCAGAATATGATCATGAAATGCATGGATTGATGCAAATTAATGCATCCTAGTTCATATTAGGAGGGGTAATCACCCCTAGCATCCCTTTGAGATACTTAAAAGTATCCTTCGACAATGGCTTAGTGAAAATGTCTACAATCTGCTCTTTGGTAGGCACATAATCTAGTCTGACTTCTTTCTCACTTACTTTTTCCCTCAAGGAGTGAAACTTAATTGATATATGCTTGGTATTAGAGTGTAGCACCAGATTCTTTTATATGTTTATTGCATTTGAGTTGTCATAGTATATGGCAATAGGTTCATCATATACTACTTTGATATCTTTCAACATCTATTTCATCCACATCACTTGAGTACAGTTGTTTGTAGTAGCAATATACTCTACCTCAATAGTAGATAGAGAAATGGAATTCTACTTTTTACTTAACCATGACACCAACTTCTTCCCTAGGAAGAAGGCACCACCACTAGTACTCTTCCTGTCACCTACATCTCCTGCCCAATCCGTATCAGTATATGCATTCAAAGTAAGATCATCATCCTTAGGATACCAAAGCCCAAAGTCAATTGTTCCTTTCACATACCTGAAAATTCTCTTAACATCAGTCACATGAGATTCTTTTGGATCAACCTGAAATCTAGCAACCATACATACAACATTCATAATGCCTGTTCTGGTCTGAGTTAAGTAGAGCAATCCACCAATCATTGATATGTATCTTGTTTGATTTTCCTTAGGAGAATCATCATTCTGTGTCAATGTACATCTGATTACCATGGGAGTACCAATAGGTTTTGACTCATCCATCTAAAACTTCTTCAACAGTTCTCTCACATATTTGGATTGAGATATGAAGATCCCTTTGTCTAACTGGGTAACTTGCAATCCCAGAAAGAACTTCATCTCTTCAATCATACTCATCTCAAATTTATTCTTCATTTCATCAAAAAACTTCATACATAGATTATCATCTCCTCCAAAAATAATGTCATCAACAAAGACTTCAATAATTAACTCTTTATCATGATCCAACTTGAAATATAAGTTGTTTTCATTAGTTCCTTTATTGAATCCAAGCTTCAATAAATATTTGTCTAGTCTAGCATACTAGGCTCTGGGGGCTTGCTTGAGTCCATATAGAGCTTTCTTCAATCGACAAACCATGTCTTCCTTGTCAGCCAATTGAAATCCATCTAACTATTCAATATATACTTCTTCTAATTCACCATTCAGAAAAGATGACTTCACATCCATTTGATAGACTGTATAGTTCTTATATGCAGCATAAGCAAGAAATAACCTTACAGCTTCAATTCTGGAAACAGGGGAAAAGGTTTCTTCAAAATCAATACCTTCCATTTGTGAATACCCTTTACATACCAGTCTTGCTTTATTCTGAACCACTTCACCTTGTTCATTCAGTTTATTCTAAAAGACCCATTTAGTACCAATCACATTTTTATCTTTAGGTCTAGGAACAAGTACCCATGTATTGTTCTTTTCAATCTACATTAATTCTTCCTTCATAGCTTCCATCCAGTGTTCATCATTGCAAGCTTCATTAACATCTTTAGGTTCAATCTTGGACATCAGGCAATACTCTTCTGCAATCTTTCTTCTAGTTTGCACACCTTTATTCTTGTCTCCTATAATTTGATTTTCAGAATGATTTAGCTTTACATACCTCAGAGTTTTAGGATTCTCTCGAACTTCTGAATCTTCTGTTCTTTCTTCTGCACTTGCACTTGTCTTTGCTTCATGACTATCTTTATTTATTAGAACAAATTGAAGTTGTCTTACTAGAACATATGGCACAATTTGAAGTTGATTTTGTGTCTGAACATTCTTCCCTTTGTTTGTATTGTTTTCATCTAAATCATATCCACAATATCTAGATGATTTAGCAGAATCCTCATCAACTCTGACATTTGCACTCTCAACCATTTTTCTCAGTCTTCTATTATAGCACCGGTAGGCCTTGCTTCTAGTAGAGTGACCTAGAAAGATTCCTTCATCAATTCTTGCATAGAACTTTCTTATGTCGTCATCTCTCTTAATATGGAACTTGCTTCCAAAGATCTTGAAGTATTTTATAGTAGGCTTATAACCAAACCATAGTTCAAAAGGAGTCTTACCAGAATTACCATTTACATTTACCCAGTTCAAAGTGTACACAACAGTGCTTACATCTTCACTCCAGTAGATGTGAGGCACATTTCCTTCAATCATCATTGTTTTGGAAGCATCCAGAATTTTTTTGTTCTTCCTTTCTCCAACTCCATTCTATTGAGGGGTTTGGAGAGCAGATAACTATCTTTTGATTCCATGCTCTTCACAAAAAGAATTAAACTCCCTGGAGGTGAACTCACCACCCCTATCTGACCTTAAACATTTGATTTTCAGACCTTTCTCATTCTCTGCCATAGCTTTGAAACTTTTGAACTTTTCTAATGCTTCACATTTTTCTCTTAAGAAAGCAACCCATATCATTCTAGAGTAATCATCAATAAGCAGCATAAAGTACCTTTCACCATGGAGACTTCTGACTCTGTAACAACCACATAGATCAGTATGCACAAGCTCCAATAATCCATTTGAATGATTTTGTTTGCTCTGAAAAGAAACTCTAGTCTGTTTTCCCATCTGACACTCCTTGAAAATTGTGCTAGTAGGCTTCACTAGCTTAGGTAGATCTCTTACTGCTTGAGTGGAACTTATTTTGACTATGTTATCAAAATTCACATGACACAACCTTCTATGCCATAACTAGTTTTCATCTACTTGAGCAATTAAACAACTTTCACTGGCAACATTCAGGTGAAAAATATTACCTTTTGTCTGTTTACCTGAAGCAATTACATTTCCAGAGCTTCCATATATCCTGCATCTTCGATCTTTGAACTAAAGATCATAACCCTTGTCCACCATTTGTCCAACACTTAACGGGTTTTTCTTCAAGCCTTCAACATAAAGAACATCATTAGTATTATGCTTACCACCAAGAAAAATAGATCCTCTGCCACGAATCACACAAGCATTTTTGTCTCCAAATCTTACAACCCCACTGTCATACTTCTCTAGACTTACAAAATTCCTTTTGTCACCAATCATATGATGTGAGCATCAGCTGTCAATGACCCACTCATCCTTTTCTTCAATTCAGGTTGCAAGAGCTTTCTCAACTTTAGCAGATTCAGTAGCCTCAAGACTATTTTCCTTGATAGCAATGAAAACCCAATCATCTTCATTCCCATTTTCTTTATCAGACTCATCATCAGTCACTCCTTTAGCAAAGTAGCATTTCTTTTGGAATCTAGATTTGTAAGGCTTAGATCTAGGAACTCTTTCAAGACACCTTGATGCAAAATAACCTATTTTATTGCAAGAAAAACATTTGATAGGAAGCTTTCCTTTATACTTACCTTGTCCTCTACCTTCTTTCTTCACAATCAGTGCTTCCAACTCTTCTACTTCTCTTTCTTCATCTTCAAGTTGTTTCATTTCTTCCTCATACATGAATGTCTTTCTGGAACTCTCTCCTGAATCATATCTTTGCTTGTTTCTTTCAGATACAGTAGCCTTGAATGTAGTTTCAGTCTTAGGAACAAAATCACCAAATTCACTCAACTCAAAGGTAGCAAGTTTACCAATCAGTGTATCCCTTCTCACATTCGTCAATGATCTGGTTTCTCCAATAACATGAGTATTTTCTTTGTATGAGGGAGGCAATGATCTTAGCACCTTAGCCACAATTTCTTCCTCATCTAGAATACCACTAGCACATCTAATACCCATCACTAGTTCATTTACTCTTTGCATAAAAGAGGAAATATTTTCATCTTCACAAATCTTCAGATTTTCATACTTTCCTTTCAAACTCTGTAGCTTAGCCATCTTCACATGTGCATCTCCTTCATACAAAGATTCCAACTTCTTCCACATCTCATGAGCTGTCTTTAGACCTAACACATTTGTCATTTCTGAATCTGTTAGAGCACTCAACAAAGCTTCCATAGCCTAGACATTATTCTCATCCTCTTTAATCTCATTAGCAGTGGAGGGACCACTCGTAGGAATAGTATATAATATATCTATTTTTTGTAATTTTCCAGAAGGGTTCACCAATGCACTTCAAATGACACTCCATCCTAGCTTTCCACAATGAGTAGTTTGTTCCATCAAATCTAGGACTGTCCTTCTTGTATGATGCCATCTCGGATCACCTAAAGATTTTAAATTTCTTCAGAGGAACCTGCTCTAATACCAATTGTTGGAAAAACAAGGACAAAGAACTGAGAAGGGGGGTGAATCAGTTGTCACAGAATATTTAAATTTTTTCAAACTTTACTTAACTTAATGTCAGATCTGATGAATGAATAATAAACCATGAACAATCAACACATAAAAAACATAGAGAACACCAATATTTTTATGTGGAAACCCTATTAGGGAAAAACCACAGTGGAGGTTAGTCCACAATATTATACCCTGTTAAAAGTATAAGAATAATGGAAATGCACATGCATTCAGGCACACTGCCTAGAGCTCACTACTCAAATAAAAAAGAGGACTCACTGTCCAAAGAAAGGTTTGGATTAAAACCATCCAAATTGTTAACTGATAAAATAGCTTCTACACAAGCCTGATTACAGTTCCAGTTAAGCACAGAAAACCTTCTTCTCTTCGATCAAACTTCTTCACACTTTGCTCAATCTTCTTCACACTATGCTATGCAATCGAATGATATTCACACATACACGCATAGGAGCACACCAAGCACACTTTACACCGATGAAACAATCGCTCTTATATATCCGCAACATGAAATTACATTGACAACTTAGTAGGCCAAAAATATAAAACATATTTTCAATGTCGGCCCAATTTTATAAATAAAATTTTAATGCAAATCCACCAAGGTCAGCCACAACATAGTGGAGACCCAAATTAACAACTCCAACACAAAAATACTTCAATTAATTTTACCTCGAAGATCCACAACATGCTACAACCATCATGTCGGCCAAGAACACAAAAACTGAACATACCAAGAAAAATATTCAACCACGAGCACACCGATCAACACAGACGTGCAAAAAGGATAGAGCATGATCTAGAAACATCCATGAGCACTAAGAAATAACATAGAAACATCTGCATCAACTAGAATTACCAGAATTATACCAACTGTAATCAAGAACACTGACAGAGACCACAAAAACACTGTCAGAACATAGATCTTTGTGACTTGAAAAAATATTCACGCGGACCTCTAAAATTTTTAGAGGATGGACTAGATACACTCAGAAATAAACCAATTAGTCCACAGAAGTTGATCTTCAACGTATAGGACAAGACACCTTCATGACCTTCACAGCTCCATTGGTAACACTTTTTTTTACAATTTTCTCAATATCCTCGACATATACAACCTTCAATACACCAAATGCTAATAGTGCTGACATCAATGACAACCACATATCAGCAACAAAACCAAAACATCCAACATATAAGCATAAGCATAAATACTAGATTTATAAAGAAAAAGGATATTACATGTATACAACTAACATGAAATGACATAAGAAACTAAAATGATATTGCACTAAGTAGTCTTAGGATATTGCTAAGGGGTTGTTGATAAGATACTAGCTAACAACAATTGATACAATTTGTATAGGTAGCTAAAGAGATACCATCTCAAAAACTATGAAACTAAATAATCCTATGATACTCCTTGAGACTAGATCCAACAAAGTGCCTAATTAGTTGCACTTATACAATGCAACTATGTTGGAGTGAAGATGTACAAAATGATGTGATTGTGTCATTTGAATAAGTAAGAATATAAATATATCATTGTGTGATAGCCATAATGATAAGACAAAAGATGTCCCAAATATTTCCCCCACTTACGATCATAAGGTAAATGTATAAAATTCATGATTGTGGGTAAGGATCCTATAAGCATAATAAGTGTTAGGAAAAATCAAAGGAATCATAATCATGTGAGTATATAATAAAAGCATGAATAAAATTATTACAATCATCTTGGATTAACATAAGAATGTAAAAATAAAGTGTTGTGTTCATGGGAGATCATGTAAGAATTAGGAAAAAGAATCAATAAAATATGTGATAAAAAATAATAATAGGAGCCATGGAAGTCATATAGAATAAACCTAAAAGGGTATACTATAATATTTTCACACATGACAATGCAACCACCCAATATTCTGATGAATAGAAAAATCCACAATAACCAACTTGCACAAGAAAATCAAATACTAAAGATGCAACATATAGTGAATATTGGAATATAATGAGGATAAAATATAATAGATTGTTAAATGAAAACAATATTTATAGTATATGCTACTAAGTGATGAAAAAAAGTATTGCTAATGTGTGTTAGGATGAAAACCCACTAAGTGACATGGACAAGTATATACTCAACCACTTTTATAAAATGTAAGATGTCACCTAATCGTTGAAGTTGGGAAAAATCAACTCCCAAGGATCACCTACAATCAAACACCTATCACAAAAAGAGAGAATAACAAAGCTATGGAGGCCAAGAGCTATTGATCCAAAAAAGAATGAATCATATTAATGTGCATCTTCTCATGATAATACAATAGAGAATCCTTATAAAAGGATAATTAACCTAGAAACCCTAGGTGAGGATAAAATAAGATCATGACATGTGTCATCATCCTACGACATGAGACATAAAGAAAACATGACCTAAGTAAGCTTAAGTAATTAGAGGAAAAGGAACCTAATAATTATATAAATAATTAATTAGGAAATACCTTTTACTCTAACACCCCCCCTTAAGTGAAACTTAGGGAGAAGTTCAAACCTCTAAAGATGAATGCATGATGGGTCTTGAAAAACAAGGCCAAATAAGGTACCCATGTACAAACAAAGGATCTCTCAAAACCATAGAATAGGAGAAAATCCTTGTGGCAGAAAACTCCTCTCCAAAAGAGAAAAATACTAGTGAAGAACTACAGAAGCCTCCAAACAAGAGTGAAGGACGAAGAAGCTTTTAACCAAGAAATGTCCCAAAAGATAGGAACAAAGGATGAACATGAAGAACACCACTGAAGCATGTAGAAGTTGCAAACGCTATCGAAGAATGACTTCTATAGTGTTGAGAGAAGAACCTACACTAAAATAGATGATAATCAGGATCAAGAAGACAAGAATCTGCATGAGTTCCCATAATGACACTAGTCGAATCATATGGAAAACAAAGGAAAAAACCTAGAACTCGAAGATATAGATGGCACAGGTACCAAAATTCTAAAGAATTGATCAAGTGAAAATAGGTCACCTCTAGAAATATAAGGAATGCAAGAGTCTCCATATGGTAGATGATCCATCTCATCGGAATGCAGCTGATGCATCTGCCTAGTACATAGAAAAAAATACTATACCTACGTAGCTCACTCAAACGTGAAACCAAGGAAGCGTTAGCACTAATAGTAGAAACCTGCCATAATGTTGACAAGGGAGAGGCATGACAGGTACACTAAGACTGAATGCCAAGAAGAAGTGTATGAAGAAGAATTAGGAACATCTGAACATGCAAACATGAAAGTACCAACATATACAGGGTGTACACACAAAAGGCACACACACATGAGGCTACTGTCATGGAAGGGACACTCACTTGACAAAGGTGTGATGGAAAATGAAGGAAAAACATAAACCCCCCATGGCACTTTATATGTGTAGACATCCAAATTTTACCACTGCCATGTAGTCAAACTTGTCTCCTTATTCATCCCTTTATTCGCCTATTTCATTCTCTTCGTCGATTTAATTAAATCACATATTAATTAATATTTCATCATCCGTATAAGGTTCCTAAAGTATTTAATTCAATAATTAAATACTTTTACCTTTTACTTCTTTCCTCTCTAAATTAAATAAATACATCAATTTATTTAATTTAGTCATGTGACCTCTTTGAATTTAAGTCAATTTTAATCCCTCTTTTTCTCTCTCATTGTCACGTCCTCCATAACCCTCTTCTAATTTGGATTAATTTAATTAATTCATGATTAGGTGTGCACACCTTAATCAAGATTAATGTCACATCCTCCAACATTTACCACTTGCTTCTAGTCCCACATCAATCCTCCTAATCATGTGTTTGCACAACCTTAATCAAAGTCATTAGCCACATTTAGCATGCCTTTTTAGTCAGCCTTTTCATTTGCCTTTCTTAGCATTGACCCTCTTTCCCATGTGAATTTAAAATTCACATTTATTCCTCCTAGAATCCCCTTTTCCCTTGCATCTTCTAGAATCTTTGACTTGTCACATCAAGTCACATGTGGTCAAGTGTTTCCCTTTTTGGAACCTTGTCTTGTTCATGAGATTCTTCCAAGCATGTGAATTTTTAATTCACATTTATTTTCCCAACTACTTTCCCTTTTCCCATGGAGATTTTTGAGGAATTCTAAAATTCCTCAAAAGTCACTTTCATTCCCACTTGGAGACAAGAAGTTCCTTTTTGAGAAAATTTTCTCATCCCCCAAGGTACTTTCCAAGTACTTGTCCTTCTTCCACATCACTTACACATCATCAAATCCTTAGCCACTTCACATTCCATATGTCAAGATGTGAAGGCTTGTGAGTCCTCAACTCACCATTGCCCTTCATCTTGGCTTTGTTGGATAAATCTCAACCATTGAATTCTCTAGAGAATTCAAATTCCTCTATAAATACCCCCTTTTTTCTCTCATTTAGGGGGTTCATGATTTTGCTACCAAACTCTTGCCAATTTGACATTTGAGCCATACTTAGCCAATTTTCACACTTTGCCTTCACCATAGCACTTGCATCCCATACTCATCTACTTTTAACCATATTTGCACCCCATCTCACATCTTTTTCCATCAAGAAGAGCATACACAACATCAAAGATGAAAGGGACAACCAAAGGAGCAACTTAGCAAGGTATAATCATTTCATCTATGTTTGTTAAGTTAATGTTTTTTCCCAATCTTGAGGTGTTAGGTGTTTGTTTTTGTTTTTTTTGCATATTTGTTGTTGTTGCATACTTTAGGATGAAAATTTTCACTTGATCACATTTCTAGCACGCCCGGTGGGACCCACAAATGGGTCTCTTGCTTTCACGTTCTCTATTTTTTTATTGTTTGTAGGTGCAAGTTAGAGAGGGGCGAACCCGCCCTAGTAGAGATGCGTACCTGCCCTTCCAGGGGCGGACCCACCCACCAGGGGCATATCTGACCTAGCACAGGGACAGACCCACCCATTAGGGGTGGACTTGACCTTGATAAGGGGTGGACTTGCCCTCCACAGAACCTAGAAACAACAAATTTTTAGTTTTTCCATAGAGGGTCAGACCCGCCCATCAGGAGCAGACCTGACCTTAACTAGAGGTGAACTTTCCTAAACAGGGGCAGACCCGCCCAAAACAACTTTTTTCCAGAAGGTGAAAATAGAAGATTAAGCACTATTTTCAGTTGTTTTGAGTATTTCTGACCCCCTAACGTTTGTTGTTGGTGTTTGTGCAAGGATTTGACTAGCATTTGGTGGGAAATGGAAAACAAGGTACTAATGAGTTTCTTGTAGGGCTATCTATTTCAAAACAGTTATTAGCTGCTTGTTATCATTTTTTATTAATTTAGGCACATAGATTAACTAGGGGGTGTGAATATACTTTGTGTTTCATGCTTTTGGTAGGCTATTGACGTATCCAATCCCCTTGCGCCATTTAGAAATCCTGGGTGACGAGAAATCGTAGCTTGCCAAGTCCTTTTGAGTCCCCCATTTTTTCTTTTTCTTAGGGGACCTACTTGGGGATTTCATCACCCTAAGGGACGATCCCAACCACATGTATTAGCGGGGTATACAAAGGGGGGAGAGCCAAAGTTGTACCCCAATCTAGCCACGTCATTATTGGTGAAGCATCAGGATGACGTGAAGAGTTGGTATGAGCTTTTAGTACCTCGCTAAGGTTCCCGACTCACGCTTGTGACAGGCTGGTGTTCACGGTTTGGGCCTCATGTATCGGGTGTATATCGAGAACTCCCTAGTAGCCATGTTTATCCTAGAATAGAGGACTTTGTCGGCCATACCCATTCTACTAATCTTAGGATTGTGCTGCTTGAACTTTTTTCTTTGTGCAAAACCAATAATTTTCTGTTCAGTCGAGTTAGCCTTGTCCTCTGATTGTTATTTGTTGTGTTTTAGGTTTTTTTCCTTAGTAATTTTTATGAAAACCCAGTTCAAACTTGTCCAGGGGCAGACCTGACATTTTCCAGGGGCAGACCTGCCCTCTGTATCAGTCTATTTTCAACCTGTTTCAGTCAGATTTTGTCCAACTTTTAGTCAAACAGGCAGACCTGCCCTCCAGGGGCAGACCTGACCTCTTTCAAGGGTGAACCCACCCTCCAGGGGTGGACCTGACCTTTTTTAGGGGTGGACCTGTCCCTTAAACAGTTAGTTTTATTACCCGTTTCATCATTCCAGACACTCGTTCCATCGTTTTGAGTGCATGTTTCATCATTCTGATCACTCGTCTCCCCGTTTTGAACATTCGTGCACTCGTTCTGAGAATCCATTCCTCATCCCAAACATTCATCCCCTCGATCCAAGCATCCATTTCCTCATTTTGTGCACCTGTTTACCTATTTCAAACAGTCGTTTTTGGTTGTTTTCACTACCAGGGGTGTACCCACCCTTAGTAGAGGCGTACCTTCCCTTCCAGGGGTGGACCTGACTTGTTCCAGGGTGGATCCGCCCTTCATACACCTTTTTTCATCATCTGTTTTGTTGTTCCGAGTGTCGTTCCTTCGTTTCGACTAATCGTTTTCCCGTTTCGGGTGACCGTTCACCCATTTCGAGCATTCGTCTCCCCATTCTAAAGGTTGATCTCCCTGATTGAACATCTATCCATTTTGAACCTCCATTCATCCAATCATCCTTCTGCTCCGGGTTTTCATTCACTCGTTATGATAACTGTTCTCCATGTTCTGAGTGTTGTTCATCAATTTCGGGTTACCATTCACCCTGTTCTGGAAATCATCCTCCCATTCTGTTAAAATTCATTTGAAGTAGTTACTCGAGTTGACTTAGGTGTCTGAGCTTGATCGTCATCCTTCAAAACTAGCTTAGGCTTGTCATCTATCCTAAGTTGGTCATCCTCATCGGCCCTATCAATCCACTTCCATATCAAGTTGCATTCGGTGTCGTCATCATCCATCCATCCTTTAATCGATCAATCAACACCTTTCGTTACCTAGGGTAATTCCTGAACTTGGTTTTGAACCCCCGTCGTCATCCTAATTCACCCTATCAATTTTTTATCAATCCAATCCAATCCAATTTAGAGAATCATTTTATCAATCAGTCCAATCTAATTTCATCAATTATTTACCAAGCAATCCACTCTGGTCAAATCAAATCAAATCTGTTATCCATCATCCAATCCAATCCTATCAAGTCACATCCTTTTCGGATAATCCATCATCTAATCAATTCAGTCCTCCAATCATCATCTTGATCATCCTCATGTCCTAGTCCACTCCGTCATCTTGCATGCCCGTCTAGACTCGGTCGCAAGAAAAGAAGATGGTCAACCAAAAAAACCCTAGATCCCAACCTAATGCACCGCAGGAAAATCCTCCCATTAACAGGGGGTCATCACAATCTAACACCGAAGATCAAAACAACTCACCGCATGGTGAAGAGAGTATGGTCAACCAGGCCGAACTCACACTCGAGGAACATTTTAGTAAATCCACCAATGTGCAAATGACAGATCACTTGGTTGAACAACATGGGGAAGAAATTTTGGCCCACCTAATTAAAAAAGGTGTCAAACCTCCATCAGGTGTCGACCCATCCAAATATGGAAATTCCACACCCAACATACCCCAAGGTTCATAGAACACACCAGGTGATTCATACATCCCTAATGTTCCTCCAGTGGAAGGTTGGTATCAGCTTGAATTCGGCAATGTTGTCCTTTACCATGTTAACAATCCCCCACACGCCCCAATCTCAGTCATGGGGGCTCCTCAAGTATTTGATCTCAATAACCCTTTTGCCTATGAGATTTCACAAAATATTCCCCAGCATCTGCCATTAATGTTGACTGCACCACCCCTTTCGAATCAACCTCCAGTAAACGCTGGGGGCAACACTTTCACCGCCTTGCCTCCACCCCATGGAGCCACAAATCTACCACCACCTCCATTCACATCCCAACAACCTCTGCAATCTAACATACCACCTCAATTACCTCCGCAAGGTACATCCCAACCAAATGTTCTCGTTGTCACCCAAAAACCTCCTTTGCAGAACACCTCTACATCATCTCAGCCACCTCATCAACAACAACCCCCGCATAATCCTTTGATTTCATCACAACAACCACCACACCAATCGCAAGACAATCCATCTCGACCTCTTGTCCATACCATATCCCCATTGCTCACATCTATTTTACATCTGCAAGTTCAACCACAACACAATATCCCATCTCAGCCCACACAACCACCAATATCACATGAAAAACCTCCCCAACACTATTTCTATCATAACCAGCAATAGTTCCAACAACAACCACCCTATGTGGCCTCCCAATAGTTGCAACAATACCCCTAGTACCAGCAGACCAATCTGCAACACTCCATTCATGATCCTCAGCATTATGCCACACATCCTTATCAAACAAACCCGTACTATACCTCACAATAGGAACCCCCATACCAACAAACACCCTTGACATACCAGTAAGGGACATCGTCATCTCACTATCGAAATCCATATATCAACCTTCAAACAATATCTCAACATGATCCTTTGTCATCCTACCACCCATATCCATCCAACCCACATACCTCGACTCCTACTCCACCGATAAACACGAATCTGTTAGAAATCAAAGCTGCTTTGAAAGATCTCCAAGCCGGGATTGGTAAGCAATCCTTCAAATTTGAAGATATATGTCCCTATCCATTCGACCCTTCCATCTCATTAATTCCCTTCCCAAAACACTTTGAGATACCAAAATTCAACAGATACAAGGGAAACAAGGATCCTAGATCCCACCTACAAGAGTTTTACTCCTAGTGTCAGGAGGTTATGCATAATGACAATTACCTCATGCATCTCTTCCTGTGGAGCCTGACAGGGTATGCCCTAGATTGGTTCATGGGTCTAGAGCAGGTATCCATCAAATCCTTCATGGATCTTTAAGAGAAATTTTTTTCCTACTTCTCCTTCAATCTAGAGAAGGATACTGATACTTTGGATCTCCCCAAGGAGAAGCAATGTGAAGGAGAAACCTTTGCCAGCTACCTCCAAAGGTAGCGTGCGTTGGCAAGCCGAATGAAGACCTATCTCAAAGAGAAAGACATGGTCACTCTCTTTGTGGAGAATTCACATCCCAAC
Source organism: Sequoia sempervirens (assembly GCA_007258455.2). NCBI lineage: Eukaryota > Viridiplantae > Streptophyta > Pinopsida > Cupressales > Cupressaceae > Sequoia > Sequoia sempervirens. The sequence goes on along the minus strand of VDFB02270651.1, from coordinate 286,816,416 downwards.
ATGGCCCATAACTTCAGATTGCATTGTGTCACCACCTTCGCCAAGATAGTGGAGAAAGGACCCATCCTTGAAAGGGCCCTTATTGCTAAAGGGCATGTCAAGATACACAATCATGACAAAGAATAGTCATTCAGAGATAATTCATGCTACTGGAACAAGAACAAGAATGTTGTGAATGATGGTGTCACCGAAACTAAGCATGTTCAGGTAGCTAGTACCTCTTAGAGGCAACAGTCTGCTCCTAACTAACCATCTGCCCAAAACATCATATCAGTACCATAGGGGGCACCTCGCCCCCCTCAATAGTCAAACCATAATAGTCAAGGGAACAACAAACGATAGTTCACTCAATTAGGATAATCCCTCAGTGTCGTGTTCAACAAGCTCCTGCAAGCCAATTATCCAATCACATATCCTGTAACCAAGCCACATGATGAATCTAAGCCTAAACCAGTTTGGTTTAAAGAAAACGAATACTGTGAGTTTCACAAGATTAAAGGGCATACCCTAAACAAGTGTCAAAGTCTAAAAACATATATCCAAGATCTTATAGATCGAGGAGATATTCATGTGGATGCCAATCAGGCTTCATCATCTAATGCTCAACTACATTTTTATCAAAATTCCTTCCCTAACCATAATCAAGGCGCAAGCACGTCCAATAACAATCCCCAAAACAACAATATAAATAACATAAGTTATAAGAATGTGTCCCTCAATTATGATGGCATTGTCCATTTCATTGAGCAGGTGGAACCATGTGTATCCATGATACATGTCAAAGCTAAAGATCTCCAATGTGTTGTTGCCACCTGAAGAACCCGCATTACAGTCCCTGCAACCCCTGCATCCGGCCAACAAAATCCTGTGAATTCTCAGTATAACATTCTTGATCACTTAGGAAAGACTCCTGCTCACATCTCAATTTTGGATCTGCTTAAATCGTCTCCCGTGCATCAAGGGATCATGAACTGAGATCTACAGGAAACCCAAGTGCCTAACAAAATTGATCCCACACAATTCCAAGCTTTAGTGGGACACCTGGTTCTATCTTACCAGTTACACTTTAGCCAAAATGGCATGCCTAACATTGATGCCAACCATAACCGTCCCCTACACATCGAAGTCTTGGTTGCCCACCATAAAGTAAAAAGGGTCCTGGTAGATAATGGCTCTGCCCTTAATCTATGCACTCTAAAGTTCATAAAGAAGTTAGGGTACACTCAAGCAGACTTGAATAATCAAATCATTACGATTAAGGATTATGATAATACAAAAAGAGATTCTAAAGGAATTATCAATCTTCCCATATAGGTTGGACCTGTGACTCAGTACACTACATGTCATGTTCTTGATTTGTACTTACCATACAACCTCCTCCTTGGCCGCCCATGGCTCCACGCTATGCAAGTTGTCCCCTCCACATATCACCAATGCCTAAAATTCCCAGTTAATGGATAGGAGGTCATAGCCATTTACGCTGACCTGAAACCATTTGAATATTGTCGTGCCTTTGAAGCTTCATATCCCCATTTACATTATTGTCTTGGAGTTGAAATGGGGGCACCTCAATTGTCATCCTCCAATCCATCATCCACCACATCAGCCACTCCATCTTCCACCACCGACTCCACCATCACTAAAGTCTAGATCATTGACAAGGGTTGTGGTGAATATGAAATGCATAAATCTCTGAATGTGGCAACCATGCCACCATCACCACACACACATGGTCAACCTTCGCAGTCTGTACCAAAGGAAGAAAACAAGACCATTACCTTCAGTGCCAAAAACATCCCTACTAGCACTTTCTGGTCCCCTGGTTTAAGGACAGATACACCAGAAGATGATATCAGTCAATCGATATATCATGAAGAGCCTCAACCGGATCCTCCCCTTAAGGGGTATTTTCAAGAAGTATACACCTGGTTTGCTAAGTTCATAGAAAAACATAACTATCAAGGTGGGGGTCTAGGTAAAGAAGAACAAGGGCGGCTAGAACCTATTGATGTATCGAAGCTTCCATGGAATTCAGGCCTAGGATATGAGAAAAAGTAGAAAGGCCTCACAATATCATCCAATACGTCTAACAGTGTTAGTGTGGACAATGGTCCCTTAGAAGACATACCTAAGGAAAAATCTATCATACATGTGTATGATGATGTGGATCACACGGACCTTTCGTCCATGTTTGATTGCTTATCCATCTTTACCATTAGCCTTTCCCTATGTCATCCCAAACTTATTAACTGGGACCTACATGATAGCACACCTGACAATGTCTCCTTGGATGCATATGTCAACCTTATGGGATTGGGGGAAGATGAACGCTCTAGTCGTAAAAGTAAAAACAAGAAAATCAGAAACGGTCATCTAGTGAAAACCTCCCCAAGGTGCTTCTTGACCTGGAAAAAATAAAAATAAAGGACTCATTCGATAGTGAAAACCTCAATGAGGTGTTGGAGGATGGAGACGTTCATCTTCCCCTTGTGGGAACTCAATTATCTATGCGATCATCTATCCTGATCAAAGAAACTCAAGAAGTCAATCTGGGTACTACAGAAGCCCCGAAGATCACCTACATAGCCAAATAATTATCAGAACAAGAATATTTCATCATTGTCCAGCTGCTCAAAGATGAAATCATCAACTTTGCTTGGTCGTACTCAGACATGCCAGGTCTGGACCCCACTTTAGTAGTTCACTATTTGGATATTCGACAAGACGCCAAACCTGTCAAGCAGAAACTCAGAAAAATGCATCCGCAGGTAGCACTATTAGTCAAGAAAGAATTAGAGAAATTATTGGAGGTTGGCTTTATCAGACCCATCAACTATTCTGATTGGATCTCTAACATAGTGCATGTTGCTAAACCTAACAGAGACATTAGGATTTGCACAGACTTCCAGGATCTCAACAAAGCCTATATGAAAGATGACTTCCCATTGCCCAATATCAACATGTTAGTCGACCTCACTATAGGACACGAGATGTTGTCCCTCATGGATGACTTCTCTAGCTACAATCAGATTTGAATTGCACCTGAAGATCAACACAAGACTGCTTTCACAATTCCTTGGGGTACCTTTTGCTACAACGTTATGCCCTTTGGTCTCAAGAACACGGGGGAAACATATCAACGAGTAATGACTATTATCTTCCATTACCTCATCCACATTATCATGGAAGACTATGTTGATAACTTGTTGGGAAAGTCTAGAACCAGAGTAGAGCATCCTACCATTTTGAAAAAGATCTTGGAGCGGTTGGAACAATACAAGCTAAGACTGAATCTGAAAAAGTGTGTGTTTGGCATTACGTTAGGGAAATTGTTGGGATTCATAGTCTCCCGAAGGGGCGTTGAGGTTGATCCTACCAAAGTAAAAGCTATCATGGATATGCCCCCACCCCAAAACCTGAAACAGTTAAGAAGCCTTGAAGGAAAGCTACAACCTATCCATCGGTTTATAGCCCAACTTGTAGATAAGTGTCAGTCGTTTGCCCACCTTCTAAAGAAAGACACCACCTTCAAATGGAGTCAACAGTGGCAGTCAGAATTTGATAAAATCAAAGAGTACTTGGCCCACTTGCCAATCCTGATGCCACCTATTCTAGGAAAACCCCTCCTGCTATACATCTCTGCCACTTCAATCACATTGGGGGCATTATTGGCACATCACCAAAGAACGAGAAATCTATTACATTAGTCGTACACTGGTTGGTTATGAATTGAATTATTCATCAATGGACAAAGCCTGCCTTGTAGTGGTTTTCAGAATGTAGAAATTTAGACATTATATGCTCAGCCATCCTATTAAACTAATAGCGAAAATTGATCCACTGAAATATCTGTTGTCTAGAACCACCTTAACTAGTCGAATGGTTAAGTGGGTCATTCTCCTAAGTGAATTTGACATAGAATATGTGGATCAAAAATCCATAAAATGACAAGTCATCACCAATTAGTTGGATGATGCACCCTTAGTAGATGCTTACCCTTTGGTCACCGAATTTCCAGATGAAGAAATCTTTGCAGTTGCAGAAGCACCCACCTAGGTATTGCACTTTGATGGATCCTACACCCATAATGGGTAAGGGGCAGGAATTTTGTTTGTTACCACTCAAGGTGATTACATCCCAAAGTCATTCAGATTGGAATTCTCATGCACTAACAATATAGCTGAGTATGAAGCCCTCCTCACAGGCCTTAGAATTGCCAAAAAGTGGCACATAACTCATCTAAAATTCTTCGGCGATTCCTTGTTGGTCATTAAGCAGGTTAATGATGAGTTCCTAACAAAGGATGACAAGTTGCTACCCTACAAATGCATGGTGGACAACTTCAAGAAGTATTTCACCTCCATACAATTTGATCAGATTCCTAGTGTAGAGAACAAAGCAATTGATGCCATGGATACTATTGGCTCCTTGATTGACATGCCCAAGGATCGAATAGAATGTGAGTTCCTCATTGAACAAATCCTAATCCCAACATATGACATCCCTGAGATTGACATGGTGTGTGGCATCATGGGTCCCACTTCCCCTTGGTACCAAGACATCTATGCTTACCTACATGATAACATTCTACCCCCAGATCTTACATGAAACCAACACAAATCTTTTATCCAACATTCATCCCGATACGTCATCATTGGTGATATGCTTTATCATCGTGGGTATGATGGAACCCTCCTCAAGTGCTTGGATGAGACCAAAGCCCATACTACACTAACGGAAGTACATAGTGGTGTTTGTGGGGCCCATTCAAATGGTATGGATTTGGCTAAAAGGATTCTTCGAGCTGGATATTATTGGCCTACGCTAGAACATGATACTTATGAGTTTGTGAAGAAATGCCTCCCATGTCAGCAACATGCAAATCTAATTCACGCCCCAACGCAGGATCTTTAGCCCCTTCTCGCACCATGGCCCTTCTCTCAGTGGGGTTTTGACTTGATTGGAAAGATATACCTGCCATCCTCTGATGGCCACACTTTCATTGTTACTGCCACTAAGTACTTCACCAAGTGGGTGGAAGCAATGCCCCTTACACAAATGACTGGTACTCAGATTTCAAAATTCATCATCTACCATATTATATGTAGATATGGTGTCTCATCCACCATCCTCTCAAATAATGGAAAGCCTTTCAAAAACTAGGCCATGAAACACCTTTGTGACACTTTTCATATTCAACATCATTGGTCAATGCCTTATTACCCCCAAGGTAATGGTCACACAAAAGCTACTAACAAGACTCTGATCTGAATCCTTAAAAAGGTTGTCAATAACATTGGTTGAGATTGGCACCTCCACATTCATCCAATCCTCTGGGTGTATCGCACTTCCATCTATACCCCTACCGGCGCCACACCATATTCCCTCGTATATGGCATTGAGGCCATCTTTCTAGTCAAATTCAAGATCCCATCACTGAGAATTTCTCTAAAAAACCTTATCAGTGAGGAAGACACCTGTATTGCAAGGCTTGCCTAGTTAGAATTACTCAATGAAAAATGGATCAAAGCTTATGATCACCTTCAGGCTTATCAAAACCATCTCAAACTCAGCTACAACAAGAAGGTTCGCCCTCATCAATTCAATGTTGGTGACCTTGTCCTTAAAGAGAATCAATGCACCTAGTAGGACAAAGATAAGAAAGGCAAGTTTGAAGCAAACTAGTTGGGTCCTTATATCATCACTGCAAAGTATGGATTTGGGGCATACAGACTCGCCACCCTTGAAGGAGATCCCCTGCAAGAGCCTATTAACATCGTGCATCTGAAAAAAATTTATACCTAAGTTCGCTTGGTGGCCCTATCTGCACAAAAATCCAAAAAATCCAAAAAAAAGTAAAAAATTCTCAAAAAATACAAAAAAATCAACAAAATCCAAAAAAAATAGTAAAGAGAAATAATTCGTCCTTTGGTGAAAACCACACTTGGTGGCACCTTGGATAAGTACATTTGGTGAAAACCTAATCATAGGCACCATTTGTAATGAGTTGATCATTATCTACCTTACGTCCTAATTACTTTATGACTTCATCCATCCTATGCTAACATCCCCTCCCATCGCATCCTTGGCCACTTGGTATATATTTTGATTGAGCATTGGATGATCCACATTGGCTATCCATCATCCTGAGCTTTTTATCCTAATATGAGCTTGTGTCATTTCACCATTCGTCGTTCAGCTTGTGTCATCATCTAGGATCATCCATCGTGTCAGTCTCCATCTAGGCCTCATCTTGTCATGTCGGTCTTTTCATCCTTTGTCAAACTACGTTGCCCCTGCACTTTCATGTAGGTAAGGCTGATCGTTTGATCTGCCCCCGAGGAATTTTGACCATCCCGTGATGGTCATCCATCATCTGTCTTCATTGTCTCCTTTTCGCTTTTATCCATAGTCGATTGTCATTTGTCTTTTCCGAACTACGTTACCCCTGTGCTTTCACATAGACAAGGTCAATCTTTTGATCTACCCCCAGGGCATTTTGACCATCCTGTGATGGTCATCCATCATCTGTCTTCATTTTCTCCTTTTCACTTTTATCCATGGTCGGTTGTCGTTTGTCTTTTCCGAACTACGTTGCCCCTATGCTTTCACATAGGCAAGGTCGATCTTTTGATTTGCCCCTAGGGAATTTTGACCATCCTGTGATGGTCATCCATCATCTGTCTTCATCATCTCCTTTTTGATTTTATCCATGGTTGGTTGTGATTTTTCTTTTCCGAACTACATTTCCCCTGCGCTTTCACATAGGCAAGGTCGATCTTTATATCTGCCCTTGGGGCTTTTCCTTTCCTTTGTTTTTTTACTCTGTGTTTTTTTGTCATCATCTCTTCGGTCTCCATTAGTCCTCTTTCCACTTTTATCCATGGATTTTTCTTGAACTACAAGGGCTTTGTGCGTTCACATAGGCAAGGCTAATCTTTGATCAGCCCCCGAGCCCCTAGGTATTTAGGGTGTGTTAGTCTTATGTTGGTCTTTGTCTGGTCTCTTGTGTCGTGTTGTCAAGAGTGCCCTTATCTAGCTGGTTCTTCACAAACAGGATCCTCTAGTGTCAAAAGATTTGGTTAATGACAAAAATCCTGCATCACCTGGGTCATCTTAGTTTAGTATCCATCATGGGTCTCAACAGGATGCATCCTTCCTAATAGACCTCATCAACCCCATTCACCCTTGTGATCCTATGGAAAAGGACGTTTGAATTTGATTATGATATTTTAATGCTTTTGGCTTTTGTTTATTGTTTGAGATTCCTATTACAACTAGTCAAGGCTGTCGTAATCTACCATATTATGGTGCCTTTTGATGGGTTAATATAGGGGAAATCTTTTGGTGGTTTATTATTGTTTTCTGCTAGGTCACTCCCACGTAGTACCCACCAGGGTCTCCAAGATCCTGTGTTACGTTGGGGACATCCTTTTGTGCTTGTGGTCATCCCAATACCTAGTCCGACCAAGGTCTTTGTAACCTTGGGGTGTTGGGATAACCTTGTTTTGGGTGTTTGTTTTATGCATTGGATGCTAACTTTCCTTGGTTTCATATACCCTAGTAGCTGGTGTCTTATGCTATAGCAAAAATCAATACTCCAAAGATGGAAAATTGCATTCATGATTGCATTTCATTTCATTGCATGAATCCCTCATTCATTCTTGTTCCTAACCCATGACTTAGGATTTTGGTTGTGCAAAGTCTAATTCTTTTCCCTTTGTTTTCTTCTCAGGATACTAATGGTTCTTGACAAGTGTAGTATCATACCCACACCACACCTATCATCTACCCACATTCCCATGAAATTCCTTATTGACACTTATGTTGGCATTACATTTCGTAGATGAGTCCATTTTCCATTTATATTGCATGTTACATCATAGGACCAGTATACTTTATCCCATATGCATAATGGACTAACTAGATTAAGCATCTTCGATTCATTTTAATTCATACATTTCCATAACAAAATTTACACATTACATGCATCACCACCTAAAAAATACATTGTTAGGTCCATAATAATTACATATCATATCAAATATTCATCCCATCCTGCATCATAAACATTAATACATCATATACACAACGACATCAACATAAATACCTCATCACCAACATCATGCATAAAAATATAATCATCCACATAAACATAAATCATCATACACATGTACATACATTGCATGATCCATAATAAGCACATAAAAATATAATCATATGCATAACATAAACCATCCATCACACAAACATGATGCATAGTGTCAATGAGGACTATCGCATATCATAATCAAAATAATACAATGTCCATCTCATGTCTAAAACATAATCAAATACATATCCATCGTATATATCATCAAATAAAGTATACATCTAAGGATGTAGATCACATCTGCTCCCTGTTGATATGTACTAAGTCTCCATCTTGCAACTATAAAAAAAAAACCTGTATCTTGTCACCTGCTCTTTGCCCGCTCTACTGTGAGCTACCCACGTCTGATCTTTGAGGAGAATCGGGCACTGGCCCTCGGCATGTGGGAGTCCCTTGATAATCACGACTAGGAGTCCCCTGATAACCACCATAGCGAGGAGGAGTCGGCTGAAAGTCACTA
>VDFB02270651.1:286772435-286807704 GCA_007258455.2 Sequoia sempervirens | reverse complement strand
CCTCTCGCCGAAAACCCTAGCTCTTACCGAAGAGACTACCTTTATGTTTTCGATCAGTGTAACAAATCAAATTCACCAAGACCATTCTTCGATGCACATGAGTCATACCGAAATGCTTTATCCACTCTGATTTGCTAAGACATTACAAACCTCTTGCCGAAAGCCTTCCACAAGCATTAGTCGGTGAGACCAAGTGAAATCGCCAAGGCCTCAACCCGATACCGCTCAGTTTAGCTGAAGTTCTCTCAAAGAGTTGTTCAGTGAGACTCCTCCCGAAAAATAGATAAAACCTTTTGAGCACGAGTCGGTAAGACAAAAAGGACTTGCTAAGACGTTATATCGATAGCCACAACTCATGCCAATAGACTTCCACATGCACTTGTCGGGGAGACATTACCTTTTCGCTGGGATGCTAAACCGAATACTCCAAGTTTGGCTGGAGTGAATCCCATATGTGATGTCGGCGAGACAAAACCACTTCGCTGAGACCTATTCTAAAAACCCTGACTCTTGCCGATACGCATCCATTTTAATCTCTGATCAGTGTGACATACCAATATCGCTGAGACCACATACCGACAGAATAACATATGCTGATAAAGAACACTTTTCTGTCACCGAAACCAAAGACAAGTCTTGTCGAAATAACCTTTCTTAAGTCAGTTTCCAAGACAATGCTAATGTTACGCCAAAAGCATCCTGTATGTTAAATTCAATTCCCATGACATCTGAAATTTCTTTCCGAATAGGCAACTCAGACATTTCAAAGTGGATCGGGAAGACCCTACCATTTTCACTCCGATATGAGTAAGCTTGAAAGAGAAACAACCAAAGCCTGTGATATGCAAGGAGAACCATTCTGACAAAGAAACCATATTTCAAACTCTGTCAGTCAAAGATGTAGCATTCATAACTTGAACCAGAAAACTCATCACCATGAAATTGAACCATAACAACTAACTTTATGTAATAGCCAAGAGACATCAAAGAAGTGCCATAATAAATCATAAAGATCCAAACTGAGACTGATCATCAAAGAGAACCAACTGAAAGGGATTTTGACATCAAGGACAAACTATATGATCACAACTGAGATCCAACAGAATTGACCACCTGGAGAGCCTTGCTTGAATCATCTTCAAAATAAGTCTTAGCAACCTCCAATTCCAAAGCTACCACATGAGATCTGTCAGGCATGTCAAAGGTTTGTGCTACAGATACAAGAGAAATTTTTGCCAACACCATTCCCTAAGGACCGGTCACCCTTTGTGTACCTCTATCATAATGCCTAGCACACTCAAGCACTAACTCATAGCATTGAATTATAGGAGGAAAACCAGCCACATGAGCTAACCCTGATTCTATCAATCTTCTAGCCAACAATGGAGGGTTCTGTTGTGCCATTCTTGCCTTGAATTCCTCATAATCCCATCTGCCTACATTGGTGTCACCCACCTTAGTCCAGATGGAGGAAAGCTTGGATTCAACAACCTTGCTCTTAGGCCAATCTTGATTCTCTCTACCTCTGAGATCGAAGACCCCTCAGGACCCTGATCCATCTGCTTGCTTTTGGTTCCAATTGCAACTTCCTTACTTGACTCAGCCTGTATTCAACAAGAAACCACAATAAATCATCTTTACCATATTAGAATCTTGGTCAGTTCATCATAAATATCATGCTTATCATTCAAAAATTCAAGAAAATTATGATTAAAATCCCTTAATTCATCACAAGGCACAAATTCTAAGAAATCTAGGATTTTCAGCCATCCGAGGAAATCATGCCAGAGAGGAATTCCCGGGAATTCCATGCTAGATGGATTTTAATGCTCATGGCATAAATATCATAAACCAATCATCCACATGAAGAAAAAAGTATGAAACATCTCTCTAATTATTCAAATTAAACATGAAATATCAAGACATACAACATTCAATCCATTTATTTCTCCAATTCTTCAAATGGTGTGACTTTCAGGAAAATCCATCCAAAGAGGAAATCTACGAGGTAGGCACAATTTCGGGTTTTGAGTATCTTCGGGAAAACGAAGGGAGGATGGAAAGCCTAGGAATTCTGATGGTTAAGGAATTCCACGAAGACTTCAAAATTTTGAATGTAGACGTTTCTTCGAGGCTTCACTCAAATTGATCGAAGGATCACAAATTTGAGGACCTGGGGCCTAAAGCTAGCTTGATTTGAGCTTCTTACAAATCATCTTTAAACTCTAAACTTAATTCAAAGAAAATTGACAGGAATTAGTGATGCCCTAAACCTCAAACCCTAAAACTCTGCCATGAACACATAGAAAAAGCTTGGGCTCAACTTACTAGCTTTGCTAGGTTTTCAAAAGATTTTTCATGGCCAACACAATCAATCTATTTCATAATGAAACTGAAAACAAGCTGGCAAACTTACTTGGGTCGTTAATCTAGAAAAATTGAATAACCCTAGCCTCAAGATGCTCAATACTAAATACACAGAAATCTGGACTTCAAGCAAACTCAAGACGCCAAAGAACTATTCACATTCAACAATCAAAAGCAAGGCAACAAATACATACCATTGATGAAGTGAATTTGATTGAAACAACGATGGGCGGCGAGTTTTGATGCCCTAGCGAACAGTAGAAACTATGATAACGCCCAGGAAATGCACCACCAAATCCAGAAATCCATGAATCCAAACACCAAATCAAGCCAAGCACTCCAAATCAAGCCTCTGAGAATGGTAAAAGACAAATGATAAAACTCAATGGCACAAGAATTCCCCAAAATCAATTAAATACATTTCACAGAAATCGTACAATCGAGCAAGACAATTCAAACCAAAACCCAGGAATTCGACAAGGCGAAGGAACTTCGATGAAATCCGGCCAACACGGAATTCTGCGAGGTACCAAAATTTTTGGATCATAGTGCAAAAGCAGCAGCCACTAGGTTTTCAAAGCATCTGGGGAATTCCGCCCAAAGAGGATTTTCCCAAGAACAGCGAAAAACCCAAAATGAGTCTAGAACTTAAGATTTTCAACAGATGCCATAGAGGGATCATCAATGCGGGTAAGATAGACATTCAAGCTCACGCCAAAGAAAGTAAGTCCCCAAAATAAAAGGGCCAAAATACCAAGAAACAAAGTGAAAGAGGGTCCCTACTTTCAGCGGAGCGTGTGTGCAAAAACTGCACAACAGAAACCAAGAGAAGTTGTGATCTCTGATCCTCCTTCTGATGCAATTTCAGTGCAACATTCTTCACTAGTTTCACCTCTGGAGCAACCAAGGTCTAAGAGACAAAAGATGGATGATTTAACTCCCCTAGTATCATATGAAGTGAGAGAAGAAGTGGGGGATACAGAGGAGGTTTCTACTGTAGCAAGGAATATGAAGGATGATACTAAGGTTGATCAACCCATTTCTAAACATGAGACTAAGGCTCATAAGCCTGAGGCAAGGGTGGATGTGCAAGTACCCAGCAAACAAGAGTTGTATGAAGATGAAAGGATAATAGCCTCTCTTAGGTTTATGGAGGATGATGAGTTTGTGAAGACTCCTGAGTTCAAATATTTTTGGGTTAAGATGAAAATAGAGTTTTAAGAAAGAGTTCAGATAAATAAAATGGGAATCGATGAGTCTTAGCATGATAAAATTGTGGCTCAGACCTTCAAGGAGCTCAGGATAAATGAAGTGGATGTTAGTCAACAAGAAGCTAGAGAAATGGTGTTGAAGAGCAATATGTTAATCATCCCAGGAATGGAATTGAATAAAATGTTTTTGCTTGACCAAGTAAGAAATCTGGAAGATTCTATGCTAATTGCAAAATTTAGAAGGAACGAATGGTACTTGGTATAATCCCAAGATTGAGACTTTGGCCTTTGGGGAAAAACAAAAGAATACAGAGAAGCCAAAGTTATTGAATGTTGTGCAAGAAATGAGGGGGGATGTTATCATTAAAACACTCAAGGACACTTCCACACTAGAGGTAGCCACCATGATAATGAATTCAACCATGTTTACTCAAGTTGTTGTTAAGAGTATGGAGCTCAAGTTGGTGGAATATGAGAAGGCCCAAATTGATTTGAATGAATAAGTAAATAGGTTTTTTATGGAGAATGTAAAACTAAAGCAACAATTGAAAGGAGTTGATTCCTCTCAAGGGAAGGAGATTGTGATCATTTATCAATCCTCCACAACTTGGGAATTTGGTGCTGATATAGTTTTTGTAGGTCAAATAAATGCATTAAAGCAGGGTTTCAAAAATGGGATTGAAAACTTGAAAAAACTCAATGAAGTCACTAAAGAGGGGGTGAGATGTCGAATCTTTGGTATATTGGAAAAAAATTAGAACATAGGGTCAAGCTTGTTATTGATAAGATAGAAGATGTACACAGGTGTTATGTTTCTTTATCACAAGAATTAGAACGGATGAAGGCTCATGTCCCAATTTTAGATCCTCTATTTAAGAAATGACGACCTATTCATCACACTTTGTTAACATTGTGTAAAGTTTTACAAAGAAGTCTGGATGCTCTAGTAGCTCTAAAGCCCATTGAGAAGATGGTGAAGATGGTTATTGATGAATTATAGTACATATCTGGAGAGAGTTAGAAAATCAAAACAAAAATGGAATCCTTTCATACACTCAAGCAATTGTTTATACCAGAGATTCAAAAGGGGAAATTGCTCATCTCAAAGATTTTGATGATTAGAAGAAGGAATTCAATCAGATGGTTCCCAATATAATCACTCATTTGCAAAAGGGTCAAGAATTAAATGTTCATAGTTTCAATCTAATTCTAGATAGAATAATTGCATTGGATTTAGGCTATTCCAAGTTTATCATAGAAGTCAGAGAATTATTGGATAAAAGGTGGAAGGATCATTTCATAAGTGTGCCACAAATTCAAAAACATAAATGGTTGAATGATTTATAGTGTTTCAATGGGAACATGACTATTTGCCTCCTCCTGAAGATTAAGCTTTGTCCAGAGTGTTGCAAAGTGATCAAGTTTTATGTTAATTATCATGAAGAGGGGACCTTGTTAGATCCATCGATCATGGGTACCTCATGATTATCAATAGACCTTGGGTGTGCTTCATTTATATGTTACAAGGATTTTGGGACTTCAATAAGTTGTGATGTTTTTATTTTCATATTTATTCACCTAAATCAATTGTATTTGTGTGATATTTTGGTCAGTGAAATTAGAGATAAACAAAATATAATCAATGTAATGCAAATTTATTGTTTGGTGCATTTGGGTGGGCAGTTGAAGGGTCTTTTGGAATTGTAATGGTTTGAAGCTTGTCACTTCCTTCATCCACCTATAAGAAGGAAACCATGATCATTGTAGGGGGAGGATTTTTTTTTTTGGGGAAGCCACACATTGTAAGAACCTTTTTGAAGCAAAGAAATGGAAAGAAAGCAGTAACTTGGTGCTCGAATTTTGGTTTCAATTATTTTTTGAGGTTATTGATAACAATTATCTGGCTACCTCCAATTTGATGTTTTCCTTGTTATTTAAATTAGAGTATCAAGTATATATCTGGGTTATCAAAACAAATTCATGTTTTGTGTGGTTTATTTTATTAGTTTCTTCAAGTAAGAATTAAATTCTTTCGAATAAGTCACAATAACTTAGAAGATTCATTTGGATTAAAAAAGAGCCTAGTAATTAATTTCCTTGCATGTTTATGCAAGTCATAAATATCAGAGTGCCAAACAATTTGAATTATAACCAATAGGAAACATACCAATTTATATTTTGACTTTGATACCCAGTAGAAGAAAGGCACCGATCATCTTTATCCCCAAAACAATTTCTTGTAAAAATATTTTCTATACATTTTAATGTTCAATTATAGAAGTAGGAGTAATAGTTAGTTTTGTATTTGAATTTTCTATTTCAAACTCTCATGCCAGTGTGAAATAGATTGAGAGAGGATTTAATTGTAAAAAAAATGTGATCACTCAAACCCTACAAATTTGTATGAGGTTTTTAATCTGCTTGATTATCATCAGTTAATCTCAGAGATTTAACATTCATTGGTGATAAAGGTACACCCACCTAAGCATAACAGAGCCTAAAGAGCAGGAAATTCGAACCATCCTGGTTAGGTCTGTTTGTTAGCCAGATCACTTGTTGAACCTGATCATAAAGCTTGGAATACTTTTAGGGTTTGACAATCTGTTGATTTGGTAACCAACACACTTCATGTTAAAAAATCCACAAACCATCATTAGTTCTCCTTCCTTTCCATCAGACCATATATTCCTTATATTTCTTCTTCCTAATTCTTCTATTCAAACATTCATTCAAAATCTAGTCTATCTCATCTCTAGACCTCTCTAGAACCTATTGCTTTCAATCTAGTCCCTATGATGAGGTCCTTCTTAATATCTTCATCACTGTGAAAGACACATAGATCAACCACATTGAACATAAGTGAGATATCTAAACTTTCTAGTAATTTAACCTTATAAAATCCTTCACAATACTTTGTATGAGCTAATCTTCTTTGGCTTCAACTTATTATAAGTCCTTTTAAGAAATCTCTTTTCTCAAGTGTATCATGACTAACTCACCCTCCTAACTCTTTTCTCTTATATGCTCATCTACACTTTCCTTATACTTATTGTTACTTTTCTCTAACTATTGTTTCACCTACACATGCACCTCCTATATGTGCTATGGAAAATATTTTGCATCTACACCAATGATTTCTGCATTAGGTACTCAAAAACTATATAACAACTTTGGGAGATGTCACATAAGCAATCTCATTTAATGGGTCTTTATTGTAGACCAATTCATTGAGTTGTTGAATGTAAATTCTACTTGCATGAACTAAGTATCCCACTACATTAGTTTATCTCTTACCCAACTCTTAAGAATTTTCCTAGACTCCTACTAACAACTACTATTTGACCTTTTGTTTGTGGATGGTATGCATAACTATAGTTCACATATGTGTCCAATTTTTCCATGTGTTCCAAAGGTGGCTTAAGAACTTAGTATCCCTATTTGAGTGATACTCTACAACCCATGTATCCTCTCAACTTCCTCAAAGAATAAATCTATAATCTTGGAAGCATCATTTTTTTTGGAAATGAATAAAATGCACCAATTTTGGAGACCTATCAATGGTGAAAAAAATGGAATCATTACCCTCTTTGTTTCCATAGCACTCCAAGGAAATAATTCAAGGAAATTTCCTCTAAAGGCTTCTCTAGAATTGAAAATGTCTTATATAAATTTGTATTTTGGGCAACACTCTTCATGATCTAATTTTTTTTGCATATCTCAACAAAAAATTTGACATCATGGTGCAAACCTAGCCAACAATGTCACTCCTTCAATATCGAAAATATCTTATATGTATTGAAATTCCCTTCCAATCTTCCACTATGGGTTCCCCAATGAAATTCCCCCTCGTGGAACTAGGAAATATGCACAATTTCCTCCTTTTGAACAAATTCCTTTCTTGCATAGATAAATCATCAAAAGAACCCTTACCTCCAATCTAGGACTCCACACAACTATTCCATGTCTTTTTGAAATCTAAATCATCGACATATAAATCATTCATCATCCTCATTTTTACCAAATCTATTGTCATAGTAGTTAACAAACAAAAACCCCTAAAACTAATATACTCCCTTAATGTGTCTTTGATTCAACTGTGATTGAATATTGCTAAACCCCAATGCCTAATTATTAGTATATAAATAAAACTACCATGTTAACAAATAGTGCCTCTACTTCTACAAGGCTTGAATAATTGCATTAAATTCATGATCATAAACTAAATATTTCTACTCAACTTCTCATTGAAAAATACAATGTTTTTACCTTATTAACTTAAGAAAACACCAATAGCTTTATTGTTGGCATCACAATCTACTTAAAATGCCTTCTCAAAATATAGAAGCATTAATATTGGTCCCTATGTTAACTTATTCAACAATTTAAAGTTTGTGTCAACTATGACTGTCCAATCAAATCCACCCTTTTGAATACAATATGTTAGTGGTGCATAGATTCCCCTAAAGTTCCTAAAGGAATTCTAGTGGAAACTTTCAAGTCATGGAAGCTTCCATTTTTATGATATTCTATGGAGTTAATCACTGAAAAATTTCCCTCCCTTTATCTAGATTCATCCTCAAATCATCTTAAGATATTAAAAATCCCAAGTGTACTAGCTCATTTTGCATTAAGTTACACTTCTTCAAGTTTATACACAACTTTTCCTCTCTCAATTGCTAAAATTTGTCACAAGTATTAAAAATTATTTTCTTTAGTCATGCTAAACAAAAATATTGACCAAATAAAAAACCATGGACTTACCTAAGAAAGTTTCAAAACTTCATTCATTTTCCTCATAAAGGTACTTGATGCATTAGCCAATCCAACGGTCAATGTTTTATTCTAAAAGGTATCTTAAGGTCAATCATAAGAAAATTAGCATGCACAACTCAAAAAATCCATTAGGTCCTGTTGATGATGTTTTATGCACAGCAACAACTCAGAGAGAATATAATATCCTATCTCACTTGAAAGGTAAAATCTCTATCAGCAAGCCTCAAGAGATAACCCCAAGGTCTCTAATGTCAGGTCTTGACAATGCATAAACAACTCAGTGATAAATGTGAAAATGTTGGTAATCACAATGGGACCTTACTACAAGCAAAATACTGAATCTCAATTTATCAGATCTAACAATATGATGATACTTTAATCCTAAATTTAACCCAATAATCAAAGAAATAACAAAAGATAAGGGTTTCAAAGATATTTCTAAACTTAATATTAAACCTAAGATTAATAATGCCAACGACCAACACTCGAAATGGACCAATCCCTCAAAATTGATTTCTACTTGACCCAGATGGATCTGCAATCTTATAGAAACAGTGCAATCTTCTAAGGTGTTAAGATTTTCAAATCATGAACATTCATTCAAACAACCATATCGCAATTGAAATGAATAAACCCTCACAATTGAACTAAGCACAATGAATATAAAGGTCCAGGCTAACTTTGCAAAGCAACTAACAATCAATTGGTTGCGAAAAGTATGGACCAGGGATTGCTGCAACACTTCAAATATCAAACCATAAACATCATTGAATCCAATCTAATCTAAATATTAACCTCCTCAAAGCAATTATAAAGATAGAATAACAAGAACCATGCAAGATAAGAACACAAGTATGGCACCAAATCACAATGTCATTACTTGCATCAAATTATCCACTGTAGCAACAATTCCAGCTTTCTGTTACAATATTTGCTTGAGAACAACTACTTGCTAACTCTTGCTCCACTTAATTCTCTCTAACTATCTCTCTATTTGTCTATGTCTAAAACTTCTTAACCCTTACAAGTGAGGCGAAATGCCATATTTATAGAACCCCCAAAACATGTCGACCTAGATAGGATTTTACAATAATAATAAGGCACAACAAGTCGGCAAAGAGAAATTCAAAATAAAATAAAATATGCATTAAATGAATGAACTTCATCCAGGTCAGCCTGGGATTTCCAATGCAACTCGGACCAATTCATGGAAAAATAATAGGGAAGCACAAATCTCGATGTAGCCAATCATTAACTATCTTCCCCTTTGTCTCTATTCCGATCCAGCATTTCATGAACTTTCAAAAGCACCCTATCCAAGTCGGCCACAAGTGGTAAAGGAAAAACCCTAAGTCGCCTTTCAATTGATGCAATTTCTTCCCTTGATTGCTTCATCGACTTATCCCAATCCACCTTATATGTTAGGTATTTGTCAATGACAACAATGTAGGTGGTTGCATCATCCAATTGGTGCTCAAAAATAGAATCATCATTAATTGGGGCATAAACATCCTGCCACCACTTCCTCAACCGTTCTAAACTCAAATATTTGGGGGCAATCTTCCTTCTCCCTATCATAATCTCAAAGAAAGCAATGGATCCATTGTAAACATCAGCTAAGGCATCATCAATCTACCTCCTCTATTTGTAGATCTTCTTCAAAACCTTATGTCTGATTTGCAATGCCTCAAACCACTCCCAAGGTTCAGCAGCTCCGAAGGAAGGAAGAATTTTATCATTTACTAACCTATCCCTGGTGTACTCCATGATAGTTTTTGTTTTCTGCAATAGGAGATATGTATCTTCTTTATCCTGAGCCAACACCTCCTTCAACCAATCAACTGCCCTTACAACATCCTTCCCAGTTGACAAAATATCCTTGATAGCTTCATTACCCTTGGTTCACACCCCTTGCAGCCAATTTGCAGTGGCAAGAGTGGAAGCTTTCATCTTTTCAAGCTCGGTGATGGTTTCCTGAGGTAAAGGTTTTGTAGCAGAGGTGGAGGGGTTAATGGGTTGCAAAGGTTTCATTAAATCCTCCAAGCATTTCTTGAGATTCTCATTTTCCTTCTTTAGCTCCTGTTTAGTCTTCATTTCCTTCCTCAATATGCCCAAGATGACTGCACTTGAACCCCGATAATCTTCAATATCCTGCTCAACGGATGTAGGCCCTAAATTGAAGGTATGAACATTATAATCCTTTCTAGCCACATCATCTCTGTTCTTATCTGGGGCAAGGGTTGTAATGTGAACAACTTTGTTGCTGGCCTCATCTCTTTCAATCCTTGAGATCACCCTAGCCTTCTTCTTACCTTTGTCTTTTCCAATCTTGGCTAGCATCCCATCCCAATTGGGTGGAGTATCTTCCACTATAAATTGTTTTCTCCTTATTTCTTTGTCCAACCACTCAGGCACAGTGGATTCCAACTGCACCTTACCCTGTTTCTCCTCTTCTTGTTGACCTTTAGGCGCCTCTTCACTCAAATTATGTTTCTCAGGAGTCTCATCCGTCTTTCCCTCCTTTTCTTTAGCATGTTCTTCTTCATGTACAGGTGATGGAACCTTCACTGTTTCTTCTTCTACTGGAGGTGATTTAATCTCTTCGGTTCCAATAGGTGACTCCGCATATGCAACCAAGGGAGACTGCATTACCTTTTCAATTTCTGCTTCTGCACTATGAAGATCACCCTCATGAAATTCCTCCCCTTCAGTATCTGGATGTTCCTCAATGTTTTTCAACTCACCTAGTTTGCTTTGAGCTTCATGGGCAGAAGGAATATCATCATGTTGCTCCTCACGGGAAATAACTGGAGGAAGGTCTGCCTTAGGCACACTATCCTTGGGAGAAGGAGTCCTAGAACTCCTTGTGTACACCCATGCCCTCTCTTCTAAGCTTTCCACATTTACCACTGGTGGGGTAACATCTTCCTCCCCAACCTTGGAGCTTTCCTTCTCTGACAATTTTATGACTCTTATCCTTTTGGGCACAGGAACATCAACCTCAAGACCTTGCTCCTCCATTTCTTTCTATTCAGACTTCTTAGTCCTTGTCCTCTTCTTAGCCTTTGGCTTTCTCTGTTTTCCTTCCCCTTGGGCCTCCTCCTCTTGAACACCTTTTATCTTCATCTCGAAAGGGGAATCCAACTTACCTTTTCCCTTAGGGTCCTGCTCAGTTGATTCTTCAAAAGTGGAGTGAGGATCTAAATCTCCCATCAGCTCATAGGTGCACTACACACCTTCATTTTCCAACTCCCATAGCTTATGCTTTAGCCACATCTTGGTAAATTTGATAACTGGATCCATTAACTGTTTTAATTCTATTTTTTCCTCTTCTAACCAATCCACATCACCGATTGGTCTATCCTTCATAGCCTCATACGCATGATCCTGGATCAGGTTTCCATCATCCTCAAGTTGATCAGGCACTGCCTTCACATTGTATAAATGGACCGATTCAACCGGAAGGCGAGAAAACTTCTTCTTTCTAACCTCAAATTCATCACTGTAGTTGGCCCAGTAGTCCTCCAAATCAACCTTATGGCTATATTCTCTACTGGCCTTCTTTTGGGCTTCTGTGATATCAAACCTGGACCTCTTGGAATGGAAAGACAAGCCAAGAGTACTCATCTCTTCCTCTGAAGCTTAGGCAGAACAAATGGAAGGACAAGCCTCCACAGTGCCAATCCTTAATGGGAAATCTCCACCAAAACCAGTTTTATGTTGTCTCCTTTAACAGTGGCATAAAAGTCACAGATTTGCCTCGTTACTTCCAAAAGTATGATATGATCAATAGGATACCTTGGAAGTCTGTAAGGGGCCCTTTGGAAACCATCAACCCGGATATATGAGAAGGTTGGAAATTGAATAAACCAAGCCCCATATTTCTTGATGAGCTCCTTGGCCTGGTCTGAAATCCTTACATGTTCTGCTCCCTGAAGCAATCTAGTGATGTGCATGGTGAATGCATCATTCACCCTCCTATAGTTCGAGCTCCCCAAATGCAACTAAGGGAAAACCTCATAAATAATATCATGTCCAAAGATTCCCTTTGTACTCAATCCTCTATATGGGTGAAATCTGGCAAGTGCATAGACCAAATATGAAGTCATCGTGAAGGTCTTGGTCTGCAACACATTGGATAGCTGCTCATGGATCACTCTACTAATCACACCAGCCCAATGATAGTCAATCAGTTCATGTTCCATCCTTACAATAGCATGGCACATCCAATTCTCAAATACACCTGCATTCCTCAATCCAACCACCCTGCTGAGCAATGTGATGGCATCGTAGTATTCCTTCTTGAATTTTGCCCTGAATTGTTGTTTAGGCAACTTGGAATAATGAGACTTTGGCTTCTCCAGTCAGGAATTGATGAGCTGTTGAGATTTAATAGTATGTTCTTCATAGAACCCCTTAGCTGCCTCCATGTTAAATGCCACCACATGAGACCTATCTGGCATATCAAAAGTCTGTGCAATGGAAACAGGGTTGATATTTGCCACCACTCTCCCTTGTGGACCAATAATCCTTTGTGTATCTTGGTCATAGTGTCTTGCACACTCGAGGACAAGCTCATAGCACTAGACTATAGAAGGAAAACCTGCTACATGTGACAAACCCGATTCCTTCATTCTTCTAGCCACCAAAGGAAGATCCTTGGCTGTCATTCTTTCTTTAAACTCCTCGTAATCCCACAGTTTGACATTTGTATCAGTCACCTCAGACCAGACTGATGTGATTTTACTCTCAAGGATCTTACTCTTGATGTCCATCTTAATCGTCTCTGCATCAGTCATTGAGGATCCAGTCGCTGCCTTAGTAGACTCAGCCTGCACTCAACAATGAAATCATAGTAAAAACCATATGAGGGAAACGTTAATCCATTAAAACACCGTTAGAATGAACCTCATACAATCAGGGTGTTATTAAATCTCATATAAATGATCATAACAAATTTCGGGTTTCAGGACCATCCGCGGAACCTGAGCCAGAGAGGAATTTCGGGAAATTCCATACCAGACGGATTCCGGCGGAATAATCATGAAACACCCACTAACAATTAAGTCTGATCCTTATCACTCAATAAACCACATAGGAAACCATAAGATAGAATGGATTAATCATAAAATGCATCATAAATCATTAATAAATCCAACCATTCCATATTCTATCATATTTCATCAAATTTCGGGAAAATCCACTGAAGACAGATTTTCGTGAAGGGGAAGACACTTCGCAAACTTCAGAAAATCTAGGCGACACAGGACTTCGGGAAAATCCAGAGTCGACGGAAATCCACGGATAAGGTAAAACTCTGAAAGCATGCAAATTCTGGGAAATCAAAGGAAATCGGGAAAATGGAGGAGATCGAGAAAATCCAGGGTCAACGGAAATCCGCTAAATATATGAAACTCCGAAAATGATAGCGGATTCTGGAAAAACAGAGGGAATCAGGAAAATCCGCCAAGGACGGATAATCCCGAGGTAACCGTGAAACCCGAACATCGACGTTAAATCACGATTTCACCCAAAACACCAGATTAATCATGAATTTCAAATATTTAAGCTTAAGGAAAGTTTAATATGAGCCTTCTATGGATTTCTTTAGTATTCTAAACCATTTTTAGGGCGGAACAAGATGAAGTGGTGATGCCCTAGGTTTCAAACCCTGTACATCCGCCATTAACACACAGACCAGCTCAAAATTCAAACATTTCAACTGCTAATTCTCGACTAGGGGAAAAATCATGGCTCTCAAGCAAGTTACATCAAAATGCAAATAAACAAACTCGTAAATTACTTGGGAGACCATAAATCAAACAATGTTAGGCAGCCCTAACTATGAAATGATCAAGCAATCAAGAATTCAGACCTCAATAAGCTTCAATAACATCAAAACATTATCTGCAATTATCAAATAAAAGCAAGGTAGTCGAAAACATACCATTATGAAGCGGAAATCGATCTTAGAATCAACAAATGCAAAATTAATAGCGTCCACAAAGAACAACGGGGGGACTACACAAGAAATCACCACCCAAATCCACAATTCGCAAACTTAACGCCCCAAATCCAAATCCAACACCTCTAAGAATGCACTCCTTAGCTCAATCGATGGCAAACAATAAGCACAATGGTATAAAAGACCTCGAAAATCAATTAAATACATCATTCAAAGCTCATATGAAAATATTAATGCCGCTAACAAGACATCCAGGAAAAAAACCCTGGAACCCGACAACAGGATGAAATCCAAAAAAATCCAGCCCACGCAGAATTCCACGAAGACTGAAAATCTTTGAATCATAGTGCACAGCCGGAGTCCGAGTAGGATCCGGGAAAATCCGGCCGGGGTGGAAAGTCTCGAACTTCAGTGAAAACCTGAACTTAGCTCACAACCAAAGATCTTTAATAAATAACTTAGGGGAATCTCTTAGGCAGTCAAAATAAACATTTAAGCACATTCCAAAGTAAGATAAAACCTCAAAATGAAAGGGCCAAGACACCAAAACCAAAGCGAAAGAGGGTCCCTGCTTGCAGCGGGGCGTGTGTGCGAAAACTACACAACAGGTCCTACACAACATAACAATGAAATCCTATATATAATGATTATCTTGTTGATGACATTTCAACTTGTACACATCCTCCATTATCCTTCCTTCTTCAATGCAAGTATTGTAGGTATAACATAAAGACTCATACTTTCTTGAAACAAGTGTTCATTAGTTCTTCCACGTGTTTATTCAATTCTACACTTATTTTAGGACTCATTCTATGTGACACATCATTAGGTATGCTAGACTCTAGAATCAAATCCACATAGTTCAAAATCATGTGCAATGACAACAAACCCTTATGAGACTCATTGTACATGATGTACTCAATTTTTTCAATGTCACTTTTGTTGAACACCTAGAAAACTGCTCAAGGGGGGGGGGGGGTGAATTAGTATTCTCTTAAACCAATTAAGCATTAACCATACAATTACCAAAGCATATTCAATTGTAATAAGGAAAGAAAGCATGAAACATCTACAACATCACATAACACATGAACATCAAGATTTTTATGTGGAAATCCCAAACTAGGAAAAACCATGGTGAGTGTTAGCTCACAATATATTATAACCGGTTATAGTATATTTATAGAAATGCTAACTACAGGTGGATTCACTATTTATAGTGAAAAAGATACAAGAGAGATGGTGGCTCACAACCTATTTTTGAACTGTTACAATTTACATCTTACATATGCATCAAATACAGTTCCATTGAAGCTCAATAAACAATATTTATCTAATTCAAATTCAACACTCTGTCATGCTCTTCATTCACACAACTCTGATCTTCAACTCAACATTTACGACTTAACTTTGCACTGCTCTGATCAAATTCGTATCATGTATCATATATTCATCAAACATTACTCAAAACATCAAGAACAATTTGTCTTATATATCCGCATCAACATAACATCAATTACGTCGGCCTAATTAGATATAACAATCAAAATGCAACTTATCGACTCCAAAAATTATCATCTGCACAACGCACCAAAATTCAAATCTCAAAACACCTTAAGATAGGTCAACATGGACCTATAATAGATCCCACATAAGACAACAATACTTATTCATCCTTTGCATAACACCAAACGTGTTAGGTTGACACGGCATAAGACCTAAACCAAAAATCCTTCAATTGTATATCCACATCTCAACACGTGGTCCTCAAAACTCGATGCCATCTGGAATCCATGCTCTACTGACATATGACAACTTACCTCCAAAACTGCAAGGTCAATAACTCATCCATGGAGAAGTGCAGATTCTCCCACTAAATTGTACTATATAGAAAGATAACTATGAACTGCTAGACTGAACTCTGTTGCTCATATCTCTCAAACCTTTTGTCCAAACTGTTGAACACCCAGAATACTAAGAGGGGGGTGAATCAATATTATATTAAACCATTTAATCATAATCCATCCAATAATTAAAACATATCTAACTGCAACTATGAATGAAAGCATGAAAGGAATCACAAAATCACATAACACATGAACACCAAGATTTTTACGTGGAAAACCCAAAAATGGAAAAAAACATGGTGAGGATTAGCTCATAATATATTATAACCAGTTATAAGATATTACAAGGGCTCATTTCTAGGACATACTATCCTTATAAGGCTCACATGTGCCAAAAATGAGTCATCAAAAAATTCAAGCATACATGATCTCCCCCTTTAAGCATCATCTCTAAACTTCTTCTAAGAGTATTCCACCTTCACCATCACCAAAAATTCTACCCAATTATTCTCCCCCTTTGACATCAAGGACAAAGGGTGTGTCATTAACACACACATGTAAACTCTAAAGTTTGATCCATATGTACAAAAAAATAACTGAAATAAACTGGGTTGACTCCCCCTTAGGAAGTTATCCCAAAAATTGGATCTAATCATATGTACATAATTTTTTTTTGAAAACAACTGAAACAATGAAATAATACACAAGTGAAATATGTTCACCCGGAGGAGGAGGAACCTTCAAGTTCCTTAAGTATTTCTTGCCACGCAGATTTTCCTTCATTCCAAATCTTCTTAGCAGCAACAAGTGACTTATACATTGACTCTAGTTCTATTAAGCTCTCCTCTCCTTTCAGAGTACTTGGATCCAAATTTATCTTCTCAAGATTTTCAACATCAACAAGGGCACTGGATATTGGTATGTGCTTGGTCTTCACCAAGTCCCAAAGTTGTCCAAATCTCCTTATTATGCCTTCTTTCTACCTTTGAAGAGTGAAAAACTTATTTTGTCGATTAGAAATGACAGTCTAAGAAGTATAATCTTTGTCATGTGTTGGGTCATAAGGTCCAGAGGCATTAGATAACTTTGACTCAATATATTCCATTAAGTCCTCAATTCCTTGAGTGGCATCTGGCCACCTCATGCAATACAAAAATAATGTCTTGGCTTCATCTTCACACTCCTTCACTTCTTTTAAATATTCTTTTACTTTCCCATGTGCAGATGCACATCTATCTTGCAACTCAAGTAACCTCTTCTCTACAAACCTTGATTCTACTTCTTTCTCAGTCTACTCCTTCAGACTAGAGGCATACTCCTTGAGTGAATCAACTAAAAACTTCAAATTTTCAATAGGAGCTAATGAATTGTCAATTGTAGCACCAGGGGTAGTGTCCTATAGAGACTTGATTGCATCATTTATCAATCCAGTTCCCTTCTGATGAGTCTCAATAATCTCCTTTCTCCCAGAGGCATGAAAAGTATCTCCACACTCCAACTTCTGAATAGGTGAGATCTTATTTAGATCTACATTGCCTTGGTATAATGGGAGTTGGATCAACTAGGGAGGAATGGCCGGTTGGATTCTTATTTTTCTTGTCAAAATACCCTTAAGATTATTTTTAGAAGGTTCTCTAGATGGATTTGTTATCTTCATAGTCTTTTGAGATACTTCTTCATTCTTTCCAACCTCTTTTTCTTCTTTATTTTCCTTTTTCTCTTCTTCCTCTTCTTTTCTTTACCAGAGGTACCTTCCTTTTTATTTTCTTTATCTTCATCCTCCTTTTTTTCCTCATCATCTTTCTTCTTGTTATCTTTTTATTTTTCTCCATTTTGATTACCTTCACCTTCATTTTTATTTCCAACATCTTCATTTTTCTTGTTAGAATGATCCTCATCATTATTATCTGCATCATTTTTATCCTATTCTTGTTCTTGCTCTTCATTCTGATTTTCATTATTTGCACCGATGGTAGTGTCTATGTATTCCAAAGGAACATATGTCTCTGGGGAAGCATTTGTATCATCTACCACATTCCCTAAAACATAAAATGATGGAGTCTCTTCAATAGTGTTCTCATTTGCATCTTTCACTTCTTCTACATTCATTTTGAATACAGGAAAATTTGTTTTAGGAGGAATATTTTCCTTTGCATCAATAACCTTATCTCTATCAAGCTCCTTGCCTTGAGTAGTACCGAATGATGAAGCAGCTATCATCTCAATTTTTTCTGCTATGTCCCTCACAGTGTTTATTGTTTCTTGCTTTAGCTTATCCACATTATCCTTTTCTCTACCCATTAGAATAGTGACCCTTTGCTTCACTCTGAATTCATTTGTATACACTTCAACCAATGTGGCTTTTTCATTTTTAGATAATTAGGACCCAATTTCCTCTAGAGCATAATATTTTATTTTATCATCCACTTCAATTGCTTCACGCCTTCCACTAAGGCTTCCCATACCACACTAGGCACCTTCTTCCTAATGTTGTTCATGTACGCATCTAAAATGATGATATACTGTATGATGACTTCAATTATTGTTTTCTTGTCTTCCTCATCTACTTCATCATACAATTTTTCAGTTCCTTCTAATAGACCATCATGCTCTAACATATTATTAACCAAAGAATCCAACTTTATTGGTGAATGAGCTCTTACCAGAGGAGTTTTGTCTTCTTTTTAGACTTTGAAGTGCCTTCCCTTGATTTCTTCTCCTTCTCAGACTTCTTGTGGATGTGAGCAATGAAAGCCTCATTTTCCTTTTCTATCTCCTCTTCTTCAGAGGTGTCCACAATATCAATCTTGGGCTTCTTTGCTTCAGTGTTGGCCTCTTATGAGGCACGTTCACCACTAGTGGAGACACTACTTTTCATTTTTACCTGTTCTTCTCCTTCCAATCCAAGCTCAATCTCTTCTTCTACAATAGCACTCAAATTCTTTTCTCTAAATTATTTTTGTTTCTTCCTCCTTCTAGAGGTAGCTGGGGGTGTTACCGGAGGTATATTCTTTCTTTTGGTTGTTCGAGTGTTGGGTCTAGAGGGTACAATTATCTCTTCAAATTACAAAGAACTAGGCTCCACCTTCTTTCCTTTAGTAGTAGTAGCACCAGTGGATTTTGGCAATGCAGAGGTAGGGGTGGAAGATGTTCTTCCTGATCTTCGTGGTCCAAAGGACTCACTAGCTACTTTAGCATCCCTTTTTGCTACAATTTCTCTTAACCTATCTACTTCTTCCTTTGAAAGACCATGCAATCCAAAGTATTGATTTACTTGTCTTGTTACCCTTTTATTTCTTGCAGGCATTGAAGTCTCCAAATGCACTTCAGATGATTTTTCTTCATATGTACCATGTCTCGAAAAGGATGGGTCCTTAGGACTCTTCAACAAAAATTCAATGTATCCTTCAACATCTTTCTCAGAAATTTCATAACCGAGAGGCTCAATCTATATTGTCCTAGGTTCAATAGCCTCTATTATGCATTTGTCAATAGATACAAGGAAAGTTATTTCCTTTGCATACTTGTCCACTAGATTTCGAGGAATCCTCTCTCTATCATGCATGTTGTTTTTAAATACTGTAAATAATGCAACCAATGTATTTTCCTAAGCCTTGTATTCACCATTTTTGTGCATATAATAAAAAATTTGATGACCCACTGGTCTACTTCTATCCCAAACAATGTCTCTTCTTTCGAGTAGCTCCCTCAAAAAGTAAAACAATAAGCACACAATTAGGGTTCCAAACTTAAATGCATACTTATTCTCTCTGGGTTGTTTTAGATTCTCCAAAATTTGTTGCCGAAGCAACTCACACAAGTCATAATCCTTCCCGTTCACCACCATATTGTAAGCAACATAAATTGTAGTTGCAGACGTTGAATTATCCAGGTTAGTGAAGTAGATTTTGTGCCCTATCATGATTGAAGCATACTTCACAACATAGTTTGTGATAGGTTTAGTTGTCAATGCTCTTTTTTCAAATGGTGCACCCGTTAGCTCCATAACCAATTCATTCTTTACAGACTTTACTATCAGTACAGGTCCGGTATCACACAATCATGTCACAACCTAAATCACTTCTTTTGAAATTATTTTGGGCATATTTGTCCATATGAACTTCTCATGCATTCTGCTCAATGAAATCCTCACATATTTTGCATCCAGATTATTGTTGTAGTTGGGAAACCAAATCTAAACATCGAGTTTCTTTTGCACTAGGTTGTTGTATTCTGGTTTCACTAAGAAATCGTCTCCAATCAACTCCTTACTCCATATATCCTTGATCTTTTGGTGATCATATTCATCCAATTTTCCATGTATGTAGACCCTAGTGTCTTCAATGGGTAAAACCCTAGAAGAGATCTTTAAAAAGGCACCATTGGGGTCGTTATCACATACTTTCCATGAATATCTCTTAAACTTAGGTCTAGGTCTCTCTGTGATATTAACTACGATCGGTTTAGCCATTATAATCCTCAATTGAATCTCAAATGCTTATAAAATCACTTCTATTTCAAACCCAAAAAGGACATATAGTTGTAAATACCTTATATGTGCACAACAGGATCTAGGTTTTGAATGTTCTTGCACATAATTGATTTGAATTTCCTTCAACACGCTTTCAATTCACTATAATTTTCTTCAAATGTGTAAAAGTGATTAGAATCAACTTAGAAACTCGCTTTATGCCTCTCTAATTTTCCCTAATTTCGCATTAATTGATTCAAATTCCAAAAAGCTAGTAAACATTTCACTAATACTCTATAAACCCTAAAATGCTCCACAATTCTTTAGATTTGCACATTTTCTACCAGTTTCTTTTCTAGAAGCTTAAGCATGCCATTATACACCATATGTATTCATGTCACTCCTTGACACTTCATATTTCCAAGGGGTTGTTATATTATTTTGTTATTGTTCTCCCTAAACCCATGCCTACGTTTAATTTCCAAGAGAATTATTTGCACCAGAGGGAGGTACAAATGCATTTGATTCATCTTTGTTCCCAGGTTCCTCTTTCTTTCTCTAGATCTTCTCCATTTCCTTCTTTAATTTAGTAGGATCAATTTTCTTCATTGGTTCATTCCTCTTTCCCGAATTAGTTTTCCTTCCATTCTTACTTTTGCAAAATATTGAAATGTGTCCAGGCTTATTTTAATTGTAGCATACAATTTTTTTTTGACCAAACTGACTTTCATTCAATCTTAATCTGCACTTGTTAGCCTTGTGTCTAAATACATTACATTTATAACAATAATCATTGAAAGATTGAAGCATTCTACCATTATTAAATCTATTCATCATCTGACTTCTGCACTCAACAGCTCTGTGTCCAAACTTCTTGCATGCAGAACATTGTCCAACATTTTGATTCATTCTACTTCTACATTCTATAGCCTTGTGTCCAAATTTATTGCATGAAAACAAATACCATTGAAAGATGGGTACCTTTGAGCATTTGGTTGTTTGATGGGGGGTCTTCTAGCATAGCTTCTTCAATTTCTAAGTTGTTTTCCATTGCCTTGAGTCTACTTTTGATTGTTAGCCTTGTTAGGAGTCTAATTGGCCTTTGATCTTTCTCCTTCTTCAAGTCCCAAACCACCTTTATCTTTGAATAGTTTTTGTTCTGCGATTAGTTCATCAAGCATTGTAGTACTTGTTTTGAATTTGTCCTCATGAGCTCTTGCTTTCTCTAGATATGATCTTAAGGTTACCACTTCTTGTTCAAGTTTTGTGCATTCATTAGTCTTGCTTTGTACAATTTCATTTAGACAATCCTCAATTCTTTTCTTTTCTTCCACTTGTACTTTTAGTTTGGTGATATCTTCATTTTCCTTCTTCAAATTTTCATTGACTTCTCTATGTATTTCTCTGAATTTCTTGATTTTTTCTCTCAAATTTTGGATACATTCATTTGCTTCCTCTAAGATTTCCTTCATACTTTTGTTTTCACATTCAACTCTGTCAAGATCTTCAAGAGTAGCTTTAAGTTCTTCTTTGTCAAACATTCAGTCATCTTCTATGTATTCAATTGCATAAATTTCTTCTAGAAGAATAGGAACCTTTTTATCATCCATGTGTTCAATCTCCAAGATCTTCCTCACTCTGTTAGGCTTCTCAAAAGGAACTAGGCTCTGATACCAATTTTTGAACACCCAAAATACTAAGAGGGGAGTGAATCAATATTCTATTAAACCATTTAATCATAATCCATCCAATAATTAAAACATATCTAATTGCAACTATGAATGAAAGCATGAAAGGAATCACAAGATCACATAACACATGCACACCAATATTTTTACATGGAAAACCCAAAAAGGGAAAAACCACGGTGAGGATTAGCTCATAATATATTATAACCGGTTATAAGATATTACAGGGGCTCACTTCTAGGACATATTGACTTTATAAGGCTCACAACCAGAAATAGATACAAAAAAGAAATGGCTACGTAGCCAAAATGTGAACTGATACAAAGTGCACCTTCTTTGTGTTGAATTTAGTTCCTTTGAAGCACTGAATACAAAAATATGCTCTACCTTACAGTCACTCAACATTCACAACAATTTTGTCCTTATTTTGATCTCACACATCTAAACTCACATGTTCGCACAATGTCAGATCTCTCGCACATCATATTACATGTCATATCATTTCATCTCTATCTACAACTTAAAAATGTCTCACTATATACCCAATTACATCCGCATACATCAATTAGGTCAACCTAATTAGATGTAGCCCTATTTTAATGTATCACTACCTTGTTGGCTCCATACTTGATTTAAAAACATCCTCGCACTCAAATAAAACATGCAACACTTAGTTTAGGTTAGCATAGATCTAAACTAGGTCCCCTTAACATCCAGAATACTTAATTAATCTCCTTAACACATATCAGGTATCAGGTCTGCCAGGAATTAGACCTAATCACAAAATAATCCAACTAATTGATCACACACCAACAATCCATCTAATCATATAAACGCTCACCATCTAGAATATATAGTGTACTGACATCTATAAACCATCTCCCAAAATTGTAAATATTGAATCCAACTATCGGAGGAATGTAGACCAGATTACACTTACTCATTTACCCTGTATAAAGCCAAAAATTGTATGTCGAACTTCTATTACTTGTAACTTTCAGCTTGTTCATCCAAAATCATTGAAATCTTGATCATAGGTGCATTTAGTAGTCTTGAATAATATACAATAACCTCATAAGCCAATATTCTAACATGAGTAATTCCGAACCAAATTACCGGATTAGACAAAATTGTCAATAGTCAATATTGACATCAATAACAACACATTAAGGGGTTTCTTCTTCATTCTTTCAACACAAACATGATGAAATCTTAGAATTAGATACATCTAACATATACCAAAAATGTTAGAAACACAGAGTGATATCTTCATTTGTCGAGTGGTGCGGACCCAAAAACCAATGCCTTATTACACTGAACTGACAAATTTGACACTTAGACAAATTTCCACACATATGAACTTTTCAGACCAAATCATCTTGCACAAATGTCTTCCAAAACACCTCAAGAACCTGTTAGGATTGATCAGAATGATCTACCACAATGTTGACATCAATGAGAAAACTGTATCACGTCGTTATGTACCATCCATGCTCATGTTTCCAAACAACATAATCAATGACATAATTCAACAATCTCTCCAAACTTCCAACAATCTACCCCTTTGTCATTGATGACAACATGCCAAAATAATTTCTCCCTTTGACATCAAGGGTAAAGGGAACCTTTACACCTTGTTCTAACTCTTATCGGAACTCCCCCTGAAAGATGTAGTCATATATACAGTTGGAAAATAATGAATTGACTCTCCCTAAGTCATGTACCAGATCAAAAATAAAAAAAGTATTGAAAAAATTATTTATATTGTCCACATATTTACAAAGAATCTGAACATAAATGCATAAAAATATAAAGAATTAGTCAATTAGAGGTGGTTGACACCTACAACTTCTTCAAATGATCTTTCTAGGCTTGCCTTCCATCTTCTCGTTCATGCTTAGCCTCTGCAAGCAACTTGTTATGTGTTTCAAACTCTAATAGAAGTTCTTCTCCTTCTTCTAGAGTAGCAGGTACCAGATTCATATTCTTTTCTTTATCAAAACTAAGAAGAGCTTTTGAAACAAATACAAATTTTGGATTGACCAGATCCCTTAACTCTCCAAACTGTAGGATGATATGTTCTTTTTGTGCGTACAGTTGGAAGAATTTCTTGTGTAGATCTTCAATTGTATTCCTTGTTATTCCGGTGAGGTCAACAGTCGGGTCATATGTACTAGAGGAAGCATTGATTTGGGATTTAATAGAGTCCATCTCCTTCTTTATGATTTGTGTGGCTCTAGGCCACTTCATGCCATACTTGTACAAGGCCTTTGCCTCATCTACACATCCCTCCATATCCTTTAACAACTTTGAAAATTACTTGTGTGCAATGGAAAATCTCATAGTTACTTCTAGCATTTTCTTATAATTCATTCTTTTCTCCATTTCTTTCTCAGCTTCTTCCTTCAATCTAGACGCATAAGTCTTAAAGGAATCAATCATCAATTTGAAGTTTTCCATACCGGATAGTGTGGTGTCAACATTTGATCTGGGTATGATCTCTTAGGATGCTTTGACTGCTTCTTCCATCATTTCTATGCTCTTTTGATGTGTTTCAATTATTTATTTCCTAGTGTATGCATGAAACATGTCTCCCAATTGAAGCTTGTGGATGGGAGATATCTTCTCCATATCAACATTTCCTTGATGCATTGGCAATTGCAATAGTTGTGAAGACACAAGTGGTTGAAAAATAGGTTGTACTCTCAATACAATTTTTAGAGAATCTTTGGAGGAGCCAAAAGATTCACCTGGAGTCTTTATTGTCTCCACAACCTTTTCCTTTGATTCCTCTCCAACCTTTCCGGAGTCAACTAGTTCATCTGTTTCTACATCTTTGGATGCATCATTATCCTTGTCTTCATCTTCCTCCTTATGCTCTTCTTCTTTCTTTCATCACCTTTTTCTTCATTATCATATTTCTTTATATTCTCTTCCTTTGTAGTGTTTTTAGTATTGGTCGGAGGAGTAGTTTCTTCTTGTGTTAGAGGAGTAATAGTTCTCTCCTTTGCAATGTCTTCTCTGATCATTGCAACCTTATCATCTCCTTTTGTCATGTCCTCCACTTCCGGAGGAGTGTTGTCTTCTGCAGTATCTACATTTATGTCATGCTCATGTTGAGCATTATCTGTTTACACTTCTTCTGCATTTGGTTCCAAAGCATCTATTTCTACATTCATTTCTTCTTCATTTGTTGGTATCATTCCTAGCTTTTGTGCAATCTCTTTTTCCTTGTCATTGCTTTCCTTCTGAATTCTTTCAATGCCATATTTATCTTTTCCCATAAGGGTTGTAACCCTTTGCTTTGTCCTCAGTTCCTTGCTAAATGCAGTAGCCAATGTGGCTATGTCATCCTCGGATAATGGAGCACT
This sequence comes from Sequoia sempervirens, assembly GCA_007258455.2. Lineage (NCBI taxonomy): Eukaryota > Viridiplantae > Streptophyta > Pinopsida > Cupressales > Cupressaceae > Sequoia > Sequoia sempervirens. The sequence continues at coordinate 286,782,011 of VDFB02270651.1, read as the reverse complement.
CACTCTCTCCAAAGCCTCTTCCTTAAGCCTTTCATGCTCTTTTACAACTTCTTATCTTCTCTTCAATAGAATGTTCCACAAATCTTCAGGTACATGCTTCTTTATGTTCTGCATGTCCACCTCAAGGACAACTATGTACTTGACTATGGCCTCAATTATGGTAGCCTTGTCTACTTCATCTACATCCTTGTATAACATTGTGGTCTCTCCCAACATATCATTCTGCAAAATACTGTTAAATAATGCCTCTAACTTCATGGGGGAATGAGGCCTTACCGATTCCTTTTGTTCCTCTTTCTTGCTTTTGACCAGAGTCTTATTTGCTTATGTATTATTCTTCTTCTCTGGAGAAGCCTTCTTGGCTTCCTTCTTCTTTTCCCTTATATGGATCTTGAATGCTTCTTTCTCTTTCTCTATCTCCTCTTCACTCTTGGTATCAATTATATCAAATCTTCTCCTTTTAGTGCTAGCTTCACCTTGTCAAGCATCACTCCTTCAGTGGACCAATGGGGGTACATCTTCTTCCAATTTTTTCTCTTCTTCTACAACATTTATGTCAATACCCTTCTCTCTCGTAGCCTTTTGTTTAACTCTTTTTTTTGCAGGGGCAGTGGGAGGTGCGGTGGTGAAAGTTTTCTTCTTCTCTTCCCATGTAGCTTGTGCAACCAGAGGGGACTTCTCCCTTACCAGAGGACTACTGGTTGTCTTCCTTTTCTCTCTAGAAGAAGGTAAAGCCCTAGAGGCTTTTTGGATAGAGGGATTTGAGGTAGCTATCCTCCCGAATATTCTTGCACTCTTGGATGCTTCTCCAATACTCATATCTGCTCTAGCTCTTTGTCTAGCATACTGCACACGTTCTTTTGAAAGACCCAATTATTGTGCATACACATGCACCATATTATCAACATTATTCCTCATGATAGGTTCTTTTTTGTTTCAAGTGTACTTCCATATACTTTTCTTCATATGTCCCATACCTTGGTTTTGTGGTATCCTCGAACCTCTTCAATAAAATATCTGCAAAACCAATAAGATTTGTCTTTGTTACCTCATAACCTAATTTAGGAACCCAAACAGTCCTTGGTTCCACTGCCTCCATAATGCATTCATCTGTAGATAGAAGGAATGTGATTCATTTTTGTATCTTTCAACTATTGTCCTTGGGATTTTCTCTCTCATGCATTCTTTTTTGAAATACTACAAATAAAGCAGTAAGGGCATCATCTTGTGCATTGGTATCTCCAAAGTTCCTCATATGATCTGCAATTTGTAGTGCAACAAGTCTTCCACTTATCCAGTTTATCTTTCCAATTATGGGAAGCTCCTTCAAGAAATAGAAGAGTAAGCACATAACCAAAGTTCCATACTTAAATATATATTTATTTTAGTTTGTTTGCTTCAAATTATCCATTATTTGTTGCCTAAGCAACTCATAGGTCATAATCTGCGCCATTCTCTATCATCTCATGTGCCACATTAATTATGGTGGTAGAAACAGAGTTATCCCTATTGGTAAAGTAGATTTTGTAACCAGTAACCATTGTAGCATATCTAAAACTTGGGTTTCTAATGGAATTGACAGTTAACGCTCTCTTATCTTGTGTAGCACCAGTTTTCTCCATAACTAATTCATTTTTTATAGACTTCAAAACGGGGATGGGTCTGGTGGAGCATAGACTGGTGACCTCTCTTATCACTTCCTTCGTTATCATGTTAGGCATATCAGTCTAGAAAAATTGATCATGAACTCTACTCAAGGCCATTTTGATCCACTTGACATCATAATAGAAATTGGGAAACCATTGCCACACATCCAATTTCTTCTCAACTAGGTTTTTATATTCCGACTTTCTAGTGAAATCATCTCTTGTTAACTTATTTTACCATATATCCCCTAACTTAGTGGGAGGATGTTCTTCCATTTTTCCATGAATGTAAGCCCTAATATCTTTAGTCGGTAAAACCCCGTATGGAATATGCGAGAATGTACTTAACGGGTCATCATCTATGGCTTTCGCTGGATACTTTGAATTTAGGTTGCAGTTTCTCAGTAACCTCTATAACCTTTGGTGTAGCCATTGCAATATAGACTCAAATTGATTTCAAACAAATATTTCTGAAAACTAGGGTACACAAGATTCCTAAAATACCTTTTTACTTTATTCGTCAAATTAGGGTTTCGATGCTTTGAAACTCAAATCACCTTATGCGCTTCAAATTCTCTTCTCATTGCTTTGCTCCTCTTCAAATGCCTTTGTGAAATGAATTTACCTTAGTGAATTTGCTTATAACCCTTCGATCTACCCAAATTCTACATTAAATGCTTCAAATAGTAAAGTTGGCAACCCCTTTTTTCTATATACACAAACATCTTTTGAAGCTCCAAAAAAATTTTGCATTGTCATATTTTCTTCCACAATCTTCACCAATAGATCAAATATGTTGATCTATAGCACATATCTTCGTGTTGTAGTCTCAAAAACTCTTCTTTGGTGGGGGACAAAGGATTTCTATTAAAGCTCCCCTAAGCCAAAGCTTTTAGCTTAGTTTTCGGAGGAAACATCTGCATCGGAGGATGGTGATGATTCTTCCTTGAATTTTGTCTCTTCTTCCTTTCTCCAAATCTTTTCCATTTCCTTCTTTGTTTCTTCAAGGTCAATCTTTTTTATTGGTTCATTCCTCTTTACTGGATTATCTTTCCTTATATTTTTGCTTCTGCAAAATTTAGCAATATGTTCAAGTCTACTGCAATTATGGCATGTGACATTCTTCTGAGCAGTATTCCTTCCATTCATTCTTGATCTGCATTGATTAGCTTTATGTCCAAATCCATAACATGTATAATAGTTGTAGACATGCAAAACTAACATTCTGCATTTGATCAGGATCATTTATCAACTGAACTATATGTCGCATTAGATCCATTCATCACCTTCATCCATTCATTTAAATAATCTCATTGCCTAAGGTTATTTATTTAAAAATCAAATAAGAATTATCATCAATCTTTTAAATAAATCAAAAATCCATTTAAATCAAATCTTAAATTATATTCCATCATTTTCTGATTTAAATAAATCAATTATCAAAGTCTTGAAAGTCAAATCATCTAATCAGCATTAAATCAGCATAACCATCATCTAATCCTGATCTAATGTTAATCCCATCCCACTTGCATTATCTAGATCTATCCACTTGCACAATAAATCAATTTTATTGATTTATTAAAAACCTCATTTTCCCTCAACATGACAAGTCAAACATGGCATTTATTGCTCTTTTTCTTGTCCCCCTCTCAAAATTTATTGCAAATTTGAATTCAAAATTTCCCCCTCTTGGGCACTCTTCCCAAATCTTGCACAACCATTGACCATTCACCACTTGACAAGTGTCATCTTCTCATTGGAGGATCTTTAGTCCCACATTCACCATCTTGGCCAATCTCTCATCAAGAAAATATATAAAATGAGGCCTTCATTCTCATTCATGGATCCAGAATTTTATGCAAGGTTACTCTCTTCATATGAGATTTGATCTTGCTCATCATCACTCCACCATCTCCATTTGCATTTTATCATCTTGAACTTTGATCAAGGGTTGGGAAAGGGTCACTAGCACATGTGACACCAATCCAACATGGAATAGGTGATTAACATGCTTTTGAAATGTCTTTTTGATGTTGTTTTGTTACTTGTGGCATTTCTTTAGCATAGGTATTTTATTTCATGGAGGTATTTGCAGATTTGTGTGTTTAGACTAACCCTTCTAATGAGTTTTTGAGGTTGGTCTTACATTACAGATTTTGGGTACTTCATCTTGGCGCTAGAGGGAGGGCATAATGGATTGAGGAGATTTTGAATTTAACAAATTTATTGGATTCTCTAAAAAGCTTTCATTCGATGCCTTTTGACAGGGTTTTAGAATTCTGTGTTAGTTATTGATGCAAAATCTGCAGCATCTATTGTTTGGTTCATCGCTCTATTTTGTTTCTTGTGTTTCAAGACTTTTATTCTGCATTTGTAGCCTTCATAAGACATTGGATTAACATATTTGTTCGCAACTTTTAAAATCTTGGCTCATATTTTCATTTACTGTGCTCTAGGTGATGTATTATTTGATGCATTTATAACCTTAGCTACACAGGAAGAAAAAAATAACCTGAGGGATATTGAAGTCTGATGTGAAATCCTTATTTATACGTTCAAATGTGCTAATACATCCGAGACTGCACACCTTCTTAGTATTCCAACCTTGGTCTCTGGTCGTGCACTTCTTTATGCTATTTGTTCGTTCTTTCTGCCTCAACCTGCAACGCATTTCCCAGTCATTGAAAACAACAAAGATTATCTTTGCACCTGCCAATTGTGTAAAGATTGAAAGTCCCTTTTCAGGCGCAGATTTGAAAGCTGAGTCAGAGTGACATCTGACTTAATTCACTGTCATTTGCTAAATGAATCCTCAATTGACTCTACCACACAGCTTCACACTTGCCAGTAGTATGTATTTAAATGTTGTTGGTAACTTTCCTACGCACTTGCCAGTAGTATATATTAAAAAGTTTCTATTATCTTTACTGCGTGCCTTTTAAGTAAGATAGCTGATTTGTAAGTTATTTCAAATCTGATTCACAAAGTTATTTCCTGCGCGCCCTTTTGTTGGTAGTATTTATTTAAAAGTCTCTGTTACTCTGATTTTGTGCAGAAAGTTATTTCAAATCTGCCTTGCGAGCTATCAAAAGTTATTACACCCTTTCTAAGTCTTTAAAGTTTGTACATACTTGCGTTTTTTTTTTTAGAAAAGGTCTAAAATCTGTCTTCAATTCTTAGCTGGCGCAGTTGTCTCACACATTTATGATAATTTTGACTTAGAATACAAAAGAAAAAAAAAAGAGATCTTTTAATGCGTAGTCTGCCCTTAACTTTGAAACTGCGCCTTTATTAGAGGCCTTGCTAAGTGTGCTTTGATCTGATGTCTTTTTGATTACCATTGGCTGGGAAGGGTGTTTGTAATTAGAGCACTGCAAATGCCTCCATTGTCAAATCTGCCTTACCCCGTAGGAATTAGAAATTTAAGATCATCTATGTTTTCTAGCTTCCATAATTGTGATATGAGTATGGTAAAGTCAAAGCATGGACATTGATTTAAGAATGTTGTAGAGTTGCGCACTTTGATAGTCAACATTTGAATTTAAAAACTTGTCCTTTTAAATTAATTCATTGATATAATTCATTGAGCTTTGTGAATCATTTTCACCATTATGAACCTAGTTAAATTTGAAATTTATGGTGAAAGACTTACTCCTTGTGATTGATTTTTTTTGGCCCAATGCCTTTAATGATGTGGACTATGATAAGGGAAGAAATGGATCTAACAAGTGTGATTTTTTTTTCAATGACATTACTATCAAAGCAAAAAGTCACTTTTAAATCTTTCTTTTTTTATCATTGGTTTTCTTTCAATTAATATCATGCTATTGTTTGGAGTTAATAGTCAAAAGACGTTTAATGTTTTAAATCTCACATGATTTGTCTTTTTATTGACATAGGTACAAACGAACAACGAAGGTACAAAGGTACAAACGAAGGTACCAAAAGCGAACAAAGGCAAGGTGAACAAGGTACAAACGAAGAACGAAGGCAAAAAGGTACAAAGGAAAAGTGAAAGCGAAAAGTCAACAAGGAGGAGGCTAGCAAACGAAAAACGAAAGGAGGGGAAATTTTTTTTCTTTTTTGAAAACACAATGTGTTTTTTAACACTTTAAGTGTTTGATCAACACTACTTCACGAAGTTGTTTATCTTTTCGTTTTAGAACACTAATTTTCATTTGGGTCTAAAACAAACAATTTGATTTTCATTGCAAAGGGCTTAAAATGAATCTTAGGACAAATGCACTAGATTTTGTTTGAGGTTAAGAATTGAACAATCAAAACTCACACTTCATTTTGGTGCTTAAAATGAATTCACAATTGCTTTGAAGGGTATAAAACGAACAAGTGCTTGATTTGTGTGATTTTGTCTTTTGAGTGTGTATCCTCTCCCCTTGCGCTTCGTGCGATCTAGGGTGCAAGAGAAACACTCAAAATACATTTTATTGCTTTGAAACACTTCAATTTGGGCTTAAAAATTGAACATCTTGTGCGAGTGTGAGTAGGGGCATTTTCGCGTACATTCTCTTTCTTTGTGCCATCAAAGATCGTCGAGTTACGGATTGTGTCTTTGCTCGCTTTTTTTTATCTTAGAGGGCCTGCCTTGGGGAAAAAGTACTCACCCAAGGGACGACTCAACCGGTAACACTCTAAAGCCAAGAGTATTTCCAATAGGGATATAAATGAGGGTTTTGGTTAAACGCCATAATCACGCGGTTGGCTCCGCAAGATGGATCGAAAGGGGACTCTTGTATGGGTCAATCTCCACGAACGAAAAGTCCTTACTAGAACCCATGTGCTAGAATTTGCCAAAAATCCTTAATCTATTTGTTGGTGCAAGAACGGTCGTTCTGAAGCCACCCCACACTCTTACGGTCTTCTAGTAGAGATGGAAAGCACGCCATGGGAGTTTCATGGGTGTTGATGCTTGGCTTGCCCGATTGACGTTAATGAGTGCGTGGAGGGGAGCCATGGGGTCAAGCATCTAACCATCCACTAGAGAGAAAGCGTAGCTAGACTTGTCAAAGTGGGAATCAACAAATATAGTCTTACATCATAGGGCTTGTTATTCTTTGTTTGAAAACAGTGTGTATTCGAAAACATTTTGCAAACAAACATTCAACATGATTCTCAAAATTTCAAACCCTCTTGAAGACAAATATCATTGACTCAATCCATATGTTCTTTCCCTCGTTCGTTAGTCAGAGGTTCCTAAGCATTGGATTATACTCAATTTGTCTTCTTGAGTAAACAATAGGAAAACCCTTGCCTTAAGTTCATTGAATTTCCAAATAAAATATCTTGTGGGGTTTAAAGAAATTAAGACATTGGAAATATTAGTTTGAAACTTTAATCAAAGAGAGTGTTTTTGGTAAAATAAATCCATTAAGCAAAGCTAAGCAAAATGAACTTTCATGTGTGTTGAAGACTCCAAATCCCAAAAGCACAAATCATTGATTGGAAATCCAAAATGTTCAAATCATTTCTTGGTTACAAAGGTCTTTAGGAAGCATATGCATGCTCTTCAATACCTAGGTCTAAGAAAATACAAAGTGTTCTTTTTAGGTTCATCTAAGGATTAAAACAAATCAAACCTCTTTCATCCATCTTTCAAAACATCAAAACACCATCTCACAAATCATCTTTTGAAAAACCTTGAAATCATCCTTGAAATGCTAGGCTTTATGACAAAATCAAGCAAACACCAAAATCATTGAGATCAAGTCCTTGAAAACATTTATCAAAACACCTTTGGCTAGGAATGTGTGAATGCATCATTTTGCATATCCTTAGTCAAAGTCATCCAAATCATCTTGTCTAGCTTAGTGTATGTAGATGAATCCTTCTCCATATACTTAGTGAAACAATCATCTTGTTTGGGTAGGTGTAGGTAGATGCATTCTTCTCCTCACACATATCCAAATCATCATCCTTTGAACACAACTATCCTTTAGATCATTATCAAACATCTTAGGGTCTTTTTGTTCAAAATCCAAATCAAACTCCAAATCAAGATCAAGGACAAAATCTCAAAATCCAAAAATCAAACCAATCAAAAATCCAAAGCCTAGTATTTCATTCAAGATCTATCAAAAGTAAAAATCCATAACATCCATCTTTAAACATCACCATCTTATCATCATCACATTTGATCCTAAAAAGCATTCTAAAACTTTCACTTTGGGACATAAAATAGAGATTAATCCAAGGAATCAAGAGATTCATCTCCCATATTCTCGAAGATTGATCCTTGTTTTATGGTTCAAACAAGATCTTAATACAAGAAGAGTATGGAAGCCCACAAAGAAACTCCCGCTTCAAGTGACCTTAGCCAAACAAACGCAGAAATGAATCTCGCTAAATCAAGCAATCCATTGATCCCCTCATCATCACAAAACCCACAAGAAGAAAATCAAGGGGAGGACCTCACCTTCGGAATGTCTCGCGAAGAAATAGCTGAAATGCTCCAAAATCCAGACAACCATAGAATCATCAACATCATGATGAGACTCAACCCTTCGTTGTACATGCTTGAACTAGCAAAACAAGGGGCCAAGTTGCCTTCGGATTTTGATGTGACCACTATAGTGAGAGACATCTTTTTCCACCAATCTCATCCACCATCCCCATTTCATCTACACCCCATCTCAAAACGTCATGAAAATATCCCACAAATCACAACATCATTTTGCTCCAACTCAACCCGTTAACAAGGGAAACACATTCCTCAATGAACTTCAATCACATCCCCTTGTGAATAACCAAAACTTGGACGCAAACACCACAGTGGAACAAAACATCCTCCATAATCCATTACACCAAAATGTTCCTCTCACTTTACATTATGACCTATCATCAACATCTTTTCACGGAGCACCACAAACACCTCTTCTCACAAATTCACAAGAGGAGGGAGACATATTCGGACAAGGGGGAATTTTCAACACCACAACACTTTCGCAAGGATTCACCCCCCTTACATTTCCACCTCTCCCACCATCACCATTGTCATCAACACCACTCCTTGGTTTAGGGCTTCCCCCTCTACCGAGTATCCATCAAACATACATCCCAACCATCAATCAAAACATCTTGCCAAACGCCCAAAAATTATTGTTGACATCACAACAACAAACGACAAACACACAATCAATGGCAACATCATCAAACACCCCCAAAACATTGCAAAACATGGTCTCTCAAGGGCCAATCACATCAACGATGCCACTTACCACATCAACAACACCATCCACCAATCACGCAATCAACATGACAACACCATCTACCAACCAAATAATCAACACAACATCACCATTCACCACCACCACAAATGCCATTCCAAATCCACCACCACCAACATTCACCACATCAAATCAATTCGACGCAACATTGCAAGCTGCCTTCCAGAGAGGCTATCAACAAGTGCAAAAACAAAAATCCGTGCAACAGGCCGCTCAAGCTGCGTAAGCTGCCAAAACCGCACAAGCTGCATTACAAGCACAACAAGCACAACAAGCCAAAGCTTTATTGCAACAACAACAACAACAACAAGCCGCCCAAGCCGCACAAGCATTGCAAGCACAAAGGTCGGCTCAAGCACAACTTTTATTGCAACAACAAAACGCTGGCGCAAGCCCAAGCACAAGCTCAAGCGCAAGAGCACAACAAGCACAAGCACAAGCACAACTTCTTGCACAGGCAGTGCAATGGCAAGCATACCAACAAGCATTAAAACAATATCAAGAACAACAAGAAGCAATAAAATTGGCAGCCCAACAACAAGTGTTGTGGGAACAAGAACAAGTAGAACAACAAGCATTGTTAGAACAACAACAAGCGTAGCAGCAAGCAGAACAACAAGCGTTGTTAGAATAGCAACAAGTACAACAACAAGCAAAATCCTAGCGCAACAACAACAAGAGCAACAACC